>ML780075.1:481966-514422 GCA_009831015.1 Picea engelmannii | reverse complement strand
AGAATGTGAAAACTATAAGAGAGGGTTCATTATATCAAATAACCCCAAATTTCCCTTGATGGGGATAATAAATCTCCTTTGGATCCCAAGGAGAGAAACCAGTTAATGAAGAAAGGACCAGTGGTTGAATTATCAACCACTCCGATGAATGGGAGAATGGTCTAACTGTAAAATGTCAGCCTGAAGTACCACTGGGTATGACAAACCAAGCTGACCCGAGTTCCCTTTTGACAGAAGGAACAGGATGGGTCGAGAACCATCCTGGGGAAAAAAACCATCATGTGCAGAGCTCTCTAGCGGAGGATGAAAATAAGGTCACGATCTTGATGTCGAGTGAGAATCTGATAAACCGCGCCTAGGGCCATGACAGAGAAAGAATTCTTGAGAACCGCGAGAGTTCCTTGGTGATATCATGGCTTGGCACGAGGGTGGCTAGAGTGATAAGAATGAATGCCTCTGAGCCTATGGTCAGGTGGAAGGACGGACACCCACGGTCAGTTAGTTGGCTACCACCTGTAATAGATAAGTAATCACATATCTCATGTATTTAAGTGGTACTGTGAATTAAAATTGGATATCCTATGAATGTTGTAGGGATAGATATGTTTGCTTAATGATTTATATTGTATCCCATTTTTGTGTCTTCTTGATTGTATAATTAGGCAAGTAGGAAATTATATGGATAGAATATGTTTTATACTCGTAAATGCTTGGGTCCTATGGGGGCTTAAGCTAGAGCCACGAACTGTGAATTCGTCGACCTTGGGCATAGTTTCATGTACACATGTTGACCCTCCTAGTCGTTCTGAGTCCCTTGGAGGATGAAGTCTGTTAAATATCAGGAGATATAATTCACGTATGCACAAGATCTTTGTGAGTCAAGCAGAGACCGAGAACCACTTAAGTTCTAGATATTAAGGAATGAGCGTAAAGGGTGCACAAAAGAATTCTTCCAAGTGTTACATTCAAGAGAAAGAGCGTAAAGATCTTAAGCCTTTCAGAGCCAACAAAGCTCAGGAAGAAGACCGAGTTTGAAGTATCGAAAGGGAAGGATCCTTTGTTTGGAAGAAGAATGAACGAGAAATGTTTGGGAAGAGCCAAGGTCCTTTGTGACCGTTGGATATGGGAAGGAGTGCAGGAGTCAACCCCTTGAGTCCTTTGGACTTCGCAAGTTCGAAGAATTGAGAAAGTTTGTTGTAAGGGAAGTAAAAATACCCGAAGTCTCGAAGTTAATCTGGACCTTAGATCCAAGGATGCCCAGGAGCCATCCTGACCGTCAGATCGATGAGGTAATCAGTCCGGCGCTGACCAACTCTGGGAGATTTCAATTGAGGAGTGAGTCAACTGCCCGAAGTCTTGAAGTGTCAAATTCCATCCTAGTTGTTGGTTCCAGGAGACATGTGGCACCAGATCCTTCACCTCAGAGGTTTAGTGCTCTGGAGGAAAATGGATTGTGTGAAGAGAGAACTCCTGAAGGCCGAAGTGTCAGATTTCATCCTGACCGTTGATAGTAGGGGATGCATATCCTAAGATATGACACTCCGGGAGGATTACACTCTGGAGATTTGCGTTGGTGAGCACATTGATATTTCTGAAGCGCAAATCCCCGAAGTGATATGTAGCTGTCGATTCATGGGAGACACATGTTGATAGATCATGAACTCTAGGTGAAATACTTTCAGGAGAAGGTGAGTGTGGAAAGGTAGAAAATATTGAACATCGAAATCCCAAAGTAAACCATAATCGTTGATTGCTAGAAGGGAACATGGCGACAGATCGTGAAATCCATGTGGAAGCATTCCAGGAGAACACGAAGAGGAAGAGTTTGAAACCGCGAAAGCCTGAACAACCAAAGCAGACGAGAGCCATAGATCTGCAGGAGGACACATGTCATCAGATCATGGAATACGGGTAAAACCATTCTAGGAGAAACAAAGAGTGAGGAAAACTGATATCTAAGATCTACGAAGGCCAAAGTCCCGAATGGGACGAGGGCCATTGATTTAGAGTGGACATGCCATAAGAATCCACTTACTTCGAGGGGAAGTGAAGTCTGATATTTGACATCTCAAAATTCTAGAGACCAGAAGGAGATGTCGATCGTTGATCAAGAAGGGAGCCAAAGGACCGTTGATATGGTTAAAAGGGCCAAAGTCCCAAAGTGGAAGCAGAACCATTGGATTGGGAGGATGCGTGGCAGACGATCTGCCATTTTAGAGAAATCACTCCGGAATAAATGAGAGTTTGAGAATTGAAACTCCCAAAGGCCGATATCATAGAGAAGATCGTAGCCTCGCATATAAAGGGACATGTGTTAGCAGATCTTCCATTTCGAAATATTTTCATACAGAGAAAAGTAAATATTTGAGAATTGAAAAATCTGAAACCCGAATTGCGAAACAAATCATGCCCGCTGATTTGAAAGGGTCAGATCTGATCCATAGGTTTGAAAGGGACAGATCTGAGCCATCAATTCAGAAGTACCATCAATATCGTGAGATCAATGGTCATGTCGCATAGCGGGGACAGAAGGTGTTCGAACTTTAAAAAGTTGAGGGCGGGTCGCAATCGAGACCACAATATTGACAAAAGGACACGTGGTGGCTCGTGGTGAATTGTGGGGCGAAAATAAGTTTGGTTCCGAGCCACTCTTGGTCACACCCGCAATCACGTGATTTGTGTTTGGTCATAACCCACGGTCATATGCAATGGTTTCCAAGAGAAAAGGGGCTAACGCTAATGCCGAGACTTCGCTGAAGCACAAAGGAGAAGGTCGCCGGTATCATAAGACCTACACCAGAGGTGGAAAGGGCATATGTTTGATTAAGAGGTGAGACTATCAAGGTCTCAAAGTCTCGTTTGACTTAGAGAACTGAAGAATATTGACCGGAGGGTCGGTCTGAGTCCCAGAATTTCCAAATTAGAAATCCTGGATGGAGAATCTGTCCATTAAGAAAAGCAAAAATTTGTATGCTGCAACGTGGGTGTGTTACAAGTGTGAAGATAGAGTATGATGAGCTAGATGTATCAATTAGACATAGAGAGTCTGGAGATAGTGAATACTGTGTTACTTATGTAAATAATTCATGAATGAATAGAAAAGACATAAATTGTGCCAAATGCTTGGACAATGTTCATTTCAATGTTTATTTGAATGAATGGTATGTTCTCTATGTGCTTATTTCATTATTATTATTATGTTGTTCATAGTGAGTATATGGACTTATGAATTATTATATAAGTTTCAATTGTTTCTATTCTAAGAGATCAGATGCAAGGAGTGCATATTGTCCATAAGGTGTGCGTCGACAGAGTCTAGATTTGACTCAAAGAAGCTCAGGAGGGATAACGAGAAACTTAGACCAAATGTTGCAAGGAGTGCACAAGATCAAGAATTGAATAAGTGTCAAAAGATCAGGAGTGTGAAGCATAAGGAGTGCGTAGATAAATTTATTTTGAAGAAATATCTAAATCCGAACTTTTTCAAATATTCCAGGATCGCAAGGGGTGCGTCGGAGGTTGAAATCCTCAGAGGAATCAAGATCAGAAGAGACAACGACAAAGATTCAACAGAAAGGAAGAAATTTGTTGAAGGCTGCAAATTGATGGTTGAGATCTCTTCGGAGGAAGTTGGGGTCACAGACAACCATTAGATCTCGAGAAGGTTGAAGGAGGTTACACCTTGAAGTCCTTCGGGCCTCGCATATTCATAGGTTTCGTTTGTGAAGGATTTTAAACTCCCAAAGTTACAAGACTCAAACTCCATCGAGACCAAAGATCCAGGGGAGGATACGTGTCAACATATCGCTCATTTCAGAGGAGAAGTCATCAGTGAGGAAGGGGTAGCGTAGCATCAAAAGTTTTCGAATTCTGAAGAGTGGAGCGAATCCTGACCATCGGGTCAAGAGGAACACGTGGTAGAGATCCGCATGGTTCGAAGGAAATGCATTCTAGAAGAAAAGGAGAACCCAAAACTCGAAACTCCCGAAATCCAGAATTTTGAGGTTGATCGACACTGTTGGTTGGTGAATGAGCACAGACCATTGATCTGGTCTGGGAAGATTTCGTCGATTCGAAGTTGAAGGAGGATGGTTGAGGTGCAACCAGAACCAGTGAAACATGAAGTTCTGAAGTGATGAAATAGACTCAGGTCATTCATCTCAAAGGTTACGTATCGACATCAGAGGAAACACTTGGAGAGCAGTGTCTTGAAGTGAGAACTGCCGAAGTCCCGAAGTGAGGAAGGGAGGAATTTTAAGCCCGTGGTTTTCAGTCAAGGTCATGTGGAGGACCCTGCGGGTGCTCCAAAAAGCCCGAAAAGGATATTTTGCACCCGAAGTTTAGGACATTGACCTGTGGGGACAATTTTGAAAGTTGAATATGAACCTATGAGCTAATTCGACTCTCAAAGTCAATCGATCCTTGACCGAGAGGTCGTGCAACCCCTGGAGTGTAGGGGGTCTGCATCAACATGAAATAACTTAACATGGAGGTAGGATAAATTGAGTCTAATACGTCCAATGAAGAACTTCAAACCGACATCCTTTAGATTAGAACCTGTCACAAAATATATTATGGTGTTTTTTGAATCACCCTCAATATTCAACTAGAGGATTTGTTGTTTTCTGACAATTCGATTCCCTTCATAAACATCATATGCCTTATCCTTGTTATTCAAGATGACCCCAAGGTTCCAATAAAGTTTATCTTCTTGATTTCCTCTGGGGCCATAGAGGAAATGCCTTTATATCTTTTTCTCCAAATGCTAAATCAATTTCCTTATGCATAATATGATTCAATAACATTTTTTAATTGAGACACCACATTACATAATAAGTTATGAATAACTTCTTAAAATTATTTTATCACACTTTCATATAATCCAATATTATTTTCCATGTAAATATGCATTGCATCCCATTGTTCACCAATTGAAAGACATTATAATTAAATTTAAGTAACAATCAATACTATAATTCATTTAAGTAAAAAAATGCATGCAAATATTTACACACCCACATTTAACATTTTCTCAATCTCTTTCCCAAGAAAGATCTCCCCCTTTGGTTTACTTGTCATCCCATATGCAAGGAACCTCAATATCTTGTTTAGCTTGATACTCACTAATGTACACCATGGAATAATAATCCCCCCTCAAATTTGTTGGTTTACTTGTCATCCCATATGCAAGGAACCTCAATATCTTGTTTAGTTTGATACTCACTAATGTACACCATGGAATAAGCATATAGGACTCAACCATTGACCACTTAAGAAATGATCATTTTTAAACAAATACCTTTAAATGTCTCTCCACAAACCACGTTGCTCTTATATGAATAGGTCCACAATTCAATGAGATATTTCTCATGTGCATTAAAGAAGCTTGGACATAAATGCCTTTGTATCTCACATAATAGCTCACGGATTGTTCTCTTTCAATACAATATCTTCTTGATGCATTTCTTTAGATGGTAACCACCTGCATGTAACAACAGGACACATTTGAATATATATATATATATTATGGTTTTGATTTTAGCTAATACTTACCATGAAATTATTTTATTTATGGCGTCTAAATCATCCTATGTACTTGTGTACTTTATATATTATTTTCTTATGTTGAAATATATATATATTATGGTTTTGATTTTAGCTAATACTTACCATGAAATTATTTTATTTATAGCTTCTAAATCATCCTATGTACTTATATATTATTTTCTTTATGTTGTCAAAGTTTTCTAGGAGAGGTAGAGAGAACTAAAACACATAATGATGAATTGTATTTTTTTAATGAATAAAAATAACAAAATAAAAAATAAAGATTTATATAGTTTAAAGCATAACTACTATAAAAGATAGACCATAAGGGCATGTTGATCATGCATCCCAATCAAAATCACCTTTTTTTATCAAGATATTTTTAATGTTTCCAAAAAAACCAATGAAAAATTTAACATTTCTTATAACATATTTCAATACATTTATATATTCCTTTCTTAATAACCATGGAAGAATTGTCAGTTGTCTATCACTAAAAGGCTAACTCAAATTTTGTATCACATAGTCTTCCTTGTTGTCACTTCTAACTTTGGAAATTTGATTTTTGTTATTCCTTCCACCAAATTTTGCATCACATAGTCTTCCTTGTTGTCACTTCTAACTTTGGAAATTTAATCTTTGTTATTCCTTCCACGTAGAATTCTCCATATGCATTCTATTACATTCTTCCCAACATGTACTATGTGGGGCAAACGATTTATTGGAAGGTAATCATAGTATGGGGGTTTCCCAACATGTACTATGTGGGGCAAACGATTTATTGGGGGTTGATTGAATTGTATTGAAAACCACTTCATACATCCATCAATCCCATTATGTTGGCTTCTTGATAACATAAAATAAATCACAATTATCAATACAAAACACAAAATATCTTAAAAAGTAATCGCTAACATGTGAATGTTATTGAAATTAATTTCCTACCATGGTGGAGACTTCTATCATAAGCCTTATTCCATCGTTAAGGTGTCATTCTTCATGGTTTTGTTTTACTCTCTTCATTACCTTTGAGAACATGAGAACATGTTTTTCATTTTTTTAGATATGTATTTTTGGGAGGTTCTTTGTCCTCTTTGTGCAACACCTTTCTTATACTATTTTAATATTGAGATTCATTTTTTGTTCTTATACTATTTTAATATTGAGATTCATTTTTTGGACCAGATATTGGATAGTCATATTTTCCTTTTATTTGAATCCATATAAGATATACAATAGTGTTATTAGTAAAATACAAACAATTTCTTAATCTGAAATCTATTGACTTCATTTACAGATAATTTAAGCGTAAATTGTCTTAACTTAAATTATAAAAATTGAAAGAACAATTGAAAATTTTAGTTAAAGAAATGCACATCAGAAATACAAAAACATAAGTCAATAATGGGGTTCACCCATCTTAGGATACATCTCCAGGCCTTCTTCAACCATGTAGCCGCTCCATTGATATAATGTGAAGCACTTGAAAATCTTTATTACATTACAAATGGATCTCCAACCTACAATAAAACATCTTCACCAGCTCTAGGAAGACAATAAAGTTGTTGGAAGTCAATTTCGACTCTCTTCCTATGCTAAAAAATGCTTGAAATTTCTTATACCTCAATTATACAAGAAATGATTCTACATAATAATGAATACTCAATGAAAACACTTCAATGAAAACCCATTGATCTTATACAAATTGTTTACTAGCCTAGAAAAACCTCTCTCCACTCTTGGTTTGCCAAAATTTGGCTTACAAAACCATTTCTTCAAAATCTATGCAGGAGAAACTTTTGCATATTACCAAATTTGCTACAATTTATTTACAAATTTCTCCCTCTAGTGAAATGGAAACAATTTTGGATTATATGGTAGAGGTCAATAGTTCAAACCCATGGTCGTTAGTGACTTTTTGGGCGATTGGAATACTTACACAACAAATAAAATTTAATTAGGTGTCATAAAAAGGAACATATGTTTGGTGCAATCATTAAATTGGCGATTGTTTAGGAAGAGGTCTCAGGGTCAATCTCACAGATCTTCCCCTTTGGCATATAGTTATAAAAAAACCAGCTTAAATAAATATTTTTGGTTATCCATATTATGTTCTGTCGGTGGCACGTTGGTTAGACAGTTTGTTTTTTGTCGTAAGTCCAGGGGTTTGATCCACTCACTCGATTGTTCCGAAGTTGATAAGGCCCTTTTGGGAAAATGGGGCCTACCACATGGAGGCCTTTGAATGGCCCACATGGAAACCACATAACTATGCCATGTCACCATGCCAATCAACGCCACGTTCGCATCCTACCATGTCAGTTTTCTAAGTTATCCTACCACGTTAGCACCACATCAACATCCATATAGCCTAGTTAGCATGCCATGCCAACATTTGTAAAGAATAGTTAGCATGTCATGTTAGAATCCATATATCCACTCATCATTCCACATCAACATCCATATGGTCCAATCAATATGCCACGTTAGCATCCATACAACCACTTGTCATGTTTGTATTTCCACATGTCATGTTCATACTACAATGTCTCATGACTGTACTACCACGTTTTGAGTATGTAATGCCACATGTCACATCCATTGTGATTCCATGTGTCAAACCTGTCAACCTTTTTTCCTCTTTGAACAAAACTTCATAATGCCATAACTTTCTCATAAGATGCCCATTTGATGTCATTCAAGCATTGTTGGAAATCTCTCTTCAAGCCATTCAACATGAGTACATTTACATCAAACTTTGAGATTATCAATTTTTCTTGGTTTTAGATATCCTCTTGGATCAAACCTCCCCACAAAAGGAAAATTGGGTTCGACAAAATTTACATACATGGTTTGACTTGTTTCTCTAATTTGTACACTTTCAAAGGAATACAAACATTATTTTTCATATAAATGATGTTATAATAGGTCATCACTTGTACAATTTTCCCTTCTAGGGGTCTCATACACAATGTGTTGGGTTTACAACAATGGAAAAAAAAACTTTGGAGATGTGTTACCCATTTCTAACCAAACTCAGCTAATGGATTCTCTTTTTTGGGTTGCTCCTCTTGGATTTCTGGTGCTTGACCAATTCTTTCATCTCCTACCTCTTTCATCACAAGTGCGTGCACAAATTTCTTGTCATCCTTTAGATGAAGTTGTGGATGAATTTTCCATCATCTATCAATCCAATGAGGAGTCATATTTCAATGAGTGCAATAATGTTTAGACCCACAATCCTTCTTTCCATGTTCCACATTCATTCCTGGAGAGTGGTATTTATGTCTTGCCTCCTTCCTAGTAGATATGAACTTCCTTTACAAGGAATTTCTCTTTCAACATACGGAGAAACAATGGTTATGTGATCCAAAAAATGTACATGGATACTTATACCATAAAATATGTTTCTCATTTTCATTCTTCTTATAGTCAAAGAATGCATTGGAATAATCCAATTTACTATACCTTTCATGGTGTTTCTTGTTGCAAGTCTGTCAGGAATTCTGTCATGGATTATAATCTTCTCTTGAATCATTTATTTCTTCAACGACCTTGGATCATTCTTCAAATTCTCCTCTACGATATCCCAAAACTGCATAGAGAGTTATTTCCACAACCTCTATGGGATTATCCATTCCTTGGCCATTAATTCCAAGATGCTTGCCATCATAAACACTCTTGGTTAGTAGCTTAAAACCATTACCATGAGTAAATGATGACTCACTTACACTACATACCTCATTGAAAGATTGTAATTCTATGGTAGAAGATGATCTTCTTGGAATGTAGATACATCTCCTCCCTCCACTATATTATCTTTCTAAATCTTTTCTACAAGTTCATCCTTGGCTTGCAACTCAAGTTGCAACTTTTTCTTCTCATCCTCGGAGTTTCATAGTATCATCTTCAATTAAAATTTGTTTTCGTGAATATGTTGGTTAATCTCTTTAAATTCCTTAAGTCTTGCTCACTTCAAATATTTTCCCATGATTGTCTTCTTTTACAACCTACTCTTCAAAATGCAAATCCTGTCAAACTAGCTCTGATGCCAAACTTGATTTGAAATCCATTGAATTGATTTGCAAATACTTTAAGTGTAAATTGTATTAACTTAAATTATAAAAATTGAAGGCACAATTGAAAATATGAATGAAATAAATACACAACAGAAAGACAAAAATAGAAGTTGATAACGAAGTTCACCCATCTTGGGATACATCTCTAGGCTTGCTTCAACTGCATAATCGATCCAATAATATAATTCAAAGAAATTAAATATATTTGTTACATTAAAAATGGATCTCCAACCTGGAATAAAATGTCTTCTCCATCTCTAGGAAGACTATAGAATTTAAGGAAATAAATTCTCACTCTCTTCCTATGGTAAAAAAGGCTTAAAATTACTTATACCTCAATTATACAGGAAACACTTTTGCACATAATAATGAATACTTAGAAAAAACCTTTCAATGACAAGCCACTAATCTGCTGCAAATGGTTTACTAGCCTAGAAAAACCTCTCTCCACTCTTGGTTTTCCAAAATTTGGCTTACAAAACCATTTCTTCAAAATATATGCAAGATTTGTTTTTGCATATTACCATATCTGTAGCAATTTATTTATAAATTTCTCCCTCTAGTGCAATGGAAAGATGTTTGAATTATATGGTAGAGGTCGGTGGTTCAAACCCATGGTCATTGGTGATTTTTCAGGCTATTGGAATATTTGCACAACAACAATTTAATTGGGTTCCATAACAAGGCACATATGTTTGGAGAAATGTTTAAATTCGTAATTATTTGGGAAAATTTTGTGGGGTCAATCTTGTGGACCTCCCCCTTTGGCACAAAGTTATAAAAAATCCACCTTAAATAAAAATTGTGACTATCTATATTAAGTTCCATCGGTGGCACATTGGTTAGACAATTGGTTTATTGGGGTGAGTTTGAGAGTTCGATCCACTCGCTCGACTGTTCCAGAGTTGATAAGACCATGTTGGTAAAATTGGACCTGCTACGTGGTGGCCTTTAATTGGCCCACATGGTGGCCACATAACTATGCCACACTAATCAACACCACTTCATCCTGTCAATCAATGTCGTGTCGACATCCATACAGTCTAGTCAACATACCACGTTAACATCTTTACAATCCAATCAATATGCCATGTCATCATCCGTACAACCACATGTCATGTTTTTACTACCACATTTCATGTCCGTACTATCATGTGTCATGCCCATACTTCCATGTTTCCTAGCCATACTGCCACATGTCACATCTGTACTAGAACATATCACGTATCTGGTGATGCCACGTGTCATGTCCATACTGACCTGTGTCCTAGTTGTACTACTACATGTCATGTCCATACTACTATGTGTCCTAGCCATAGTGCTACATGTCACGTTTGTACTACCACATGTCATGTCCCTTGTGATGCGATGTGTCAACCCTGTCAGTAATTATTCATGTTTGGCCAAAACTTTAGAATGCCATAAATTTCTCATACGATGTCTGTTTGAGCCCGATCAAGCATCGTGAAAATATCTCGTCGAGATCTTCGACATGAGTACATATACATAAAAATTAGAGACTACTAGTTTTTCATGGTTTTAGAGATCCTCTTGTATCATTAATAAAATTGCAAATAATGGAAAACAAGTTAATATCTAAGTGAAATTTACGCAGGAAAAAAATATGATAGCTCAAGTGCATTATGAATCATCCATATAAATATTCCATAGAATTGGCATTGTCTTTTCCCTATTAGTTTGGATATGTCGTAGATAGTAATCCCATTCCATAACTTTTGAATTTCATCGATAAGAAGCTCACAATATATGCATCCATATCTCTAACTTGATATTTCCTTACACACACACACACATGCACACACACATATATTAAATACCTTCTACATAGTACATCATAATATTTAACAGACAATAAAAAAGAGGTTGTATGTTGTAAATAGTTGGAATGTAAATACTTAGAACTATTAATGGCATCATTGCATTCTCTTTCTTTATGAACATCCAAGGAGGATGATCATTGTTCAAAGAAAACATTGCCCACATTGAATAAATATATCTCATCTTTACATTTGAATTAACACCATTACGTTTGAAGGAAAGCTTAAAAATATGAGGTTCATCTATAAAAATGTGTCATTAATGCTCAATCTCCATAAATGTACAACCATCTACATAGCACCGTCCTAAAGTATCCTTGTTTGTGCATGATAATTAATAAATTGTGTTATGTTTTTTGTACATGAACAATAGTTGAAAGTGTGGAATGATGGGGATATGAGGAATATCATTTTGGGGCATGCTCTTTGTCGCCTAATCAATATGATATCTACTAATTTTACATTTGGGGTATTGCTTCAATTCTACTTTCCCTTTTTCCATAATATATCATGCAATCATTGGAACATGCTTCAATTGTTTGATACTCCATTCCTATATATTTCATAAGGAAACACACTCTTGGAATTTGTGAGGAAAAACATACAATTCTAGTAGTATATTATCTAATAATCTGTAACAAAAAAAAATAAAAAATATTATTTTGAATATTGGTGGTTACATCCTTATTACAACCAATGAAAATCATCATGAACTTACAAATTTATAAGAATTTCATTTGCTAAAAGTGATGTGAACATCTGTTTGAAACACCATTAAAAACATTCAAGTTCACCAACAAAAAAAATAGAAGAGAGAAGACTTGTATTTGACCCTTGATATATGGTTTTATTCACTATATTAATAAGAAAGTTATCACAAACACTAACATAATGATCCACACCTGAATCCTCATCCATGGGTACTACAAATATTTTATGAATCAAACTATTTATTTCATCATTCACTAGTATATCATTATCATTCTCTTCCATCATGTTTTGGTCTCCCGCTAGGTTGTCATGAACATGCAAATCATCCTGAGCTTCATTCCCATCACTCTAAACAATATTGTTTTTAGAACCCACTTGAAATATTTTTTTTAAAGCTAAAAAGAGACTATATGTTTCTATATATGGAGAATATAAGTACACGAGCACCACCGAGGGGCTGCCTTGATGGAAAATATCTCCCTCAGTAGTGAGGATCTAAGTTCATACAAACATGAAACTAAGACTGTAATGAGGGGCTTCCATATTGGAAACCAACCTCCTCATTGGTTACATATTAGAATGTATAAATCATCCCTGAGTTTAAACATCACACATAAACTAGCCCCTTGGTCTGAATCAAAACCAAGGGAATGACCATATCTAACCATTTAAGTTCAATCAATAAAAGAAACCACTAGGGTCTTTCTAAACTTATGATTCCAGACAAGCAAAAAAAACATAGAGCGATGATCAGAACTTGAAGAATTGGTTCCTGGGATTCTCCGAAGATTCGAGAAGTCCCTTTATTTTGTCTACCTCCCCTCCTGTAACACTAGATTCTTCCTCGTCTTCAATATGAATGGGTTAGGCACGTGACCCTTGAGGATTTTGGGGTTTTCCTAAGTTTTGGACTTCGTGTCTAACCCAGAATTTGATTCCAAATTAAGAGCGACAGAAATGATCAAACTTTTCGTCTAGAGTTTCAATTTCCTAAAGTGCTTTTCCATTATCTATTTTAGTATTGTCCATAGCCTGAGAAACCATGGCTTTGACCAACCAGTACATTTATTCTAGTTGGAAATACTTGGTTTCCCTGGTGCGAGTATGCCTAGGATGATTTATCCTATATTTAAATTCACTCTCTATGTCTACATCAGAAGTCAAGCGGTGTTGTCACCTCACTGCTTCCTCAATTTCCATGCCATGTTTATTTTTCTCATCTATTCTCATGTATTTGAAATGCATACTATCCATCCACATTTCTCAAGCCACCCTGGTGTGACTTTATGGTCCTTTTGAAGAGGAGGTCTCCACTTTATTTCCTTTTTGATTTGTTTCCTTTCTGGCCATTCTGCTAGAAGCCCACCATATTTTTGGGGTTGCTCCAATTGTCCCTGCCTCAGCTATCCTGAATATTGGAACTTGGTTCCTACTTCTCTCATACTTCCAATGAGTTAAAATTCCTCAGATTACTCGAGCACCTTCTAAGGTTGGTAGTGAAATATGCCCCGAAGGAGTCGTTACGTGCTTCGACCACCCTTGCCACTTCCACCTCCCTATGTCACTCTTCTTCCTATTCTTGGGGAACCGATCATTTGCAAGTTTATTTATCCCTAATAAGAACATGCAAAGGGAAGAATTCCCAATGTGACACTGTCCTTCCATCTTTTCTAGGGATCGTTTCATGATTTCTATCATCTGATTCACTCAGGGGGAGGTTTTACCTACAGTACTTCCACATTGATTCTCATAACCACCTTTGAGACCATGGATCTTATTCCCATCCTCAAATTGTACCCTATGCATGTTACATTTATTATTTCTCTCCCTCCTATAATGATGGTGCTCACCCTCGATCTTCATTGAGAAGCCTTGTCCCATCCAATACTCCTCTAGAGTACTCATCGAATCAATAGGTGAGTTTGGCTTTGTTGACACGATTGTCGACCCATTCTATGGAATGATCCCTCCCATATTTCCAATTACCCTTATGATTTTGCAATCTTACTCCCATTGCTTCATTCTCACAAGCTATTTCCATTGTCTTAAAACGTATTCGAGTGGCTTGCTCGATTTTTCCATGTGGATCCCTATATTTCTCCCTCTTGATTGTTGTCACATAGAGTTGCTCCAGCACGCCTATTGTTACCTTTTACTTACCATTTCTTGTAATGTGAAGACTTGTTTTGAATTTAATTAGTCTCGTGGCCTCCTTCCAGGTGGTTTGGTTAGTGGGGTCCCCTAGCTTCCACCTTGACAATTGAGTCCTCTGTTGGATTCTTAGATTGGCCAAGTAGTTTTCCACTACATTTTCACTCCTTCACACCTGGTATGGGATAATCACTTGGAAATTTTGAATTAGGCTAGAAGTATGAGCCCATCCATGAGATAACCTCCAATTTGTGGTCATTTTTCAAGGTTGGATACATCCAATAGACGTTTCAGATCCGATATGATAAGGACCGAGTTGCCTTCCACTATAGAACTTTTTATTCCCAAGTTTTTGGCCATGGCTAGACCTCTCACGAGTCCTTCCAAATCTCCACCATTATTGGAGTTATAACCTAGTTTACTTGCAAACATAGCCAACATTTGACCTTCAAAACCTCTCAGTAGTCCCCCCGCTCCATATTTTCTAGGGTTATCCTTTGATTCTCCATTGAAATTTATATCTATAATTCCTTTTTCCAGGGGCTTCCAGGTTTGATGGGAATTTTCCTTTTTGTAGGGGGGAGATTTGTTCTCTTGTTGGAAAGTCATTTCTATTTTCCATTTTCTGAAGATATCTTCTTCCTCCGTCGGTAGCATATTGTCTTCTTTTGACCAGGTAATAGATGTTATAGTTTCTTGCATATTTTATTTTATTCGGTTCCACAGAGATTGGGTTAATAGAGATTTTTGTTTGAAAATTATTTTGTTTCTTTATTTCTAGAGGTTCCAAGTCACTATACCTAGAAATATCTCCCACGTTTTATTTAGGATGGTTTTTTTGAAAGGTTCTACTAGCCATTCTATGATCAAGTTGGTTGTGTCCTCTCTACCACCCCTAGCTCTGTGGAATAATATTTTCCCATTATCCCATATCTTCCTCGCTTCCCTGTAGGTACACGAGAGGTGGCTGATAGTTTCCTCCTTCTCTCTACATAACATGCAGTTGGAGGGGCCTTCATATCATCTCTTTCTTAGCTTATCCCATGTCATAAATTTCTTTGTGAGGATCAACCATAGGAAAGTCACAATTTTAGGACAAATCCTAAGTTGTCAGATACACTTCCAGTCCTTTCTCTTGTTCATCTCTAACAACTCTACTTCTCTTATATTGGCATATTTTTCTTTGAAATTTCCTTCCCCTCTGCTTCCCCAACAGATAATATCCAAACCATTTTAAAATTTGATTTGTCTTAGAGAAATATCCTCTTCGATACAGTTCTCTACCTTCATGTCTAAAGGGACTAGCCAATCTACTAGGTGTTTCCAGGTTCTGTCATATTCCATTTATGGAGTTTCCAAATTTTTTCAATAATGATGGACATGGGTCCATCCTTTTTCCAACAAGGAATTTCTAGCATGTTCCAACCCTTATTGGTTCTCTAGGATGGGTATTTTTTCCTAGGCGTCATCCTAGAAAAGGGTCAACCTTCCATTTTGGACCTCCCAGAAGCTATCCTTTTGAACTAGCTCTCTGTTCTTCCAGGAATTGTTCCATGTGAGGCATCCTAGGTGATTTCCATCCAATTACGGGTGAGATATTGAATCTCCACCTTAGGGGAATATTTACTTTTCCAAAGTTTGGCCCAAAATGCTTCTGGACTTTTGATCCACCTCCACCATAGTTTAGATGCTAGGGATTGACCTCCATGTAAGGGATCTCTGATACCGACCACTCCATGGGAATTTGGACGACATATCTTTTCCCAAGCAATTAAGGCCCATTTATTTTCTTTGGTAGCAACACCCCCCCCCAAAAGAAAGATTCTTTGAAGGTTTCTAATTTTTTCAAGATTCCTTTAGGCATGACCACGATTGAGAAAAGGTATAGGGGCATTGATTTGAGGATGGATTTGATGACAAGGATTCTCCTTAGGAGGGTTGGGAACCTATGGGTCCAATTGTTTGAACCCACTTGAAATATTGACCTTTGTTATAAAAAGCATTTAAATATGACTAGTACATTTTGATATGTGTCTGTGTATGTGTGTGTGTGTGCACACATGCTCATTTATCTGACAATGTCAATTTATCTACTGATATTAAAACTCTTTATGTCTTCATACACTTACACCTTTTCCATGGGCAATAAAATTTGTAGCTAGTTATAATGTGTTATAATGTTCTCAACCATCAAATTTATAAAAATCAACACATGAATCTCATCCCTAACTATTTTGAGAAGCTCCTCGATTTTTCTCTATATTTCCTATGCATCAACATCACCTTTATTGGACATTTCTTAATTTGGATATAGAACATAATTACCAACTTAACGATAACTTTATAGAGTTCTTGTTTTTTGGGGGGTCCAAGTTTTTACCCCATTTTTAAAAATGGTGCTACCGATAACACCCCCTCTCCCTTTTTAGGTGGGTTTTCGATATTTTAAATTTTTCGATCCACAATGTTTCCACATTTTTTTTAAATGCTTATTTTTCATCTATTTTCAATTTTTTCTATTTTTTTTTATTCAACGGTGTTTTTAGTCATTTTTTCATGCTTCTTTCAATCTTAAAAATATGTTTTACCATTTACTTTTTTGAGGTTACGATTTTTCATATAATTGTGTCTCCTTAATTAGTTTATTGTTCCATACATTTAAAATATAGTGGAAAACATCATTTTTAACACAATGTTTACCTTTACTTCAACACATAGAAAAACATTGTAGTTAAATAACACTATTTTTTAATATTTAGCAAAAAAATATAATTCATTTTTTTTTTATAAATTAAAAACTAAAAAAAAAACAAGAAAAATAAAAGAATTGAAATTAAAAAAAAAAAATTAAAATTAAAAAGAAAATTTATATAATAAAAAAAATTAAAGAAAAACTTAAAAAATTAAAGAGGAAAAAATAAAACAAGAAAAAGGTAAAAAAACAAATTTATGGCCCAAAAACTTTAGAAAAGTTAAAAAAAAAAAAAAAAACTATTAAAACTATATATTAAAAAAAAAATTTAACACACTTAAACTACAAAATTTAAAACAATAAACTTAAAAAAAGAAATTACAAAAACAAATTAATTTTTTTATTAAAAAACCTAAAAATATGTAAAATTTTATAAAAAAGAAACAAATTAAAAAAACCAAATATGCATCGTTGATGAGAGGCCATGTGCGTGATGTCGGGAATCCTCCCAGCCCCCAAGGTCTAATCCATGGTCCCACGGGGCCAAGGCTTAGCCCCTTTGGGTTGGGGTGATGCCCGACATCACCCTAGCCCCCACGGGCTAAGCCTTGGCCCCATGGGACCAGGGCTTAGCCCTATGGGACCACGACCACTAGTACATATGACCAAATTTGTGACAGTTTTTTGTTGATATTGCCACACTTATCCGTCGCAATTTCCACGATAACTGATATTTTTTTTGGTCGGAATAATTTTGTCGCTATATCCACGATCCATGTGTGCGTGGAAACATCGATGAAATAAGCACTCCACGTCTCACCAACTTCAAGATCGGTTAACCCTATGCATCGTCACAATTAAGACGAAATTACGTCGCAATAACAACGAAGAAATGTGGCAATTATGACGAACATTCGTCACAATTGCAACGAAAATTTATGCCAAGCCAATAACTTACGACGTAGATGTTGAATGTGCGATGCAAAACCATCACAACTTGTGACAAAAATCTGTGGAAATATCGACGGAAATGTATCTCAAAACGAAACTTACGACGCAGATGTTGTATGTGCGACGAAAATTCATGGCAAATTGTGACGAACTTTCGTCGCTATAGCAATGGTTGTGGTAAAATACAAAATTTGTTTCCGATGAACTATTGTCGATATTGCGACGATGGCTTTAAGTTTAAAAAAAATAAAATTACATGAGATATGGTATTACCATATGTAATATGGCATTACCATATTACATTGTAATATGGTAATGCCATATCACATTGTAATATGGCATTACTATTACATTGTAATATGACATTACTATTACATTGTAATATTATAATATTCTAGTATATTGTAATATATATCTCCCCTACAAATAATCAAGGCACTAATCAACCAAATATTGTAAGCATGTGTTATCATGAAGTTGGATTAGAAGTAAGCATACCAATATGACAATACACACAAATGATAATTTGGAATATTACTTTCAAAAAAACACATGGATTGCATGAGTGAGTCATTATGCAATTTATATTACACAATACTATGACAACACTTCTAAGATTGATGGAAGATATATTAAGACCATTTCTCGAACTTGTTTATTGTAGCCTCCTTGGATGATATTTTGACTTTTAGAAAGATTTGGGAAGATCATTTGAAACATTTGGAGATGATATTTTTAACCCTTCAACACAATTAATTGCAAGCCAACATGAAGAAATATGAACTTGGAAAATGTAACGACCTCATCGTTAAGCCGACAATCTCTTATAACAAGTGCAATTTTTTTTTTTGTTACAGGTGTGTGTGCGCGTGTACAAGGGAAGTAAACAAATTCGACTCTATGTCACCACCTGACGATGAATAAGATGCAAACCACGATGAACACATCAAGATGACATAAGACGCACAACAAGTGACTGCATACAATTAACGATGATCAATCGACAATTAGTAAGACTGACTACCCGCCCGTCTTACCTTGCAGTTGCTTAGGACCTCCAAGACACATAAGCAATGATCAAGCCTAGGTTCCCATCGATTTTAACCATTTAAGGTCTCAGGGCTGGCGACTGTTCTGAGGAACATGGAGGTGTCTACATCCCGCCCGACACAATCACGATCAAGACTACATATACTAAATCAACAAATACCAAGGACAATTGCTGTGCAATAGAGTTCTATGAATCAACATACATTAAAAATTCCATGGTACAAGAGCTTTTTATTACAAAAACCATCACGAAACGACATAAGTGCGAGCGAAAGAAAAAACAAATTTATTTAAGGCAAGAAGCAAGGGTAGTCATCTACTTTACTTTAGGTGCAGAATCAATCATTCAATAATTCAACTTTAGCTAACATTTCTAGATGAAGTGACTACACACATGCCCGTCATACCTACCAAGGTGCCACATAAATAATCTGTTATGATTAATCAACCCATTATGCGATATAAAAAGAAAACTAATTGAGCAATAGGAATTACATGAAGAATAGCAGAAAACACAAGGGCACAACTACAATTTTGAATTGTCGTAAACTCTTAAATACGATTAGTGTCTTGTTAAGATCGAGCTCATTTAAGTCAGGCATCACTTTATCAAGTGATTCAACTCATGGAACAAGTACAACTCCTAGGTAGCCTCCTAGGTATCATATATATATGAAATATCTTACCTAAGAGATAGTATAAGAATTCAATACTAAATTATGTTTCCTATTACAAGTTACCATAAGAAGAGTCCCTACCTTTCAAGTAGTACATAAGGACATCAACCTTACACTCCATATATAAGGTATAGAGGATTCAATCATACAGAGAAGTAAGGAAGGTTCCCAAGCTATCTTTCAATCCTTTAACAGAGTTATGAGAAGATCCATCCAAGATTAGGAATTAATTAAGGTAATTTACAGGCTAACCTACATATCTATATAAGGATTTTAAGGAGATTGATTCTTATTTAAATAAAGCAAATTTAAGAACTCAATTTGAATTACAATAAAAGACACCTTTATTTGATACACCCCATCTATCTCTTTAATAATTAATTTATTAAAACTATCGGGCGATTATTAAATGGAACAACACAGAAACATCCAATCTCACTACATGATAAAATTAACCGTTAATAATCGACTTTTAAATGAGGGAAATCCCTTAATAATAAAATCACAACAATCATTTAATAATTTAATACTGCTGGGCGATTCCAAAAAGGAAACAGCAGTAGGACCACCACTCTTATTATCAGGAAAAACTTAGTTTTCAACATCGACCTTAATGCATATAAACTTTCGAGTAATAAGTGCATGAATCGTCCCAAATTAGAGCAAAAAGAAGCGTGTATCAAGAGCAGTTTGCACCTAAATAAGGGCGCACTGTCCCAATGGCGGTCTCGTTGTTCTGACCAACCCTAGAACCAACTGTCCAAATAAGGAAACGGTTGGGACATTCAGGTCTTAATTAAGGCGATTTCAGGATGGGGTGACTGTCGTTTTTGCATGGGCGTAACACTCCTCCAGAAACAGTGCCACCTAACGTGCGTGCACCCACCCAGCTGGTAAATACCAACCCAACAAAAAGGCATTAAAAATGACACACAGTAGATACAAAATAATCTCAGAACAAAAATACTTAGAAGAAGCGCTGACGGAGGATGTGGGATTCGTCGACGCGGATGCTATGACCAGGGATAAAGAAATCGACATTCCACATATACTCTTCTTGTTCAAGATGAAATCAGTGAAAAGGTAGGAAACCGATTACACTACCTGTCAACATTCTAGAAGGGTTGGGGGGTTGGTTTTGTTTTGGCGTAGAGATTTGCGATTCTAAGTGTTGCAGTTATCCCGGGCATTGCAAGTGCTGGATTTTTATATGCGTACACAATCACAGGATTGACATTTAAGAGACAAGAAGTTTATGCAATGCAGGGAACAAAGAAGAACAAGCCGTTTCTCAAATCAGAACTGTCTGCTCCTTCGTAGGTGACAACAGAGCATTGAATTGCTACTCAGAAGCTCTATGCACCCCATTAAAGCTCTGATACAAGGAGGAATGGCCCATGCATTGGGCATTGGATGCACCTAAGGAATAGCATTGATGTCTTGGGCACTGATGTTTTGGTATGCAGGAGTACTCATTAGAAACGGGCAACAGATGGAGGTGTCGCATTCACTGCAGGAGACGAGCTACAATTGCCAATCAAAAATCAAACCACTTACCCAAGCAGAAATCCAGAAACGATTTTACCATATTCAAAATAAAAATCGTGATGTCAGGAAGGGGTTTTCTTGGGTAGCAATTATGTGGAGGGGGAGCCAGATACAGTCTAGCCAATCACCGCTGAAGCCCGAATTGGTATAATTGCCAACATACCAGAGGATAAATTGCCTTGGCCAAAAATAATTTTGCCTTGGATTATAATATCTGGATTAATTCAGAATTCCAGTGAATATACAATATGGTTGGTCTTTAAAAAAAAAAACAAGGCACCAACAAACCCAACATATAATAATGCCATGGCCATATCTATTAACTGAAGTATGAGTTCGCTTATCTTAAAGCAATCACTACCATGGTTCGCTGTAAAAATTATTTCCATAAAAAAAAACCACTGCTATTACACATGATCACTTGCCAACACACAATAATACGTGAACTACTAAGTACCCCGCATCCATGCATACACAACTTATGATTTATACTATAACAGTGATTGTTAATGACTATAAACTATGCAGCGATAATTTAAATGCGAAGAGACCACATCCTAGAAAATTACAGCACAAAAGACAGAAGCATAAAGATCCCAACCAAGGAACAGTAAAACCCATCCAGAACGCTCTCCACAATAAATTAGGCAATCAATCAAACTGAAAAACTCAAGGCAGAATTCATCCATTTACCAACAACTTACAGATCAAGCATAAGATCCTGATGTAGTCTACTCTACAAAATAACGAGCGTACCTTGGCCTTATCGCTCACCTCGAATGGCGTCCCACGCTCCTTGCTGCTCCCGCTCGCCGACTGTCGACACCTCACCAGTACCTCCCAGCCAATCGCTAGGGGTACTCTGCTTCCCCCTTATCTCCCTGAGCCGCAAAGGAGCCACACACTATCCATATAGTATGTCTAATTTCCCAACTCGCCTTGCAAGGCCGAGCTACCACTCCTATCTGAGCTGGGAAATCCCAACTCCTCACAAGTAATCAGTCAAGTCACAAATCTGGCAGCGTAACGTTACTCTAATAGCTGATCCCTTTCTTCCTCATCTTCCATTTCTTTTATAGAGTTTTTAGAACCTCCAACTTTCCCTAAATCACATTTAAATTAAGTTTTAATAAAAATATTTTAAATATTCTCCTTCGCACAAGTGTCGTCCATCCCCCTCTTTCCTCCAATAATTATTTTCTTTAAATTTATTAATTGTCTCATTTCCCTTTAAATTTATTAATTGTCTCATTTCCCTCACCCACCTAGAGTTGCTCCTAAATTTACTCCTAGGTGTTCCTAGATTCCCTTACAGGTTTAAATACTTTCCCTAAAATGAAGTTGCTAATTTAGTTCATTTTAGAAGGTTCTTAATTGCAGATTCCTTACTATGTTGACCTCGTTTTTTACCATAAGTTCCCCTCTTTCCCTTATTATGTTTCCCCCCATTCCTTAGTTTCCTAATTTTTTATTATTCCCTTCTTTCCCCTTTTAATAGGGCCAAAATGGCAGTTGCGTTATTTACTCTTTTCCTTTTATTATTAATTTGAAATCTTTTTAAACTTTCACAAGATAAATAATTTATTTCTTCTTTACAATTTAAAACCACGGATTTTTATTAAATTATTACTCTCTTCATTTTACCCCAAAAATTTATGAAGACTAAAACTATTACTTAAGTGGTTTTTAGTTTAAATTTTTATTTTTATTTTTATAGGGTCTTTTCTTAAGGTTAGACAAAATTTTACCCTGAGAAGTTTTAGACTTAGGACTTAGATTCTGAAATAGGCGACATTTGATTAGGGAAGTAGTCTAAGAATTTCTTAATGTGTGAAATGTCTTAGGGCCATATAGGTTTGTTCCTTCATGAACATCAACGCAACGTGCCCTTTAGGACGCACCACGTGCTCCAAGGGTGCCACTCGCCTCTAGTGTTTCCTTTGCACGACGTGCCCTTCAGGATGCACCACGTGCTCCAAGGGTACCACTCACCTCTAGTGTTTCCTTTGTGCGACGTGCCCTTCAGGATGCACCATGTGCTCCAAGTGTGCCACTCGCCTCTAGTGTTTCCTTTGTGCGACGTGCCCTTCAGGATGCACCACGTGTTCCAAGGGTGCCACTCACTTCTTGACTGATTGGTAGACATCAATAACCCCTGGAGTCAACACTTCACCAGGTGAACTTGTGGGAGACTAAGGGCTCTAAGGAATAAGGCCCCCGCCTATTGCACGCCCCTTAGAATCATCGTGAGCGACTATCGCAGTCTTCCCTCACGGCATCGTGGATCCTCTCGAACTAGGTAATCGTTAACCTACAGTTCGAGCCACGATGGGAGTGCTAGTAGGCTGTGGCAGGGATGCTGTCCACACCTCTCCCTCAACCTCTCTGGAAATCGTGTGTGGCCCCTTTACTCCATATGTGAGTCTGGTCGGCAAGCTATCATCAGCCTACATCATCAACAATCGTATCAGAACATGTCCACATCATATCATCAGATCAAATATACTAAAATCACAGTAAACAATCAACCCCAAAGCACACTCCCTGACTCGATCCGGAGTCCAAGGGGTCTCGTCAATGCCTTTGAATCCTCAAGGTCAAAAACCCTGCACACTCAGTAAAACCGAGTCAATAGCACCTGTCCATGTCAAAGCAATAAAACATCATGTCATCTATCATATTGCATCATAATCAAGGATAAATGTTTTCTTATCATAAAAGTCCAGATCACTTGCGAGCAAGTGTCCTCAAAGAATAAGTTTTCTGAGTGCGCCAGAGCGGGATGTTACATACACCTCTTGGTCTAAACTTCATCCCAAAGTTTCATAGTATAAATGCTAAAATAAGTGTATCACAGTATCATAAGTCTATCTATCAAACAAAAATGGAAATTGTTGGCGCATATCATATGCGTCCTCCCAGGTCGCCGAGTGCGGACTATAACTGTCCCACTGGACCTTGACCTGATCTACTGTTCGACGTCGTAACTGTTGAACGCGATGATCTAAGATGCAGATCGACTAGGCCATGAGTGCTCCCTCGTCCAATACCTGCAAGGAACTCATGTCAATCACATGTGTAGGATCACTAATATAATGTCTCAAAACAGATACATGAAAAACATCGTGCGTACGCCCCAAAGAATCAGGCAAGGCTAGTCGATAGGCCACGGGCCACTTTTTCTCCACAATCTTGAAAGGTCCCACAAACCTAGGAGAGATTTTAGCTCCCTTTCCAAACTTGATTGAACTCTTATGCAGTTTAACCCGCAAGAAGACTCAATCGCCGACCTCATAACTACGGTCGACTCGATGTGCATCGGCATAACTCTTCTGTCGATCTTGCGCTTCTTTAATCCTTTGTCTTATTGTTTGCATCTATTCTTCCATTTCTTGGATCACTTTTGGTCCCTCCAGGACCCTATCCTCAAGTTGATCCCAACTCAAAGGCATCCGACATGGTCGCTCATACAGAAACTCGAAAGGTGCCATCTTAATGGTGCTCTGGTAACTGTTGTTGTAAGCGAACTCTACTAGTGGCAAGAATTCTTCCCAATGCTTTTGTTGGTCCATCAAGTACATGCGCAACATGTGCTCCAAGGTTTGGTTCATTCATTCGGTCTGTTCTTCAATCTTTGGGTGATACGCAGTACTAAAGTTAAGTTGGGTTCCCAAGGCCTCTTGGAAACTCATCCAAAATCGTCCAGTAAACACCGATCCTCGATCAGATATAATCCTCTTAGGAACGCCATGCAGCCTCACAATCTCACTAATGAAAACTCTAGCTATGCCAAGTGCCTGATACGTCGTACGCACAGGAATAAAGTGAGCACTCTTCGTCAGAGTGTCTACTACTACAAAAAATTGAGTCGTGTCTCCTAGCCATCAGTGGCAATCCAACAATAAAATCCATCGAAATAACTTCCCATTTCGATTCCGGAATGTCATGTGGTTGTAGTAATCCTTCTCGGTGTCTATGTTCAGCCTTTACCTGCTGACACTTCAGACACCTGGCCACATAGTTAACTATGTCATCCTTCATTCCCCTCCAGAATAATAAGGGCTTAAGATCTTCCCTCATCTTTGTAACTCCTAGGTGAGCCATGTAAATTGCTCTATGAGCCTCACTCAAGATCAACATCCTCAACTCATCGTTTGGTGGTACGTAAATCCGACTTTTAAACCTTAACAACCCATCACTATCAAATGAATATCCCTCATATCGTGGTATAATCATTGTGTTTTGTCCAATAAAACCCTCGACCTCCTTGTACCGGTCGTCGTCATGTTGTAAGGTTAGAATCTTTTCACGTAGATTCGTTTAAAGAGGCAACACCAAAAAGATGCATGGCCTCTGACTCAAAGCATCTGCCACTCGGTTCACCATTCCCTTTATGTAAGTAATCTCAAAGTCGTACTCGCTAAGTAATTCCGACCAACGTCGTTGTCATGCGTTCAGGGCACTTTGCATAAAAAATGTGCTATAGTCCACAATGATCAGTCTTTATTTCAAATTTTCATCCAACAAGGTAGTGTATCCAAACCTTCGAGGCATATACAATGGCTAATAACTCCAAATCATGCGTCGCGTAGTTCTCCTCATGCCTTCTCAGTTTGCTCGAAATGTAAGCAATCACTCGTCCGTCTTGCATCAAGACTCTGCCTAAACCTTCCTTGGATGCGTCTGTGCATACCAAGAAGTCCGCGTCCATGTCGGGGACCTTTAGTATCGACGCTGTCGTCAACAACTCTTTAAGCCTCCGAAATTCTTCCGCGCATTTCTCGGTCCAAACAAACTTCTTGTTTTTCTTTTGCAATTCCGTGATAGGATTTGCTATCTTCGAAAATCCCTCAACAAACCATCGATAGTATCCTGCTAAACCCATAAAGCTATGCACCTCTGTGACATTCGTCGACACAGGCCATTCCATAATAGCCTCGACCTTGGTTGGATCCATGGCGATACCTTCGCCATAGATGACATGCCCTAAGTAGTGAATCCTCAATTGATAAAAAGAGCATTTGGACAACTTCCCATACAATTTGTGCTCTCGCAGGCACTATAGTACCAAGCGCAAGTGCTCATCATGCTCCTCCATCATCCGAGAGTAGATCAAAATATCATCAATGAATACTTGGACGAACTTGTCCAAGTATTTGCAAAATACCCCGTTCATCAAACTCATAAATACTCCTAGGGCATTTGTCAGTCCAAACGGAAAAACAGTAAACTCGTAATGTCCAAATCTCATCTTAAAGGAAGTCTTAGGGACGTCATCCTCCTTGATCCACCACTGGTGATACCCTGATCGCAAATCAATCTTGGAGAACATCGTTGCACCCTTTATTTGATCAAACAAATCATCAATTCTTGGTAAGGGATACTGATTCTTGATCGTAGCCTTGTTTAGTTGATGGCAGTCAATGCAAAGCCTCCACGATCCGTCCTTCTTCCGAATGAAAATAACAGGTGCACCCCATGGTGACACACTAGGACATATCAGTCCCAGGTCCAACAACTCCTTTAGTTGCATTTTCAACTCTTGTAACTCCGAGGTCGACATTCGATAAGGCATTCTTTCTATCGGTTTTGTCCCCGGTTTCAGGTCTACGGTAAACTCCAATTCCCTTTCCGGCGGCATCCCAGGTAACTCCTCTGGAAATATGTCTGCAAACTCCTTCATCACCGGAAGCTTTTCTAGACCTTCCTCTACTCCCTTTTCATTTAGCGCAAGGATCTCATAAATCTTGCACCCCTTGCGCATACTCTTTCGTAATTGTAAGGAAGAGATGAACCTCAGGGAAACTCTCTGGTTCCATCCTATAATCACACGTCTCTATCCTTCGTCATCAACCAAGCTCAACCATTTTCTCTTGCAGTTGAGTATCGCCTCATGCGATTCCAACCAATCCATACTGATCACAATGTCATAAGATCCTAAGATAGTGACGTACAAGTTGATCCTTGTGACAAACTCTCCCAGGTTAAGGGAACATCCTGTAACCTTTCCTCCAACCTTCTGTTTGGCTCCCGAAGCCATCTCTACGAAGCTAAACTCATTCTGATTGACTTCCTTTACCTTAATCCTTTTTAGCGCTACACCAAAAATGAAACTCTCAGTAGCACCGAGATCTATGAAAACACTAAGGGTCTGGTTAGCAATGGTACCTGTCGTCTTGAGCACAGTCGATTGGTGCTCTGCCTAGCGGTTATTCACCGTTGCATGAATCCGATGGGCCTTGCCCATATCTCCCACTGTAGTGGGTCCGGCTGATCCGAACACTCTGTTCCTCTCCACAGGACAGTCGCGCTGGTAGTGTGGCTCCCCACACGTCCAACACCCCTTCTTCGGCCCAGTAGTCCTGGTACCCGAAGTAGAAGATGATGGCCCACTGGCCTGGAACCCTGGTCTGTTCTGTTGAACAGGCCTAAACTGTTGTTGCTGCAGGCGACGCTGCTACTGATGCTGTGGTCCTCGATAAGGTGTCCTCTGCTGAGGCGACGGTCACCGGGGTGTAGTGAAAGTGAATCCCCTTTGGAAGCCACGATATCCCGGCGTATGTCTCGCTGGTGTCTGATGCTGCGGTGTTCCAGATGAACCCTGCCCCACTGGTCTCACTGGAGTCCTGGTCTGACCCCCACTGATAAGCTCCTCCTCTGCTATGAGGGCCTTCTGGACGACATCGTGCAAGGTTTGAGGCATCAAGATCCTAACCTTGTCATGCAGGCTTCCGTTAAGGCCGAACATGAACCAGTTGACCTTAAGTTTCTCTGTGTTAAGTTGCGGAGCATACCGGAGGAGCTCCATAAAACGTGCCTCGTACTCAGGCACCGTACGACCTCCCTGTCGTAATGCGTTGAACTCATTGAGATGACGCTCAATGAATTCCTTTGAAAGGTACCTCTCACGGAACTGTTCGTCGAACAGTTCCCATGACACATCTTCGACGGCCATGTTCAGCTGCGGTAGGAGCGTCTTCCACCATAGAATGGCACTCCCCTTCAGTTGAAAGACCACCATGCGGACCTTCATGTTGGAGGTATAATCGCAAAGTGTGAAGCACATCGCCATGTTCTCCAACCATGCCTCGGTGGCTGTGCCGTCCAGGGAACCAAAGAACTCGGGAAATTTGACTTTCTCGAGTTCACGATGAATGCTACCCGTAAAGGCCGGTGCACGCGGCGGAACCTCAGCGGGTGTCGATGCCCTGGCCTCATCTTTGTCCAAGCGGTTGATCAGTGCCTTGGACATGCGCTGAAAATATCTCATCATCCCAACTACGTCGCCAACTGCTATCTGCTCCTGTCCGAGAACCTTCTCGTCTCCCTGGGGGTGAGGCCCCTCAGGTGTGGATGCTATTGGAGGCATCGTGCCTCCTCCTCTAGCACCCCGTCGTCTGCCTCCATGGTGCCCTCTAACATGATTACCTTACATGTACACAATCAACTCAATCAACAACAGTATAATCAAATCATGTCAGCGAAATCCGTAGCGATCCCAAGTCGCGGGTTGAACCCACTCTAATACCATATGTAACGACCTCATTGTTAAGCCAACAACCTCTTATAACAAGTGAATTTTTTTTTTTTTGTTACAGGTGTGTGCGTGCCTGTATAAGGGAAGTAAACACATTCGACTCTATGTCGCCACCCGACGACGAATAAGATGAAAACCACGATGAACACATCAAGACGACATAAGATGCACAACAAGTGACTGCATGCAATTAACGATGATCAATCGACAATTAGTAAGACTGACTACCCACCCGTCCTACCCTGTAGTTGGTTAGGACCTCCAAGACACATAAGCAACGCTCAAGCCCAGGTTCCCATCGATTTTAACCATTTAAGGTCTCAGGGCTGGCGACTGTTCTGAGGAACATGGAGGTGTCTACATCCCGCCCGACACAATCATGACCAAGACTACATATACTAAATCAACAAATACCAAGGACGATTGCTATGCGATAGAGTTCTGTGAATCAACATACATTAAAAATTCCACAGTGCAAGAGCTTTTTATTACAAAAACCATCATGAAATGACATAAGTGCGAGCGAAAGGAAAACAACTTTATTTAAGGCAAGAAGCAAGGGTAGTCATGTACTTTACTTCGGGCGCGGAATCAATCATTCAATAATTCAACTTTAGCTAACATTTCTAGATGAAGTGACTACACACATGCCTGTCATACCTACCAAGGTGCCACATAAATAATCTGCTATGATTAATCAACCCATTACGCGATATAAAAAGAAAACCAATTGAGCAATAGGAATTACATGAAGAATAGCAGGAAACACAAGGGCATAACTACAATTTTGAATTGTCATAAACTCTTAAATACGATTAGTGTCTTGTTAAGATCGAGCTCATTTAAGTCAGGCATCACTTTATCAAGTGATTCAACTCATGGAACAAGTACAACTCCTAGGTAGCCTCCTAGGTATCATATATATATGAAATATCTTACCTAAGAGATAGTATAAGAATTCAATACTAAATTATGTTTCCTATTTCAAGGTACCATAAGAAGAGTCCCTACCTTTTAAGTAGTACATAAGGACATCAACCTCACACTCCATATATAAGGTATAGAGGATTCAATCATACAGAGAAGTAAGGAAGGTTCCCAAGCTATCTTTCAATCCTTTAACAGAGTTATGAGAAGATCCATCCAAGATTAGGAATTAATTAAGGTAATTTACAGGTTGACTTACATATCTATATAAGGATTTTAAGGAGATTGATTCTTATTTAAATAAAGCAAATTTAAGAACTCAATTTGACTTACAATAAAAGACACCTTTATTTGATACACCCCATCTATCTCTTTAATGATTAATTTATTAAAACTGTCGGGCGATTATTAAATGGAACAACACAGAAACATCCAATCTCACTACATGATAAAATTAACTGTTAATAATCGACTTTTAAATGAGGGAAATCTCTTAATAATAAAATCAAAACAATCATTTAATAATTTAATACTGCTGGGCGATTCCAAAAAGGAAACAGCAGCAGTACCACCACTCTTATTATCAGGAAAAACTTAGCTTTCAACATCGACCTTAATGCATATAATCTTCCGAGTAATAAGTGCATTAACCCTCCCAAATCAGATAAAAAATAAGCGTGTATCACAAGTAGTCTGTGCCTAAATAAGGGCGCACTGTCCCAACGACGGTCTCACTATTCTGACCAACCCCAGAACCAGCTGTCAAAATAAGGAAACGGTTGGGACATTCAGGTCTTAATCAAGGCGATTTCAGGATGGGGCGACTGTCATTTTTGCATGGGCATAACACGCCTCCAGAAACAGTGCCACCTCACGTGCATGAACCCACCCGACTGGTAAATCCTAACCCAACACATAATCATTAAAAATGACACACAGTAGGTACGAAATAATCTCAGAACAAAAGTAATTAGAAGAAGAGATGACGCAGGATGTGGGATTTGTCGACACAGATGCTATGACCAGGGATAAATAAATCGGCATTCCACAAATACTCTTCTTGTTCAAGATGCAATCAATGAAAAGGTAGGAAACCGATTACACTACCTGTCAACATTCTAGAAGGGTTGGGGGGTTGGTTTTGTTTCGGCGTGGAGATTTGCGATTCTGAGTGTTGCAGTTATCCCGGGCATTGCAAGTGCTAGAGTTTTATATGCGTACACAATCACAGGATTGACATCTAAGAGCCAAGAATTTTATGCAATGCAGGGAACAAAGCATAACAGGTCGTTTCTCAAATCAGAACTGTCTGCTCCCTCATAGGCGAAAACAAAGCATTGAATTCCTACTCAGAAGCTCTACACACCCCATTAAAGCTCGGATACAAGGAGGAATGGCCCATGGATTGGGCATTGGATGCACCTATGGAATAACATTGATGTCTTGGGTACTGATGTTTTGGTATGCAGGAGTATTCATTAGAAACGGGCAACAGATGGAGGCAACACATTCACTGCAGGAGACGAGCTACAATTGCCAATAAAAAATCAAACCACTTACCCAAGCAGAAATCTAGAAACAATTTTACCGTATTCAAATTACAAATCGTGATGTCAGGAAGGGGTTTTATTGGGTAGCAATTACATGGAGGGGGAGCCAGATACAGTCTAGCCAATCACCGTCGAAGCCTGAATCGGTATAATTGCCAACATACCAGAGGATAAATTGCCTTGGCCAAAAATAATTTTTCCTTGGATTATAATATCTGGATTAATTCAGAATGCCAGTGAATATACAATATGGTTGGTCTTTTAAAAAAAAAACAAGGCACTGAAAGACCCAACATATAACAATGCCATGGCCATATCTATTAACCGAAGTATGAGTTCGCTTATCTTAAAGCAGTCACTACCATGGTTCGCTGTAAAAATTATTTCCATAAAGAAAAACCACTGCTATTACACATGATCACTTGCCAACACACAATAATACGTGAACTAATAAGTACCCCACATCCATGCATACACAACTTATGATTTATACTATAACAGTGATTGTTAATGACTATAAACTATGCAGCGATAATTTAAATGTGAAGAGACCACATCCGGGAAAATTACAGCACAAAAGTAATGACAGAAGCATAAAGATCCCAACCAAGGAATAGTAAAACCCATCTAGAACGCTCTCCACAATAAATTAGGCATTCAATCGAACTGAAAAAATCAAGGCAGAATTCATCCATTTACCAACAACCTATAGATCAAGCATAAGATCCTAATGCAGTCTACTCTACAAAATAACGAGCGTACCTTGGCCTTATCACTCACCTCGAATGACATCCCGCGCTCCTTGTCGCTCCTGCTCACCGACCATCGAGACCTCACCGGTACCTCCTAGCCAATCTCTAGGGGTACTCTGCCCCCCCCTTAGTCCCCCAAGCCACAAAGGGGCCACACACTATCCAGATGGTATGTCTAGCTTCCTAGCTCACCTCGCAAGGCCGAGCTACCACTCCTATCCGAGCTGGGAAATCCCAACTCCTCACAAGTAATCAGTCAAGTCACAAATCCGGCAGCATAACGTTACGCTAACAGCCGATCCATTTCTTCCTCATCTTCCCTTTCTTTTATAGAGTTTTTAGAACCTCCAACTTTCCCTAAATCACATTTAAATTAAGTTTTAATAAAAATATTCTAAATATTCTCCTTCGCACAAGTGTCGTCCATCCCCCTCTTTCCTCCAATA
>ML780075.1:420143-435090 GCA_009831015.1 Picea engelmannii | reverse complement strand
GCAAGGACCTATGAATCAGGAAGATAATCAGGCTCCACAACCAACACCACACTGAGTATGTAGAACGAAGCTCTCCAAATGGATTGACACCATCAGCTGCCAACGAAAGTCTAACATTATGAGGTTATTCTTTAAAAATTGAAAACATTTCTTCGATGTAGTTCAACGCAGAACCATCTGCAGACATTTCAAGAACATCGTCTCAAATTATTTTCATTACATGGAAATCCATAAACTGTGCTATAATTTGGCACCTGAACAACCACTGGAAACGTGGAATTATCATAATATAACAAAGAGTTTTGTGAGACACCTTCTTTGACACTTTATCGGTTCGATATCTACTTATTTGACATTGTGGGAATTCATTTTCTAATGCATATTGTCCATAATATATGACATGATCATTAGGACATGCATTAATAGCATTAATAGCCTGATAGTCCATTCCAATTTCTTTCATAATCACAAATATTTCTCAATATGTGCGTGGCAAAATATTTGACGTCATTAATAGAACATCACCTAACAATCTACAAAATTCTAAACAATAAGTCAATGTAAACAATATTAATCATCAATATATCATCCAATATACTAATTTACAAATTAGAAAACAATAGCAATATAGCAAAAAATTGAACCTTTTAAGTATTTGTGAACATGCAGGCATAAATAATTAACAAATTAAATACCTTAGTATCTGTGTGAGACATGTGTTTGATAAACCATTCAAAACCTTCAGTTTCACCAACAACAATATAGCAGATAAAAGATTTGTTGTTGAGCCTTCATAAAGAGGTTGACGTGACTTCTCGAGTAGAGGATCAACATCATGACTATCATCCTGGTTGTCCTCATCCATTGAAGAAAATGTGTCTTAGATCAATCTACGTATCTCATCTTCTTGATTTGAATCACTAACGTTATTTCCATCCATATCATCATTAATAACTTGATCAACAACTTCAATATTCTGATCTCGAAGTTCATCTCCATGTAAAGTAGTATTTCTGCTAGTACTTGGAAAATAACTCTCTCGAGGTCAACACTTTGGCGGCATCGTCTATATATTTAAAAACAACATAGAAAAGTTAGCGTGTATAGAAAATATAAAAATCCTGATAAGAAACATTACTAAAACTCATGACATACTAATTATTACAGAGAATACATTAAATATTGAATCCTCTTACCAAGGGACGATATTCATAACCCCCTTCGGTGTGCCCCTTCTCCCTACAATGTCTTTTCGTTGTTGTTATTAAAATTCTTCTATTTTTCAAGCCTCTGCAATCATAGCAAGGGCAATAAAATTTTCCATCGCCCCTTGCCTCTAATGCCGCTCTTAATCGAGCAAGTTTCCTGTCATTTTTCGTTCATTGTGACAAATCCTTGTCCTGACAAGTAATTGTCTTATCTACACCATACCAAACATTAAGTTGTGAATTTTTTAAATTTTGGCTACTCCTTTCGATTATGATATGTTTATTTACAGTGACCTACATCTTTATAATAAGGTCAACATCTTTATAATAAGGTGATCATATGTTTAGAGGATCAACATCATGACAACATAGATAACATCTTTATAATAAGGTCATATGTGTACAAATGTTTTATTTATATAATAACGACATATATACCTAACATAATTTTAGGGTTAGTGTTTATGTATCTTATTAGTCCCTGCTAAAGTAGGGAATATAGCAATCAATTACTGTCATTTCATTGATCAGGGTTGAGTTTCAAGAGCAATTCCATATCTTTATCAATGAAAAGAGAGAGAGATTATAGCTACAATTGAAGGGAAAAGGGTATGGATTACATAAACCTAGAATATTATGGAATCCACATACCCTTTTCCATATAATATACTAACTAGATCCAAAAACCAAAGACATGAAATATGGTACTACACATATTATAATATATTATCAAGGAAAAACAAGCTAAATGCAAATTGGACATTTGAAAAAAAAATTACAAGTTAAATGAGTACATCAATAAAAAATAACATACTTACCTTGCAAGTTCAAAATTTGAGCTATGTAGATCGAGAATTGGATTTGTTCAATCGATGGGTGACAGGAAAAATAAATAGCTCAAACAAAAGCCAAGAACAGTGTCACAACTATAGCAATTGTGTCGCAAAGTCTCTTAAAGTCACGTAGATATAGATAAAATAGTCAACTAGTCATTAACACCGACCAATGAGATAGGCAAAATTTTCATTGCTATTGCCACGAAAGTTCGTCACTATAGCGACGAAAATCTCGACTAGGTTAAATTAAGATTTTTGTGGATATTGCGATGAACTTTCGTGGTAATATCCACAAAAATCCTGCCCTCTTTAAAAAAAATGATGAAACTAGTGGAGGCGTGGAAAATTTTCGTGGAATAATCCACCCATATGTAGTAGTGGGCTTAACCCTGGGGGCTGGGGTGATGCCCAACATCACCCCTCACGATGCACAACCAACCCATGCGTGGGATGGTTGGGTGTCATGGGTGTCGTGGGGGGTGATGTCGGGCATCACCCCAACCCCTAGGAGCTAAGACCTGGTCCCATGGGGCCAGGGCTTAGCCTGTGGGGGCTGGGGCAATGCCATCTACCCCCATGTCACCCCAATAATATGTAGGTTTGTAATTTAAAAAAAAAAAAAATGTTTTAATTTTAATTAAAATTTTATGTTATTTCAATTGCAAATTTGTATATTATTATTATTATTTTTTTTTTTTTTTAAATGTTATTAAATTTGTTTATATTTGGACTTTTTTTATTTTTCTACTTTATTTTCAATTAAAATTGATAGGTTTTGTATTGTAAAATTGGTTTTAATTTTTTTGTTTTAATTTTGATTTTCTATTATTTTTAAAATATGTTTAGAAATTTATTTTAAAATTGGTTTTAAAATTTTCTTTTATTCTTTAGTTATTGATTACTTTAGTTTCAATTAAAATTGATAGGTTTTGTATTATAAAATTGTTTTTATTTTTTATTTTTTATTTATTTTTAAATATGTTTAGAAATTTATTTTAAAATTGGTTTAAATTTTTTTTTTTATTCTTTGTTATTGATTTTATTAAAATTGTTTTGTTTTCATTTAAATATTGTTTTTAAAATATATATTTTTTAATTTTTTGTATTTAATTTTTATTTTAGAGTTTTAGTTTAAGATTTTTTATTTTAGAAAAATTTTTTTTGGTTGATTTTTTTTTTTTTAATGATTCTTTAGTATTATATATATATATATATAATTGTTTTTTAGATTTTTTTTTAAGTTATTTTTCTTTTTACTTTGTTTTTAATTATTATTTTTTTTAAATGAATTTTGAATACATTTTTTTTAATGTTTTTTTTTACATTTAAAAAAAAAATTATTTGCGAAGATTTTGTTCTTTCTATTTATTTATTATTTGGGGTCCAATTTTGGGTTGTTTATTTACATAGGGTTTTGTTGTCAATATCACAATTTCAATTAGGTCGTAAATAGCTATGATTTTCACTTTTAGGAAAAACCATTTTGTTTCACATAGCATCATTTTTTTATTTAGGTCTTGATTTTAAGGTTTTTCTAAGCTACTGTCTCAATTTCGAAGTCCATGTTTGAAAAATGTTGTAATTTTGAGTCTGTTTTAAAAAATGGTGCTATCGGTAGCACCACTTTTTGATTTGGGGGTTGATTTTCATGTTTTATTTGAAAAAAAGCTTCACTTTTTTATTTGAGGGTTGATTTTCATGTTTTTTATGCAAAAATATGGGTTTTAAGGACTAAAGTTCTCATTTTGAAGTCACAATTCTCGTTAAACCGGTAACTATATTATATGAGAGATTATGGTTTCACCATGTAGTACACGAAGGTACAAAATATGCCCTTTTTAAATGAATTACTAGGCTTCCTTTCTAACTAAAATATTATTCTTTAGATTAACTTCCCCAATGGAATAAAAACTAAGATGTCGATATAGAGACATCTTGATACAATAACAGATTAATATAGATTAAAATAACATTAAAGTGCATTATCATAGGTCCAACAACACTTGCAGTGAAAAAGGCATGTTATCAATCCCATCGAAATTCTATGATGTTCATAAGCATCGATATATTGATGTGTGTGGATGTTCTGGTGAAAGTTAAAACCAATATTAAGAAAAAAAAAATGATAAAAATGGTTTTAGTTTAAATTTACATCATAATAAACATCTTTTTTCTACACAAAATGTACTAGAGTGAAGCTTTCATGAAGCCATTATTTGTAAGGATGGAAGTTGTTATCGTTACCTTGCTTTGTCAATAAATAGAATTTTTAGAGAGTGCATATACATCACAAGCCCAATATTTATTTGTTAACATTGTTGTTGCTACTCTATTACTATCTACTGAGATATCTTCTTTTAATAAATACTTAGGCTAGAGGATAATGCAGACATAGGAGAGACGTAATTTTGTTGCCATTAATTTTTGTGGAGAAAAAAATTATCTATTTTATTTATTTTAGAGTAGTATCCTTCCCATGAAGCTTACTAGTCAAATTCACTTTAACTCTTAGTGATGTAGCTGTAGAAAAGTTGGCTACTTAATTTCATGATAATTTCTAACTAACACAATGCAAGACAATGTTATTGTTGATGATGACAACCACTCATTTCCGCTATCACAGGCATCACAATAGATTGCATGATGTCTTGCATGAAGTATGTTTCCACAACTATGAAAATACATAGAGTTATCTTCTATCCCTTATGTGTTGTCGCCTCCATTTCCCAGTGCTACACTAACTTCCTTATTTCTGATGAACAAATTCGTGTAATAAATAAGCACGTTTCATCTCTACCATGTTTTTTTTATTTTTCCTACCTTTCAACAATATTAATTTTAGTTTCTTTATTTATAATAACTAACTTAAATTATAATTCCTTAATTAAGCGGCCTCCGTAATTGTAATAAGCTATATAAACAATCCAAAGAAACATATCAACTCTATATTGAAGTCACAAGGTCACTAAGGCAAAGGATTCTAGCTGTTAAAGTCTAGTACCTTGATATGAAGAGTATTTATCCTTCTTTCAGTCTAAGCTTTTTTTTTCCTCCGCTACTTTCCTACTAAGATCCATGACGATCATGCAAGATAAATAGCTTGAAACATGGAAAATAAATTATTCAAAGGAGGTGATTCTGTGGGGTGCGGCACCAGTATTTACATAATTCTAGAAGCTTTGGATATACGTGGTTGTTTCATGGTGGTGCACCAATATTTGCATAATTTTAGAAGCTTTGGATATACGTGGTTATTAAAAAATACTAGAGAAGACATGAATATTTATATTTTATTTGGAAAAAATAGTTTTTAAATCTTTAAAGTACTAAAGAGAAGTCATGGATATTTAACATTTTATTTGGAAAAAAATATTTTTAAATATTTTTTTTTTCTATTTATCGATTTATTTGGAAAAAATATTTTTAAAATCAATCTGTTTTGTTTTAAAAATAGAGGAAAGAGACGGGGAAACTAATATTTCTTATATTTTCAAAACTATCTAATAATGATTTTTTAGAAAAGCATCGCAAACCTTATAACATGTTTTATAAAAATATAACTAATGATCAGTCAAACTGCATAGATTTCGGTTAAAATTGCAATTTTTAAAAAGTTTAAAAGATTTTGTTAGTGAAGTCAAACTTATGTTAAGTCGAGAGATGCTTTGCTTCATGGGTGAAAGGTGTAGTCCCGACATGATAGGGACTAATAAATAAATAAAAATCTAATACAACATAAAAGTGCATAATCATTATTAGAAATAAATGATTAAGGAAATTATGTTTCGAAATTCGGCTGATCAATTTATTACCGGAAAATTGAAAATGAAAACAAAAAATATATGAAGGATACTATGGATAGTATCATATATATATAAAGTTTGTGGAAAAATTTAAGGGTGTTTTTTTTTATTTTTGGAGATTTGAATTAAGCATTTAATAGTATGGAATTAGCTAGATACCCAACAATATTAATGACAATTATTTATGATGTATAATTATTATGTGTGTGGGTGATTAACTTTGTTTTATGACAATGCAAGTAATAATGTCCATTGTTTGTATTATAAAGATATTTTAGAATCATTTAATTTAATCACATTTTACTTAGATGTCATGAATGAAAAATATACTTTCTAACAAAGTTACATTGAATATGGAATTAATTTGATTCATTATTTTGTATTGATTTCTAACAAAGTTATATTGAATATGCATTTAACTTTTTTTTTAAGTAAAAAAGAGGGTGGATCCTTTATATTATAATAATAATAATAATAATAATCTATTTTTAAAGTCACGACCAAGTCACACCAAATTAGTGTATGAGACCCTCTTGTTTGTGGGACAAGGGACCCCCCTCCGTCGAACGATTTGACTGGTAAAGTCCACGGAGGTATACATACCCTACCCCCCTTTGGATTTGAACTTGTGACCTCTTAAGAGGAAACACATGTTCTTAACCATTAGGCCCACTCAAGTTGTATACATACCCTACCCCCCTCTGTCCTTGGGCATACGTCAAACATCTTTGCTTTGTTGACGCGTTGGAGAAAGCCTCATAGAGCATGTATATGCGTTGGCTTATGAGGGTGCCACGGTAGGCCTGGTCCGCCATCTGGCACCTCAAATCGAGATGATCTGGGTGGAAGAAGGGAAGAGGGACACACCACTGATCTGAGGGAGTTCGAATGGGAGGTGGCGCGAGGACCATGCCAACCCTCCTTCGACGTGCGCCCATCCTCTGCCTCATTTGCTGCAACCCACATTCCATCCTTTGCGCCCTCCTGGTGTCCTGTTGTCACACCCCGCTCCTCAACCCCACCCTCTGCTCCCATCCCTATGCTTCCGGGTTCGTGCTCTGAGACTATGAGTGGAGCGAGACCCTCTGAGAGTATGTCATTCTGGGCCATTTGAAGGTACTTGTCTGGAATTTCCTCCTCAGTGTAATAGATGGGGAAATCCTCCATTGGTGAGGCCATGGTGCTTACACTGTGGTGAACCGCTGTACCTGCTCGAATTTCATCCCCAGGTAGGCTAGTTGGGGGCTGCCAATTTTCTGGCACCGTGAAGAGCATGTCCTCCAGAGGGAGCTGGATGGCTTCTTTTGGGATGACCTCCTCCACAAAAAATGCTGGAGGCGACCAGGCCATCCTTTCCCTATCATCTCTACGAGCAAGCTAAGCTTTCTGGGTGCGAGCAATTGAGAGTGCTCTCTCAATTTTTTGCAATTGTTTCTGCCTTGCAGCCATGGTGTACCAGGATGGGCCACGACGCGGATTTCCGCAATCCTAGGGCATCGAGAGGACGAAGCTAATGGCGAAATTATAGTGGATACAACAATGGCCTCTCCCAAGCTCTAGACTGTGAACCTGGTGCGGTCCAAAAACGAAATGAGGAAGGTAGATGCAGAGGTGGATAATAACCGGAAGGTGCGATGAGACAACTTCCATGACCGCCTCCCTAACATTGAATTTGATGGTCGACTGATTGTTCGCGCGAGGGAAAAGCCCCATGCCTGTTGGCTTGCAGTTATGGCTGGCTCACATTCTTATTGTCGAGGGGATGGAAGCCGACCATCTTTATTTATGGCCTGGCCAGGCCATGTGGGACGTAGCACTTGAGTGCTATGTGTCACCCCATCCGGAATAATATACACTTAACTTGATTCATTATTTTATATTGAATTATTGTTTTGTACACTAGTACAGATATGTGTATGTCAATGTATACATAAATATTTACTTAGATGTCATGAATGAAAAATATGCTTTCTAACAAAATTACATAAATATATGCACTTAACTTGATTCATTATTTTGTTTTTTTATTGATTTCTAAAAAAAAGTTACATTAAATATGCATTTAACTTGATTCATTATTTTGTATTGATTTCTAACAAAGTTAAATTGAATATGCACTTAACTTGATTCATTATTTTGTATTGAATTATTGTTTTGTACACTAGATTTTGTATTGAATTATTGTTTTGTACACTAGTACAGGCAGGCAGGCATATGTCAATGTGTACATAAACAGAGGAACATACATATTAATTCAATTACTAAGAATTACAATTCTAGTAAAACCTAGGACAACTATTCACTTTGACTCACCAATAAAAAACATTAACAAGTTATATGCATAATTATCTTTTTAATTCTTTGATTTCAATCTCTAATTCTTATAAGTTCAAATATACTATATAAAATTCAATTGTTAATACCTTTAAATTCAGTCTTAAATATTAATAACCACTATGATATACTAGATTAATGTTCAAATGTTATTGCACTTTGTAAAGATATGCTTCTACTATACTTTTCTTAATGTTGAATCTTAAACATTTAGAAATTAATCTTTTAAAAGAATATTAACTATGTTAATTTGTTACTCCAGATGGGTTGTCACAATGACGATTCTTATGCAGATGGTAAGAGGAAGTAGCGCTAGCTGGCGGCACGATCCTTTATACAATCCACCGTGAGAAGTAGCACGTCTCGTCGAGGGTGGAACATTGGCTATCTCGTGGAGCGTGAGAAGCGTGCACTTCATGTGGCCATTGGTACTATAAAGGTGATTGCAAATTGCTCAAATAAGACTTCAGTTGTGGAATCATTTATGCAGTTTTCTTCAACTTGCTATATGGGACGATTCGTTTCGTTAATGGATGGCGATACAATGGAATTTTGAATTCTGCGAACTAAGCCCTCTGTTTATGCTCTTCGACTTGAATCATAAATTGTGTTCTTCCCAGTCAGACCCCCCCTTAGCAAGGACAGGTTCTACCTCATGTCTAATTATGTTTTTATTTTAGAATATTTTTTTGGTCTTAGTTTCATTGCCATAGTTCATGATAGGCCAATAATTTTGTTGAACTCTTTAGATAGCAGACAAACTTTCATACTCAAATATTTTTTGACCCCTAGGGGCGGCTATAACCTTGAACATTGGTTGTGGAAGATTGGTTTCCTTTTATTCCAAACGTATCATCAACATACTATCTATTTATATGTAATATTCTATAACTAGCATACCCCCTAAGTGGGGGAATGAGAATGTCGAAGTAATTTGCTAAGAAACTCTGGGGGCATCTAAGTCGTCAAAATCACCTTGATGCACCAACCCATAGCTGATGAATATGTTTGAAAGCTATGAAATCCTCCCCTTTTGGGAGACATGCTAAAATCATGAAATCATTTATTCTCGTAAGAAAGTCACCATCATTTACATTAAAGGAGTGCCTTGCACAAATGTGTAATCCACAAAAGCATAATTTGCCACGTGAACAAATTAAATATTAATAGAACAATGAGGATACTTAGACTATAAGCTAAGTCTAATTTTGTATGTAGCAAATAAAGCTAGCTTTTGGAATGTCTTTTTATTCCATTTAATTTTGTGGAAATTTTCAAATTTTAAATGTAAAGTGTTGAAATTGTTATTTTAATGAAAATGGACGTTAACAAATTCATTTGTAATATGAAACTCACTATCATATACATATGCTTCATTTTCACCAAAACAAATAATAATAATAATAATAATAATCTATTTTTAAGGTCACAGCCAAGCGAACACACCAAATTGGTGTATGAGACCCCCTTGTTTGTGGGACAAGAGACCCCCCTCCGTCCAGGGATTTGACTGGTAAAGTCTACAAAGGTATACATACCCTACCCCCCTCTGGATTTGAAACTGTGACCTCTTAAGAAGAAACACATGTTCTTAACCATTAGTCCCACTCAGGCTGTATACATATACATGTGATAATGATATTTTTAAAATTATTAAAAAATCAATTTTGAGAAGCAAATTTGAAACAACAACATTTTAATTTTCCTTTCAATCCATTTTCATCATTCTTATTTTCATTATAGTTCTAAACCATCTATGCAAAGGCATCATGAAATTTATGGCGTACACTTAATCTTATCCATTGTATATCATTCGTCAACAATATCATTGATTAGGTAATACACTACCCAACTCCACTCTATATGTTGGTGTGGCTTCACACAAATTATGAACACTAAAGAGATTTTTTGCCCACAATTTTGATGTTTTTCCCACAATGGAACATCTACATTGGTGAACATCCTTCGCCTCTATTACTTTATGTATTAGATGGGCATCGTAGTGTTGCCTTACTCTTTGGGCGTGAGTCCATATCCTTAATTTTTACTTTTCACATTATACATTAGATGTTTCATTCCAAAATCAAGATAATATGCAAAGTACAGTTATGTATTGTAGTACAACTATAATGAATAAAGTAGTTGGTCTATGTCCATAGTCTATGTATTGAAATCTCTGAATGGAATGAATCGATCCCTCGAGAGAAAACAAAACCAATAATTACATCTTCGTAATTTTTATCTTTTCACTTAATATCTTTGATGTTTCATGTCAAAATATAGATAATAAGTGAAGTTATGTAATGCAATACAACTACAATAGTTGGCCATGTCCATAGTCATTGTATAGAATCTCTGAATGGAATGGATTGACCTCCTCCACTAAAACTATCCATAGTCAATGTATAGAGTCTCCAAATCAAATGGATTAACCTCCTTGAAAAAACTAACTAAAAAGAAAATTGTGCTCCTTAATTAATCACAAGACAAACCATTCATCATCTTGAACATTCATCAAATCTTAGGTTATCACGAAGTTTGATTAGAATCAGTAAAATAAATAAAAATTGTTTAGGATCATATTTATTTTTAACTTAGTTTAAATGTTTTGAGAGCAATTATAAATGCTAATTAATTCATAAACATAACCAAAATTAACCAACATTGTCTATCATCAAAACATTCTAAAATCTCGGCCATTAGTAATTTCCATTATCCTACAGGTTTTACTCCCTCTAGAAAGGCGTTGATCCAATATTTTAGAAACGGTTACATTGGCTAATATGGTCATTCGAGTTCTTTGATCGGTTTGGATAACTTCTCTCTATGAACAAAATCAATCTAAACACGTTTTAACTAATCTAAACACCTTTCCCATAGTTTCTATTAACAAAAGTGCTTCAAATAAACAACTTTAAATTGTCTTTGTGGCACATGACTTTTATGTACAAAACCTGCTACACCGAGCATGGCACTCTTGTTCCACGTGCATTGTAGAAACAATGCCAATTGCTCATCAATTGTTCAAGGTTTGAGTTGGCAATGTTCTCTATTGCCAGTGGTTGTTCTAGTTCCAGAGAATGCATTGACTGCCATATGTTGCTATTATGAAAGGTCACTCCTCCAAGTGTCGTCCATCTCCTACAGAGACTTTGTAAATGTTTCCAACATCTTAGCACGACATGGCTAAAACCCCATATATGGAATAAAGTAGGTCTTAGTATTATAATATGTTTTTGTTCTGAAAAAATGTGTTGCTCTTACAAACCAATGAAGTATTATTCTTACCACATAGATGTACGACAGTATGTTTCACCCACAGTAGGTGTGTGTTTGATTTCTATGAATCCAGTCATGCCTTTGTATAATGCTTATGATATGGGTATTCCTTATCCTACTGCTTCAATTCAATAGCCTTTTTGGGATAACATGCAACAATAGGAGGTTCCCATTGGTTTTCAAGGGGATGATAACAACATTGGCATTGTTGCTTGTAGTGGGAGCAATGTCGCGGGTTCGATTCTCAGGGATGTTTATCCATTAGGCTAAGAACATGCATCTCGAACGTTGCTTTAAGTTCTATGCCCACTAAATTGACCAAAGAGGATTTGAGGTAGGAATTGGAGGTCTGGGTTTTATTTGTGCATGGGATTTGGATAAGAGACTGCATATCCTTTGCCACTCCATCCCCTTTCCTCTTAAACCATTTGCTACTTAATCCACACTCCCATCTCTTGCTTGCAATTTCCATTCGATTTCAATCTCTCATGTGGGCAAGACAGAATTTCCATTCCTCCCTCATGTAAGTCTCCACCTCTATATAACAGATGCGCATAACCTGGAACTTGCCCAAAGGATCGAACAAAAGAAATTGGTCGAGGGTTCGATTCCTCCACCCATTTTCTATCCATTATATCATTTTCGGTAGGGCTTTAACCTATGTCCTGTGCGTGCCGATTCCAAGCCTGAAATCCATCGTCCCTTGCCCTTCGCGACAGAAGGTAACAAATCTATGCCTCTTGGGTTGGCTTTGAACTCTCATAATCAAAAGCTTGTCCTTGCCCTTAACGATTTCACAGCGAACAGATACGTTAAATTGCACCATATGCCTGGGTTGCAGAACCGCTACATGGATAGTGATCTTCCTACGGCTTAACATTTTGATGTATCCATGCGTTTGGAGGTGAAGCTTCATCTCTTCAATGGCCGCCTCCGAGCACGTCGTGGAAAATCGTTGGTCCAAGATTTCTCACCTACATAGATCCTGCAAGTGTTCCACCGACATGAATCTCTCGTATTGTAGCTCGCTCCAACTCGAACCGTAGAACAGATGCTTCTCGAACCAAACAATTATCTTAACCGACCTCATTGTTTCCCGTTGTCGGTAAAGCATGGGTTCCAGGCACCCTATCAATTTTTAGAAAACCTATCCCTTTGGATTCCTTCTGCATAATTACTCATCAAACGACTTTCGATGTCTTTTCATATGTCTTATCAGGTCCACTTGGCTGTGTGTTCACACAATGGTTCTCGTGGGATACGAAGAATCAAAGAATATATTGTATGGTTCGATTTGGATTTTGGAAGGAAAGAAAAATATGTTTCAATAACTTGTTGTTGGCTCCATGGTCTTCAATATAACATTTTCTCTATAGAAAGTTTTACTTTTTTGTTGTTGGGTACACCGTCTTCAATATAACATTTTTTAAAAGAGCTTTGTTTTTAAAGAGGGTTTTGTTTTTTCTTAAATCATAGTGGGATAATTTATTATAACTTAGTTGTTAATTAGTAATGGAGACAATTATCATCGATTGTTATCCACTAATGCAGATGGATTCATCAAAACCTTACCATTATTCAAGGATAACCAGACCACCTCTTGCTATCATATATTGGTGGAGCAAATTGCAAAAGAGCAATTATTTCCTTAAGTCCTAGAAAAATTACCTCTTAACTAAACAAAAACAATTTGAAAACTACCTCTTAGCTAAACAAAAACAATTTTAAATCATACTCCACTACCAATTCCTTTAGAAAGTTATCTCCCCATCTTAAATCTTTTAAAATAAATATGTAAAAAACTAAATATTAATATTATAAATTCCCAATTCATTATGTTTAATAAATTAACACCAAATATTTTCAAATTATATTAATTATAAATTTTTCCAAATATATAATATTTTTTTAATTTTATAAAATATACTTAATATATATATTTTTATCTTATTAATTCATTTTTTTACCAAATTCATATTAAATTTATTATTAAAAATCTTTTTATAACTAAATTATAATAATATCAAATTATCACTAAAAATTCATATTAAGTTTATTATTAAAAATCTTTTTATAACTAAATTATAATAATATCAAATTATTACCAAAAAAATATTTTGTAACCAAGCTATAATATTCAATATTTACTAAAAAAAAATTATATTTCAATATTATATATATAAGGTGTTCACGTACCACTAAAGCATAGTAATTCGGTTCGGAAAAGGCAAAATACTAATTCCCGGATAATAGAGAAGAGGCGTGTCACGTTTTCCAGGCGGCACCTTCTACTTTCCGAGTCCCGACCACTTTCTCGGTAGCTACTTCCAGATTCTTCTCGAACATATCTAGAAGCCTCTGATACACATTGACGAATTTTATTTGTGTTATAAAATGGTTGCGTACTAGTTCATTTTGCTTCATGCCATGGAGTCAGAAATCGGTAAAAGCATCCAGCTGTACATACATGATATGACCGTTATTTTTATGATAAATGCAAAGTGGTATGGTGAATAAAGATGGTTTTTTCTAAACCCATCAACATTAAGAATGTTGAACAAAATAACTGTTTTGGAAAACCTCACACTAAATATGCCTTTGGCATAACAAGTAATTTAAAACATTCTTCCCCCGGATGGGGTGTTAGGGCCAGCCACTTGGCGCACAGAGGAGACGCGGAGAAGCCAGCAAAGCACTGAGCCATGTGCCTGGCTCGTGCCTACTGCTGTCGACGCCCCCATGCATTAAATTGAATTTACGACGATGGGAGTGACATTTACTCGAGCTCCCTCGACATCCTTTTCGCAGAGTGCAATGACTCGGTTTGTTTGTATTCTTGTCCCACAGCTCTGGTCTAGTTCTGTTGGTCTGCTCATGGTGCTGTTACCACCTCGGTCACTCCTTGTCCTCACCCTTGGTCCAGCAGACCATTCCCACTTACCAGGCCTTACCATGCCGCGCCAGCGAGTCAGACCGCGTAGGGGCTCTCCCTGGCATCCCCGACGACCTCGCGCTTCGACTTCGCCCCCTGGTTCGCCTTCATCTTTATCCTCGTCACTCCGACTACCTGAGTTAGCCATCCACACTCCCTCCACCATACCTATTCCGAGCTTCGATTGCCTGGCCATCATCGACACCAGCCCGAACCCTTCTTGGCGCCACCTCATAGCTCCTTCTACCTCCAGGTACTCCTTTCCTCCTCCTGCACCAGATTGGGCCTCCACAAAATCACCCACTAGGATGCCCTCCCATGGTCGACCAGGTCGTAACAAGGAGCCGATGTCCTCTAACCCAGAAGTGTACTTGCTGTCGCGAGAAAACCTTACCATCCTTTATGACTGTTCGGCAACACAGGTATTCCAACAGAGGACGAACACCTTCAGTAACCACTCACATAACCAGATCAAAGATCAACACACCGATGTTTTCACGTGGTAAAACCCCTACGGGGAAACATCCACGGCCCCAGCCAACGCGGCTACTTGGA
>ML780075.1:333770-394308 GCA_009831015.1 Picea engelmannii | reverse complement strand
TTCATTTATGTCCCTACGCATTTCTTCACCTTCATCAAGAGTCCAAGTAGGATTTTCTGGAGGCTTATTTGGTGTAGAAGTTCCCTTTTTGGGTGGCATGTTGGACAAGTATCACTTTTGAACCTTGATTTTGAGGTGGTTTTTCTAGACAATGTTTCTTCTATTGTATCTCCCAAGTTTTGACCCTTCTAGGTATAAAAATTTCCTTTATGTATTTATCTGATATTTCTTCTCTGAAATTCCATAGGTCTGATCAAAATTGGATGTGCCAAGTGGAATTTACGATAACTTCCCCACAACTTGCTGATTTTTGGCCTTTCCAAGAGATCTCACTTGTATAGTGTGTCCTGCACAAAATAATTGATATAAAATTCTGAAACTCGTACCATAAATACTACAGACTGTCCACAATCCAATGTAACCAGTCCCACACAATTTTTATACTCTAGGAAGAATTTATGATTGTTTTACCTGGAACACCTTCTTGAGACTAGTCAATAGGACTAGTCAGATACCCTATCTTACACAGGGTGTATCTACAAATTTATGATGACCCAGAAGATGAAATTTTTACCACAGATACCTTACTAATTTCTGTAAATAGCATCCAGAGCTTAGGGTCTGAAACATTACATAAATTTTTTTATAGCGAAAATTCTGCAATGCCTCAGTTTAGGATGATTCCAGAACCCTGTCTTGTATAGGTTGTATCTCCAAAAGTATAAGGCTTTAGGAGATGAATTTTGAACCCAACGTACTTGATCCATCTACTAAATATCCTCCAAGTTGTTCCTTTTGAAATGTTGTAGAAAAAAAGTTATAGTGAAAATGCCAAGGTGTCTCAGATGTAGCAGCGAAACCCCAAGACCTTGAGCTCTGATACCATATGTTAAGAACCAAATATCAATATAGCATAGAAAATCCTCAGAAAAAGTAATCAATGCCTTGAGAAAGAGAGAATTGTAGATAATAAGCCTCTTCGAGGGGGCAACCTCCTTTTACCCCACTTAAATGTTCAAGTACAAGATGATTCAAAATGAAAATGTCTCCTTGGTATATATAGGAGACTAGAAGGTATAATTACAACTAATGGCCTAAAGCCGACATAAATAAAATAACATTACTAATCTAATATGCCCCAATTAAGGGGTAATGAGCCAATATTAGGGCTTAACATCTTCACTACTACTTGGGCATTGAAGTGACTCAAAATCCAAAGTACATATTCATCTCCAAAAAGAATTATATTGGAGAGTTATTGAACAAGTTTGGCATGGAAAAGTGTATCCATGTTTCTACTGTAATGGAACATAATTTAAAACTCACATCAAAATAAGGGAATGAATTTGAGGATGCAACTAAGTACAATTTTTTTTTGGGAATTATTATATACCTTACCACCACCATACCATATATTTCATTTGTTGTTGGGATTCTTTCTAGGTTCATGCAAAAACCTTGTGAAGGACATTGGTATATTGAAAAAAGGGTTCTAAAATGCTTGAAGAGAACTCAAGATTTTGGACTCAAGTATTATAAGATGGATGACTTCAAATTGATTGGATATTTAGATTCAGACTTTTTTGGGGATAAATAAAATTTAGTGTCATGTTTATCCTATCACATGACTCTTGGATCAATATTTGTCTCCTATAGATCACAAAAACAATCAGTTATAGCAAATTCCACAACATAGGAAGAATATGTGGCAGTTGCAAAAGAAACAAAGGATATTGGATGGCTAAGGAAAATACTTGAATATTTGTAGGAGAAACAAGTGAATTCTAATCCTCTTCTAGTCTACAATACTTCTGCAATCAAGTTGGCCAAGAATACCATATTCCATGATCAAACTAATTACATCAACGCAAAGTATCACCTGATCCAATATCATATAGAGGCCAAGACTATTCACATGATACATTGTTCGAAAAATAAAAAAAATTGTGGATATCTTAACCAGAGCATTTGGATTATGGTATTTTGTAAATATCATTGTAAATATTATTTAGGAGAAATGTCAAGAGTTGTAGGTGATAGGAAGAGTCAATTGGAAGATGAAACCAAAGGTTATGTTTCATGGTAATGAAAATCATCCAAGTGTGGAGTTACTCTCTTCTTCCCATACCTAGTGTGACACCCTTAAACAAATTTAATGATAATTAATCTATCCATAAACTTTAAGAGAAAGTAATAAATAATTACAAATAAACTGAAACTATGTTACATGTTAAAATCTATTTGATTGCAAGTTAATTTTGAATCTCAAGTTCTTTGCAATATGAATGGAAATCTCATTTTCATAGTACAACCTGTTATTCTCTTGCTTCTTCCCAATTCCTTCATAAACCCCTGTAACCAAATCATCTCTTTACTAGCCTCTGTAGCAGCAACATACTCTTCCTCTATTGTTTAAAGTGAAAAAAACTTTTGCAGTTTCAAAATCCAACTTACTGTTGTTCCACCTACAATAAAAATATACCCTTTGGTGCTCCTCATGCTATCTTTATCACCTTCCATATCTAAATCAGCATATCCTTGTAGAATAGTGTCTGAACCTCCAAAACATAATGAATGAGTAGCAGTACCCCTCAAATACCCGAGAATCCACTTTACTACATCCCAATGTACTTTACCTGGATTATTCATATAGCTTCTCACAACTCCCATTGCATGTGCAATATTTGGTCTTGTGTAAACCATCGCATACATCAAGCTGCCAACTGTTGATGCATAGGGGGCCTTGAAAATGTATTATATCTCCTCCTGTGTCTTGGGACACATTTCCTTAGTTAATTTGAAATGTCTAGCCAAAGGTGTACTAATTGGTTTTGCATTTTGCATTATAAACCTCTCCAACACCTTCTCTATGTACTCACCCTGAGACAATGTCAATTTGTGATTTTTCTTGTATCTTGTTATTCTCATACCAAGGATTTTCTTTGCAACACCCAAATCCTTCATCGCAAATGAATGAGATAATTTCTTCTTGAGCACATTTATATCTTGCATATTAGACAATGCAACAAGCATGTCATCTACACACAATAGAAAGATAATATAGCTTCCATTTTCTAGTTTTTTTAAATAAACACAGTGATAAGAATGGCATATACTATAACCTTGTTCTGTTATAAACCTGTTAAACTTCAAATACCATAGCCTTGGATCTTTCTTTAAGACATACAAGATCTTATTCAACCTGCATACCAAATTTCCCTTCCCTTTGACCTCATACCCTTGTGGTTGCTGCATATAAATATCTCCCTCCAAAGCCCTATGGAGAAAAGATGTTTTTAAATCTATATGTTCAAGATGTAAATCTTCTACTTCCACAAGACTTAAAATAGTCTTAATTGAAGTCATTTTAACAAAAGGATAAAATATTTTGTCAAAATATATACCTTTCTTTTTCGCAAACCACTTTACAATAAGTCTAGCCTTGTATCACTTTTTTCCTCCATCTTCTTCCTTCAACTTGTAAACCCATTTATTATGAAATGCTCTTTTTACTGCAGGCAATTGAACCAAATCCCAAGTCTAGTTATTTATCAAGGAATCCATTTCCTCTTTCATGCCTTTTTCCCACTTCTTTTTAGTGTCTACTTGCATTGCCTCTTCATAACATTCTGGTTCACTAGAATCATCCAACAATAAATAATACAATGAAGGAGATTATCATTCTGTTAGGTAGCTAGAGAGGTAGTGGGAATGTTCTTAGGTGATGGTATCACTATATAAAGGGGTTCAAGCAATGTAATGGGATATGAAGAGAAGTATTGTATTTGGAGCAGTAGCTCAATAAGAGGAAGTGTTGAAATAATGTAACTGCAAAGTGTATTCTAATTATTATTGTGGTATTATTCATTAGATCAATCCCCTATTACAGACTGATCATGTCGACTATTGTAAAATAACAAATCCCCTTTTTCGGATTGGTTAAAGTATACTTGTAATAGGCAGAATAAGAAGTCAGCCCCATAATATATTAAAGAGGCCCCAAAATATATTAAAGGTGGTTAAAACCACCCAGAAGAAGAAGTCGGACCTGCTAGTGAAGAGACACTTCCAAACGTGCCAGAATTGTATAAATAAGGAGGCCAACACCTCACTTAGACACACACTCACTTGTTCATTGAGGAGCAAGTTTCAGAGCTGCAATTGGAGAAGAGAGAGAGAGAGAGAGAGGCGCATTCTTGGGAGAGGTCTTTCTATATTTGTTTGAGTTATCTCTTGGCATTGTATTGACTATCTATAATAAGGAAGTTTTGCTGGGTTTTCTCCCCCATGAGGGTTTCCCAGGATAAATGATGTGTCTCTTGTGATTGCATATTTCTCATTAATCCTATCTTATGCTATTGTTATATAGTGAAATGTAAATAGATCTAATAATATCTTAAACCTTAACATGGTATTAGAGCTAAGCTGAAGAGAGCATCTTTCACAAGAGAAAATGAAAAATGTCACTGTTGTCGTACATGCAAATTAGGGATTTTTATTGAAGAAGTATTTCAGCCCCAAAATGATATAGAAAAGTGTACCCTTTCGCAAGGATCACTTTGGCATCCTTAGCGCAACTTTTTAGTGGCTAGATCTTCTGGAAAGTGAAACCCTAGTTTTCACAAAGTACTAGAAAACCAGAGTACCAGAAGTACCAGAAAACCAGAAGCACCAATCCAGAAATCCGCTGGTCAAGTTTGAGGGGGTAAAAGTTGGATTTTCAGAAATCTGACTGCACCATCTTACTCGCCTCGGCTCAACGCATCTATCCCCTGGATCAGAATTTCAAAATTCGAAGTTTGAAAAATTTCCTCATAAAACCCTAAGTTGCAATTGTAGTTGCAGTCTCAGAACTAGTTGCAGTATTAATTGCAATTGCAGTATTAGTTGTAGTTGTAGACGTAGTACCAGTTTCAATCACCCTTGAAGTTCTTAAGAGTTGGTGATCATTACCGCTACTACCATATGGTGCCTCTACTTGCAAATGTCGCCAGAGGTATGTAATCACACATGTTTAAACGGTTAAGATTTAAAGGGTATTTGCAGGAGAAGGGATCTCTTGCCATAGATCCAGAAGGATCTCAATATCCAACACATTCAGGGGAATGATGCAACCCAGGTGTGATTATTCTGATATGCACCCATTTGTTATGACATTATTTTAATCAGTGTTGCATGTTGTAGCTATGACCATCATTCTAACCTTTGGCCAAAATCTGAGTCAAGGTATTATATGGATTAAAATTTGAGATCATAGAGTTTATCCTCTAACATAACCTTCTGTCAAGATATCATATTGTCTTAGTACAAGGTTGAAGAAAGCACTCGTCATATTGAGTGAAGGAGACTTGGAAGAAAAGAAGGCACACTCATTCTTGAGGACAAGGTTCTAGGTTTGATTAATCAATTCGATAAGATTCAAAGGTACACATGACAAATTGATGACTACCCCTTTACAAGTAACCACTACAATTGAGATATAAGTCTTTGTAAAGTATTATACTTGGTATCATGTGAGCATATAGAGGTAAATACTTAATGTAATCATTTTCCTGATACAACTAACACCTCCTCTAGGAGAAACCTCGTGTGTTAGTTCCAAGTTGCCATGGAGGAATGTTCGATCACAACACTATAAGAGTGTTGACCTCATTTCGTAGTGTATCTCTTAATTTTGATCGTTTCTTCAGACAAGCCATGAATGATAGCTTTAAAGGAGCTACTGTGATGATTATTTGTTCTATTGTTTTATCTATTATTATCAAAAGGATCTTATTCTAGCTTGTTGTTTTGTTGACCTTGTTTTAGGTCACAGGTGATAACCCTGAGAAAGCTATAGTGAAGGTTGCAGAAGGCAACATATTATATGAGACATGAAGCATACGATGTACGTGACCATATACACTCATGCACCAAAGAAGATGAAGATGAAGCTATCTCTTGAGATTCAAAGTATCTCATATGAAGATTGATTGAAAGGAGTAGAAGGCTCCAAAGATGACTGAACATTAGAACGGGAAGTAGACCTCGTTTAAAGCCTGACTCAATATTTCATATTTAGACTTGGTATGCAACACCAAGTATATCCTGTAAGAGATCAGCAATGATGTGACCTTTGATGAAGATGCAATTCTCAATAAATCAAGAAGATGCCAACTTGAAGAAGTATATGAAGAGGAACTTGTAGCTCCTAGAACTACAAAATCAGTGAGGGAGGTTCTGAGAGTTGCAAAACCAGTAAGGGAAGTCATAACTTCCCCTAATGAGGAAATTCTAGAAGATCATGACATAGTAGAATTTCAAGAACCTCCTCAGATGACGATCTCCCATAAGAGAAAATCTGCTTGGACTAGGGAGCTTATTCAATATGGAGAGAAGTATGGTGTTCCCAAAGAAACCACGAGATCGGTGAAGAGACCTAAGCTATTCTCTAGTTATTTTGCTTTGATGTGTGATCTCCTAGAAAAGGAGCCTACCTGCTTTGAAGAAGCCATTCAGAAGAAAGAATGGGTAGATGTTATGATAGAAGAATACCAATCCATAATTCCATAATAAAGAACGATGTATGGGAAATATTTCCCAGACCTAAGAGAAAGAATGTGGTATCTTCGAAATGGCTCTTCAAAATAAAACATGCTACTGATAGAAGTATTCAGAAGTATAAAGAAAGATTTGTCACTGGTGGATTTTCTCAAAAGGAAGGCATTGACTATGAAGAGAGATTCACTCCTGTAGCCAGATACACTTTGATAAGAACCATCATAGCCCTTGTAGCTAAGATGAAGTGGAAGTTACACCAGATGGACATAAAGACAACTTTCCTAAATGGTGTCATCGAAGAAGAATTGTATATAGAGAAACCTCAAGGATTTGAAGTTGAAGACAGGAAGTCTCATGTCTGCAAGCTGAAGAAGGCTTTGCACGAATTGAAGCAAGCTCCTAGAGCTTGGTATGGAAGAATAGATAGTTTCCTGACGACCTTGGGATTTACAAAGAGTAAAGCATATTCTAACCTCTACTTCAATGTTATGAACGATGAGCCAGTGATATTACTAATATATGTGGATGACTTATTCTTAACCGGAGAAGAAAATCTCATCACTGAATGTAAGAAGAGGATCGCCTCAAAATTGGAGATGAAAGACCTTGGCTTAATGCATTATTTCTTAGGTCTTGAGGTATGGAAAAGTCCAGAGAGGATCTCCCTTAACCAAGGGAATTATACAATCAAAATCCTGAAGAGATTCGACATGTGAGAGTGCAAGTCCATAAATACACCCATGGAAACAAAGCTGAAGCTACTGGTCAACACTTCATCATAATTGATTGATGCCACACTGTATAGACAGATCATTGGATCATTGATGTACCTGACGAAAACCAGACCAAATATTTGTTTTTTCGTGAACACGTTGAGTCTGTTTCTAGTAGAACCCAGACATGTTCACCTAGTTGTTGCAAAACACGTGATGAGGTACCTTAAGGGTACATTAGATTATGGTCTCAGTTATGATGGAGATCATGATTTCACATTGAGTGGGTACACTGATTTAGATTGGACTGGAAGCGTCTTTGACAGGAAGAGCACTTCAGGATGTTGTTTCAATTTGGGATCAGCCATGATCTCATGGCAGAGTAGGAAGCAATCCAACATTGCTCTCAGTACAGTGGAAGAAGAATACATTGCTACGTGTTCTTCCAGCTGCGAAGCTATATGGCTTCAAAAGTTGTTGACCGGTCTATTTGACCTAGAGATGGAAGCAACCATGATCCTATGTGAAAACTAGAGATGCATAAAGATGACAGAGAATCCTATATTCCATGACAAGTCAAAGCACATAGAGATCCAATATCATTACATCTATGACATGGTGCAGAGAGGAGCCATAAAGATCCAGTACGTTAGCATGAATGAACAGGTTGCCATTGTGTTGACCAAGCCTTTATCTCATGTAAAGTTTGATCACTTTCAAGATAAGCTTGGTATAGTCTGAAAGGACCTTCCTTGAAAGGGGGAGTAGTGTTGTGATGAGATATATCTAGTACTGTGCTTCGAGCTTAACCGATGTGACGTAAATCCAGTCTAGTTGTTGTGATGAGATGTGCCTAGTACTGTGCTTCCAACTTAACCGTTGTGACATAAAGCAAGTCTAGTTGTTGTGATGAGATGTTCCTAGTACTGTGATTCTAGCCTAACCGTTGTGACATAAAGCAAGTCTAGTTGTTGTGTTGAGATATGTCTAGCACTGTGCTTCCAACTTAATTGTTGTGACGTTAAGATAGTCTAGTACCTTGCTTCCATCCTTATAGCTGTGAAGAAAAGCAAGACAAGTATTGTGCTTCCAACCTTATTTCTGTGACGAAAAACAAGATGAATATTGTGCTTCCATGTTGATAGCTGTGATGTAAATCTAGTCTAGTATTGTACTTCCATCTTGATTGTTGTGACGGAAAGAAAGACAACTACTGTGCTTCCATCTTTATTGCTGTGATGAAAATTAATCCGAGTACTGTGCTTCCAGCTTGATAGTTGTGATGTAAATCCAGTCTAGTGTTGTGATTCTAGATTAATTGTTGTGGTGTTTCCAGCTTAATTATTGTGTTATGATTCCATCTTAATTGTTGTGGTGTTTCTAGCTTAATTTTTGTGTGGTGTTTTCTAGCTTAATTGATGTGTGGTGTGCCAGCTTGATTCTTGTGATGTGTTTCCAGCCTCGTGCTGTGATGATGTGTTGACCAGCGTTTGTGTTGTGATATTGCTTCTTTTGATGTTGTATCAGCCTTGTGTTGTTATTGATGATGAGGATGTATTAGTGTTATACTAATCCATGTCAATGCAATTGATGATGATGATGCCACTTCAGCCTCTTGTTGAAGATGATGACGATGATGCCACTTCAACCTCTTGCTGAAGATGATGATGATGATGCCACTTCAACTCCTGAGTCCTTGCTGAAGATGATGATGATGATATTATTTCAGATTTAATGCTAAAGATGATGTTGATGTTACCTTAGCCTCATACCAATGAGGATGATGATGCTACTCCTGCTCCATGCTGTGTTGATGATGCTCCAACCTCTGTGCTGTGTTGATGATGAGAAAAACTTCCGATGATTTGTAGATACGCCAGTCAGTGTTCCAATATGATATTGATGATGCTATCCTCTCACCCACCAGATGTTGTTGATGATGTTGTCCTCTCTCTCTCTTGATGTTGTTGTAGAATACCCTTCTTGTTAAGGGGGAGTGTTGAAATAATGCAACTGCAAAATGTATTCTAATTATTATTGTGGTATTATTCATTAGATCAATCCCCTATTGTGGATTGATCATGTCAGCTATTGTAAAAGACAAAATCCCCTTTTGCAGATTGTTTAAAGTATAATTGTAATAGACAGAATAAGAATACGCCCCCAAAATATATTAAAGATGCCCTAGAATATATTAAAGGTGGTTATAACCACCCATAAGAAGAAGTTGGCCCTGCTAGTGAAGAGACACTTCCACACATGCTAGAATTGTATAAATAAGGAGGCTAGCACATCACTTAGACACACACTCATTTGTTCATTGAGGAGCAAGTTTCAGAGTTGCAGTTGGAGAAGAGAGAGAGAGAGAGAGAGAGAGAGAGAGAGAGAGAGAGAGAGAGAGAGGTGCATTCTTGGGAGAGGACTTTCTATATGTGTTTGAGTTATCTCTTGGCATTGTATTGGCTATCTATAATAAGGAAGTTTTGTTGGGTTTTCTTCCCCATGAGGGTTTCCCAGGATAAATGATGTGTCTCTTGTGATTGTGTATTTCTCAGTAATCCTATCTTATGCTATTGTTAGCTAGTGAAATGCAAAGAACTCTAATAATAGATTAAACCTTAATAGGAAGCCCCCTCAAAGAGGAAAGTGAACATGAGAGGATCCCTTCCATAATAGGATCCATTGTATGGCGTTTCCCTACCCTAAGGTTTTGATAGTAATAAAAGAGATTTTGCATATTGTTCTTCTATATCTATTGTGGTGATTTTGTATTCAGGTCTTTGGAACATAGCACATTCAAAGGGTCTACTTAACCTGGTAGATATTCTAATGATACTTGTAGGAGTTTGTGCTACTTGTTTCTCTTGTTGTTGTACATTTTGATTTTCTGGTACCTTTGGAATTTCTTTTTCAGTGATTTCATCAAGCACTGTGTATTTTGGTTTTTCTTTTTCTTGTTTCTTTCCCTGCAACTGATATTTGTGCATGACCTTCTCATTGAATATGACATCTCTACTCCTAATTATTTTGTGATTTTCATAATACCATAAGAAATAACCAAAATCATTAACACCGTATCCAATAAAGGTACACGTCTTGGATTTTTCCTCAATCTTTTTTCTATTTTCTTTATTAATATGGACAAATGCTTCACAAGAAAAAGTCTTCAAAAAAGATTAGTTTACCTTTTTACTTGTCCATGCCTCCTCTGTAATTATACCATCCAAAGAGCTAGAAGGTCTTCTATTTATTAAGTAAAAATCAATATCTACATCATCTTACCAGAACTATAAGGAAAAACGAGCATGTAATCTCATACTCCTTGAATGCTCCATGATTGTCCCGTTCATTCTTTCCGACACACCATTTTCTTGTGGTGTTCCTAGAACTATCTTCTCTCTACGAATCCCATGGTATGAATAGTAATAATCAAAATACTTGCTGCAATATTCACCTCCATTGTCTGATTTAAGACACTTCAACCTTTTTCCTGTCTCATTCTCAACCAAAGATTTACATTTCTTAAAAGTGTCGAAAACATCTGATTTTTGTCGAATGCAATAAACCCAAATTTTTCTAGTTGCATCATCAATAAAAGTAACATAATAACGAGAGCCACCAATACATGATACATGATCTTGTCCCCATACATTTGTATGCACAAGCTCTAACCTTTCACTCTTTTTTTCTTTTCTGACTCTGATAAATCTAACTCTCTTATGTTTTCCATAAACACAATTTTCACAGAAATACAAATCAATTTGTTTAAGATCTGGCAACAAATTTATTTTTTGAATTATCTTCATCCCCGTCTCACTCGCGTGTCAAATTCTATGATTTCGAAGTTCTGTATCCACTCCTGTAGAAGCTAAAGAGATAGAAGAGTCATTATTACCAATACATAAATACAATGTACCTACCTTCTCTCCTTTTGCTATCACCAGTGATCCTTTGGTGACCTTCCACACCTTATCTTTAAATATGGATATACAACCTTCACTTTCCAACTGCCCTGTTGAAATAAAATTTTTCCTTAGATATGGAACATGTCTTACCTCTTTCAACAACCATTGGTTTCCATTCCTTTGCTTTATTTTTACCTTTCCCATTCCAACAATTTTGCATGGTGCATCATCACCCAAATGAACCTTTCCAAAATCACCTTGAACATAATCTAGAAAATGTTTCCTATGGGGTGTGGAATGAAATGAATCCCCTAAATATACTACCCAAGAATAAAAAATATTATCTACAGAAAGAATAAAAGCATCTTGTAACACACCACCTGTTACATTTTCTTCCTGATTTTTCTCCTATTCTCCATCTCTTTGTTTCTTTGGAGCTTTGCAGTATTTCTTTAGATGTCCTTTCTTCCAAAAATTCCAACACTCTATATTTCCTAGTCTAGATTTGGATATTCCCTTCTTAGAATTCCCGATGTTCCTTGATCCCTTTCCTCTAGCATTTTGTCTTCCCATGTTCTCCATGTTTAACACATTACTTGATGTCTCACCTGTGATTTTCCATCGCATTTTCTCACTAAGGATAACACCAACAACATCATCAAATTTAAAGTGTTTGAACCAGAGACAGAGTTACTTACATCTATGACCAAGCCGTTCCAACTTTCTGGAAATGAGCAAAATATTTGAAAAGCCCTGACCTCATCATCAGAGTCCACTTTTATAGAACTTAGCTAAATAATAACCATATTAAATTCATTTAAATGATCTGCAATAGACCCACCTTCTGACGTCTTCATATTAAATAATCTATTCATTAGAAATACATTATTGGACACTGAGGGTTTTTCATACAGTTTATCCAATGCATGCATCAACTCCTTCATTGTATTTTCTTTCAAAATATTGAAAGCCACTGACACTGCCAAGCTCAACCATATCGTTCCTAGTGCCTTTCTGTCAAGAACCTCTCATTCTTCGTCCTTCATAGTCATCGGCTTCTTAGCTATTCCATCCAATGGTAGGAATAGATCCTTATAATATAAATAATATTCCATATGCATCTTCCATAATTGGTATTTTTGGTCGTTAAATTTCTCGACCTTAAACATTCCATCTTCTTCCGTTACTCCCACTCGAACTAGGAACCCTCTTTTTCTATGAGTTAACTTTTGCTCTGATACCAGTTGTTAGAAAAACAAGATCGTGGAACAATAAAATAAAATAAATGCATATATAAAACACAAAATATACACAATATAATAGAGACATATATATGTGGTTCACCCAGTGTGGGCTACGTCCACTAGAGAAATTGCTAGGTCCTCCCTTTTTATTATCCAGCAAAATGAAGGGATACAACCTACAACACACATGTTGTAACTTCCTCTTCTTTCTCTCACAGTCTCCTCTCTCATAATAGAATATTCTCAATGATGCATAACCACAATCCAATTCCCTCATAAAACAAGGTTTCCTTCTAGGGAAAAAAACCTAACATAACTTCTACCGTCATATCTGCGACCTTATAATGAATGGTCCATATTTACTATGAAATTACAATATACATTTACAAGACAATTTTTCCTTCAGGAGCTTCACCCCCAAACCCTCGTCGGGGGATTGCTTTCCCCCGGACCCCACAAGGTGGGGCAAGCCCCCCTGCAACCCCCCTGGTGGAGGGGTGTACAATATTACTGGGTGTATAGTATTCATGGGGTATAAACACAACTGAAAATAAAGACCTATGAAACAAGAATATAATCAGGCTCTAGAACCAACACACCCATCATCAGGGACACAATATATTTTGTGTCCCTGATTATGGGTGGAGTGTCCACTCGAAACGTTGGGCGTGTCAAAACTACGAACACAATTTTTATCCATAATATTTTCTAACATTATGACTAACTATGGAAACTTACAGTCTTAGAAATATTCTAAATTATCAATATAGATGTTGAAAAGTCTAGGGGATAAGGAACAACCTTGCTTGACTCCTATATTATGATTAATTTCTTCTGACTAGTCGTTAGTGTTCCTAAACTTGGAAATATCTTTCTCATATAGACTTACTACAATATCTCTTAACTCAAAAGGGGATCTAATCTCCTCTAACCTATTCCAGATGTTAGTCCTCATCACAGTGTCAAAATATTTTCTAAAATAAATGAAACAACAAGCAAGATCAATTTTATCATTACGACACTTCTATGCAATGATCCTAAATGTAACAAGGTGGTCCACAGTGGAATGGTAGCCTCTAAACCCATCCTAGCATCTAGCTCCATTTCCATGTCTTTCTAGCCATGTACCAATTTTCTAAATTAAAAAATACTTTTGTATATCTTAGATAAAATGGGGATAATTGTAATGGTTCTATAATTAGAGGGATTTTTTGTATCCCCACTTTTACAAATAGGTACAATGAGGCTTTGATTCCAAGTTTTTGGGAATCCTTGTTCGATAACTAAATTGAAGAGATGATGTATGTGAGGGATAAGGATAGGTCCTCCAATTTTTAATATTTTAGCTTGACAACCTTCGATGTCCTTAGCATTTATTTTTGAGATCTACCTAACTGCAAACTTAATGTCTTCTATAGAAAATACTTTAGCATTTTTCGAGCTGTTTGGAATGTTCTCTATGATATTAGGGGATTTGTACATATTTTTAAGGTAGCAATTCCAATCCTTAAGGGGAATCCTATTATTTTCTTTAATTTTACTAGTTAGAATTTTCCTCCATAATTTCTTAGAATCTATATTAAATAGGTGCAAAAGCTTCTCTCGCTTTCTATTTATATACTCTTTTTTTTCATTTAATTAAGGTTTTGTATATTTTTATCTTATTATATTTTAAATATGCATTGGAATCATCCCTAATGGATTTCCTAGCAATTTTACATCCATTATCGTACCAAGGGTTAGTTTTACTATTTTTATTTTTATGTAGCACCTCAATAGAGAATTTGTTAATGGAAGTAGAGAGGGTTGTTGTAAAATTTTGATAGTCAACTTCAATATTGTTCTTATACGATATGAGTTTTAAAGCATTAATTATGTCTTTTAAGAAAATATCAACTTTCTTTTTGTCAAAAAGTGAGTTCCTTGGGTTCTAAGAGTGCTCTTCAACAAAGATTTTATGCATGCAAAGTTTAAGAGCTAGGTTTAAAGGTCTATGATCATAATCAAGTTCATGGTCATATAAATGATGAAAGTTTACTATTTGGTTGTATATGGGGATATCTGATATTACATAATCAATGACATTGCTACCCAGTCCCTCGATACAAGTCATCCCGTTAGAATTTATTCACTTCCTTAGACCATTGCAAACTACTAAATATTGAGAACTATAAATCTTGATTAACTTAATACCAAACAAATTCTCTAATGGGTCTTCAAAGTGTTTTTGTAACTATTATCTAAAACAAGGTCCTCATCTAGCTAAAGAAGATTAGGGTTGGAGTCATTACTTAAAACAATAGCTTGATTGGTTGCAGTTCTAGCATTAAATTCTCCTAAAAGGAGGATACTACCTTCATGTTTCATATTGTAGATATCTTGCTCTAAGATTTTGTAGGGACGATTCTTATCTAAATCATTTTTTGTATAAAAAGCAAAGTTACTAGGTGTTTAATAATATATTTCTACATAAATATTCTTAGCCTTAATATCAAATATCTCCATCCATATGTATTGATAGAGAGGATCTTTCTTATGAAGTTGGATGTGAGGAGAGATATTTGGTTTATGTAACAACCTATGCTTCCAATCCCTCTGTGGGAGGACTTATTGTTCCATGTTGACCACAAAAAAAATCCTTCAATATTACGGACCTTACATTCTTCATGCTCCCAAGTTCCTACCAAGAAAATAATGTCAATGTCACTCGATATCCAAATTAGTATAGGCCCTTTACTGCATGGTAAACCACAACAATTTCGAAAGAGGATTCAAAGTGTCCCAATTTCTATTTATCATTATCTTTTTGGTCTCTATTCCTAATAATATCCTTTCAATTATGAATGATTTCCCATTTCCCTTCCTTCCTCACTTCTTTCACCTTTTGAAATTCCTTCCTTAATTCTTCTTGATCAGATCTAGAATGAGGTCTTCATTGATAAATATTCTTAACCCAAATCAACCTATCAGTATGTTCATTTATTTTTCCCAACTTATTTGGTTCTATGAGGCAAGTTGTGTCAATTTGTGATTTAGTTTTTAGTTCTTCTTTGACTATTGTGAGGGTGTCCTCTTCTTTCTGCTAATTTACACCGAAACATTTGAGGTTCAAGGATATTTTGTTAAGTTTATGGTATAATTATATGATCCTTTTCATTTCTTATTTGACGGGTTTCATAGCCAAATTGATAATTAGATTGTATTCTATATTTGTAATCTTATCCCCAAGATTATGATTTTCTGCAACCTCTACCTCCTAGTTTGATTTCCTTTTTCCTTGGATTTGTTTTTCTGTTTCTTTTAATCCAACCTCCATTTTCTGCAACTCTCTCCACCCATAAAATTATGTTTTCTATCTTTATCTCAATCTTGTCTTAAAAGGATTTAAATTGATTATCAATAATTGTTTCCAGCTCCATTTTAAGTTTGTATTCTCTCTCTTCTATATGTTTTTCTAATGATTATATATCTTCATATATAATTTCTAGGGTTATTTAGTTAGGTCTCCCCTTGAGAGATTTTGGTATCTGGGGTGAATTACTCATTGTATTATAAAAAAATGAAATAAATAAATAAATAAGAACTATAGAAGGAACTTGTGTTCTTGGTTCACGTAGGGTTTGAATAACTTCAATATTAAAATTATCTAGGGTTCCTTTGCTCATCCTCTCTACACATATGAAATTCGTTGGAGAAATGCATCCACATACGTCCACTGGCTTAGGGGTTTTCTGCATGCCCAAGTGCTCTGTGTGATGAAGAAGTCGAAATGATCCATATCACTAGGTTTATTGCAGAGCAACATATATGGTCCTCATTCAGTGCCTTGGAAGATAATCATCAGAGGAGTTCATATGACCATAGATATTTATTACCACATATTTATACTAAGGTTATAAGGTTCCTTTGCGCGCCCTCCCAACAGATATCACTAGGGACAAGAATTCATATCACATCATTTACTTAATATGTAATAAAAACATAGAGTATAAAATCAAATTTAAAATATCATTAAATAACTAATAAAAATATATGATGAAATGTAAATTTAAATATTAAAATATTTATAAATTTAGAATAATATTAGTAAAAATAAACTCCCAAGGTGTATGACAGTCGATGATGGATTGTAGTGTTAATACACTCTTTTATGTGAAGTCACTCATTGGAAACCCTCGACTTACTTTTTTGAAATGGTGCCAACTAATTTCCATTGATATGGATATGGGAAGATTTTTTGGATACTATTATTCTTCCCTTCAGTTTAAACAAATCAAATGAAAATAGAATATGGATATATGTGCACATTAAATTGATCATTTTTATGTAATTGTGGGAGAGATGCTATATATCTATGTAAGCTCATAGAGGCAAGGGGGGTCAGTGTGAGAAATGTTTGTAAGCCTATGTTTTTGTTGTTGTAACTTTCTCTTGAACAATAACAATAACGATTATCATTTCCCTTTTAAAGGGTTTTACCATGTAAATTATTGTGTTCTTTGTGTGATTATTATTGTTGTTTATTATTTTTCCACTAAATATATTTTCGTTTATGATTCCGATGTACAACAAGTGGTATCAGAGCTTAGTTGGAAGCAAATAGACAAGAATACTGAGTTTTTCCATTGAGGCTATGGAGGATAGAGGATGAATACATTGCAGGGGTGATATTTTTTGGTCTATTGCAGGTAAGCCTATTCAAGAGGAGTGATAATCACTTATAAACTTACGATATTGAAAATTTTCAAGATTATCGCTCTGTGAGCCATGTCAAAAATGTAATAACATAGGATCGTCACTCCCTGAGATGTGCAGAAGGTGCAATAAATGTGATAATATTGTTATCATCGCAGTTCATGCCTAGAGGGTGGAGCGATAATTGATAATCATCACTAACTACACCTTGTGGAGGATGGTAATTTATATATAAATCGAGGCATATGCATAGAGAACGGGGTATACTAGATCGTGTTTCATTAAGCACAAGATATATTTTATGAAGGATCGAATTTATAAATTTTATGATGTCTAATAAAATTTGTTTAAGAGGTGGACATTGTTTTAGTAAAAGGGTTTTAAGGTGTGTGTGTATATATATATAATTTTTATTTTCTTTTGGCTTAAACCTTTTTTGGTTCCACTTGAAATATGATATTGTTCCTCCATATTAAAAAACTTAGTTTTATAAGTTGTAGTTTGGGAGTTTGTGCTAATGGAAAAAAAACAAATTGCAAAGTTTGAGGTGGATAAATTGAAAAAGAAAAATAACTTTGAACTATGGAAGCTCAAGATGAAGGATCTTCTTGTGCAACAAGGATTGCAAAAGGAATTAGTAGGAAGTTCAAAGAAACCCATGGGTATGTCAGACGAGGATTGAGAATATATGGATTCAAGAGATCTCACTACCATTTGTCTATGTATGGAAAATGAAGTTTTCTTTAACATCACTGGAGTGGAAATGACAATAGGATTATGTAGCAATATATATATATTTTATATGATGAAATCCTTGAAGAACATAATCTACTTGAAGAGGGAGTTATACAGTTTGTGAATGAAATAAGGTACAAAAATTGCGGACCATTTAAATACTTTCAATACTCTTGCATGTTAGTTGACTAGTATGGAGGTAAAATTTGAAGATGAAGATAAGGAAGTCACGCTATTGTATTTATTGCCCGAGTCTTTGTATTATTTAGTCACCTCTATTAGCTTAAGAACAATATATTTTATTAATTATGATACTATTGTGGGAGCTTTGTTGTCTGAGGAAACAAGGAGGAAATCTAGCTTAGAAACCTCAACATCATAAGAAATGGTTGCTAGAGGGAAAAATCAGAGAGGTACATCAAGGTCTAAGTCAAAATGCAAGAAGAGTAAGTTAAAATGTTGGTATTGTAACAAATCAGGACATCTCAAGAAGGATTGTTCAAAAACACAACAAGCATCCAAAGAGGACTCCACAAAGGAAGGAAATTCAACTGAAACAAGTTCATGGATGGTTGATGAGGTACTATCTACTTGTAAAGTTTCACAACATCATCATGATTGGTTGATAGAATATGGTGCTTCCCATCATATGTGTCTTCACATAAATTGGTTCTCAACTTACCAAACTATAGTTGACAATGCTGTTTTTATGGGAAATGATAAATTTATTGTAACATTGTTGGGATTGGTAGCATCCGGGTTAAATTGTATGATGGTGTTGTAAGAAAGTTAATAGATGTGAGGGATGTACCCAAACTTAGAAAGAACTTAATATCTTTGATATTTCTAGATTCTGGTGGTTATAAATGTACAATTCACGGTGGAGTACTAAAGGTGTCCAAAGACATCTTATTAGTTATAAAGGATAAAATGACCGGGAATATTTATTCGCTAGAACGAAGTACTCAAGTACTCAAATAAATAAAGAAACGGTAGTATATGAAGGTGAAAATGACTCTACTCCTTTATAGCATCAACATTTGGGTCATATGAGTGAGAAAGGGAATAAGGTATTAGTAGATATTAAGTTAATTCAAAGATTTAAATCTCTAAATTTGAATTTCTACAATCATTGTATTTATGGAAAACAATGTAGATAGAAGTTTAAAACAACAAGACATATTAGTAAAGCTATCCTTGATTATATCCATTTAAAAATTTTGGGACCATCTCCTAAAGTTTCTTTTGGAGGATCATCATATTTTGTAACATTTATAAATGATTACTCTATAAAGGTGTGGATCTATTTATTAAGAAGAAACATTGATGTATCTAATGCTTTTAAGTAATTTAGAGCTTTGGTTGAAAAGAGCACTGGCAGGTCAATCAAATGTTTGAGAAAGAATAATGGAGGCAAGTTTACATCTAAGGAATTTGAAAATTATTGCAAGGAAGCTAGGATCGAAAGAGGTAAAACCACAGTTTATGCTCCTCAACAAAATGGTGTTGTTGAATGCATGAATACGACTCTTATAAAGAGAGCAGGGAGACTGCTCAATAATGCCAAGTTGCGACAAGAATTGTGGCAAGGAGCAGTTATTAGAGCATTCTATATGGTAAATCAATCACCATCAACTGCAATAAACTGCAAGATTCTAGAAGAGGTATGGACAATTCATCTTTGTGATTATTCAAATATTACAATTTTGGGTTGTGAGGCCTATGCTCTTATTCCTTAGGATCAAATTTCTAAGTTAGATGCCAAATAAAAAAGGCTTGTCTTTGTTGGGTATGGTGATGGAGTTAAGGGATATAGACTATGGTATCCTACATCCCACAAAATCACCATTAATAGAGATGTAAATCTATAAATGAGGTTTATCATTCAAAGGCATATGCCATAAAAAGAAGTTTATATAAATGAGATTTAACATTCAAAATATGTTCCAAATATACTAGCTATATAATGTACATCTATCTGTCTTATAAAATTATTATACATCATCAATTTCTTTTGGTCTTCTTTTGTGTTTTTTAGTTCTTAAGTAATTCATCAATATCCATGTCTTTGTTTACTGAGTGCTCTTCAGTAGCTGATGTTGCTTCAGTCCTTTCATGCCAAGCATGCCTAGTCTCATACCCATGACATGGAGGTTGTTGTGAGGGGCCATCACCTACAAAAAAAAATATATTAAATTTATATGGCCAATTTTTAAATATCATTGAAGTAGTTCATTAATATTAAAAAAAACCTCTACAATGTAATTATTTACTTGGTCCACTAGTTGACATCGTTGGAATGGTTACCATGTTCCCCTGATCTTTAGGTCGATGAGGCTCAACTACGACACTATCTTCCATTGAAACGAAAACATTTATAAGGACAAAACTGTAAATGTATAAGTAATAAAAATTAGAAGTACAAAGTTTATAAGTATGAAATTATTAAGTATATGATTAATATACAACCATTTTACCATCGTGGGCCTCATTCACAAGAACATCTTGGGGCTGCACCCCACTAGGATGGGGCTATTGAGGAGCACCATGATCTTCTGGCTCCACTGCACTATCAACACTCTGTTGTCCAATACTAATGGTTTCATTAATAGTGTTGCTCTTTTGATTAAAACAAAGTAAGACATTAAAGTTATGGATGATATCAAACATTTACGTATTTGATAAGTAATGAAAATTTAATGTGGACTTATTTTTATTTACCTTATCCCGCAAACTAGATCTTCGGGTCTTCCCCATGCTTTTCCTATCATCAACCACAACTTTTTAGCCGTACTTGTAACCAAGTTGGAGGTATTCCTTCATGGTTTCAGTTCCTAAGTCATCTCCCTGCATTGCATACGAGTATATATTTTTAATGTTTTTGGATATAATTACCTAAAATTTGTAAGGCGATACAAATAATATTCTTAAGATGTTTGGGTACTTATGATTCGTGACTGTAACCTCGAGTAGCCGCCCTGGCCTAGCCTGTGTTGGCCATAATTGGAAATCCTTTCTTTGGTTTCCTTCGAAGTGTCAGGCAACCTATCATCAAAATTTTCAAGTGTGTTATATACCACACTTTTATTTAGATCTAAAGAAAATTAAAGGTATTGAAATCAAAATATTGTAATTTACCTTGGGGTACCAGTTATTTTTTCTCCTCATTTTTTCAATATATTTTCTTTTCCATCATCAATGATCTCCTTCCACTCCCTCTCTGGAATCAAGGGAGGATGCTCATACCTAGGTTTTCCTTCCAAGTTTCTTCTATAAACATCCCACATATATTTTAAATATTCTCCCACTGCAGAGGTGACTGTTTTTTTATTGAAGGTGTTTACTCCAAAGAGGCCTTCAAGATAATCCATAAGTTATTTTTTGAGGTTGAAATTATGGAAATTCCACCTCATGCGTAAGTTTTCCCCAAAAATCAACAAGGCCTTACTCTCTAGGTGCCTATAAAAATGGTTATTTCCTACGCACAAAAATATATGATCATTAATTTAAAAATAATAATCTAGATGGTTTATGTATGATATGGACAACATGAAACAATTAAAATATGAAAACTACCTCGGAGTCTTATTTGTTTTAATGGAAGTCCATTATCATCAACCAAAACTATGCACGTAAGGGTCCCCATGTTGGTCACATGTCTAGCTCTAGGAAATGCAACCATATCAACCACATCATCAACCTCGTCTCTGTCACCACCTCTAGAGCCTGACCGGTGTGTGGATGTCTGACGGTGTGTGTCATGGCTCCTATATAAATGTGTGGAAGATGGAGAAGTAAACAATAATCTAGCAGTTATATAACATCCTACATGAGGAATTTGTGGCGTATTTGTAGTGCCACTACTACCAACACCGAGATGAATAAGCTCCAAAAATCACTTTATAAGAAAGAAAATATTTTTTCGTGAGATAATGTAAAAGTTAAAAAAAAGACTTTCATAATTGAACACATGAGTACATTAAAAAAAACACTTTAAATTATGGTTATTACCTTATATGTGTTAAGTTGTGACATAAGCAGATTGATCCTTTCTAGGATGTCAGGAGTTTGATCTGGATGGTCTAACAAGCTAGAAAGTTCCTTGTTCACTTTAATGATTTCTTTTTTATCAATACCATTAGATCAGGGTATGAATACAACCCCTCCTCATTGGTGGAATCATGATCAACATGGCCTGTAGACTACACATAATTTCAACAAAATCAACGTTATTTTAGTTATATAAACAAATGAAATAATTGATTGTCACATAACTAAAATTATATAAACAAATGAAATAATTGATCGCCACAGAACTAAAATTATATAAACAAATAATAAAATTCACGTAAAATGAAAGTCGAATTTGATAATCATTTACATGTTTTGCGGCTGGCCCTTTTCCACAATCATCCTGCCACATTATAATATAATTAGAACCCCCAAATATTTAAAAAATTGTTAACGATAACAAAAAAAATTATTTCCACCCAAATAAAATCAACCTCAATGATCAACCTCCCACATTATTATAAAATTGGGACCGTGAAATATTTAAAACATTTTTAAAGATAAAAAAAATATAATGCAACAAGTAGAGGTTTTTTTAAAGAGGTCTTTCATAAGTACCCACACACTATTAGTTGATGTTTCTATTCGATTCAAATGGTAATCCACTAATAACTCTTCCCCGGGAGCTATCTTTTTTATTGCACACCCAATTCTCTTCGCGTCCCTCATATATGCAATTCGGTTGCTTGTTTGTTGTCCCAGGTCGTGTGATGCTGATAAACTCTATGATATTGCCGGAAGCTTTAGGGCTTCCATCAATATATATAGTCTCTCCCTTATTTTTATCATTGTTTATTAGTTGTATATAATTTGCGGTGAGTGTATATCTCCGCATACTTCGCATGTACCGTACCAACCACATACAATAGTTATAATTGCAGAATGGTCCAACATAGTCCATCAATTTAGATATTGTATTGTATTTTACAGTTATTCCATCCATGGAAAATAGCCCCAGACCATGCAAGGAGGATAGTGCAATGCGATATGTCCTATTGTTGACAATGAAGTCAATGTATAATGAAGGAAGTTCCTTAGGTACTCATTATTTCACCAGGTGCTTATACCTGAGTGGCACCTCTATGTCTCCTATGATCTCATCATCATAAGTGCATGATCCTCCTTCGACAAGAAAAAATTCCATGTGTGCGAAAATTTCTTCTGACGTTTTCACCTCTAGTCCTTGTTTGTGTATCATATCTACTAGATGCAGTCGAATTTCCCTCTATTTCTCCTAATCTTACCTCACTCAAGGAAGAAATATCTTACAGGTACCTGTTTGGTTGTACCTTCAGTCACATGTGCATGTGTTGTTAGTGAATAGACCACATCCACAAGATAGAATGGTCCAAAAAATCACATAGGTGCAAATCTCAAGTAGATTTTTTTCAAGGCTACACACTTATAGGGCCTTGATTTCTTTCTCCATATGTTATGAATAATGTCTAAGCCTATAAATGAGAGATTCTTGGTGATATTGATACATTTATATTTATGTTTCTCACCCTTATGTTGGTCAAATTTGTGATGATCCTTTCCAATATCCTTTGATCATTGGTTATCTTCTTGAGAGAGACCCTATAGCTCTCTAGATAGGTCTCTCCATGAGAGTGGTGATGCTATATTGTTCTAGCTCTTGGAACAATAATGATAGATCGAGATCCATTTACTAAGGAGAAGTTGTTTCCTTGTGGAAAAGTATGGAGGGACCTAGATCCGAGTGATGGAGGTGTTGTAGCAATATCAAGTATGGTTTTATTATTGTACACACATTTATTTTAATATAGATCTACTTTTTTCCCCTCCCAATTCCTTCTGTTACTATTATGCATGTTTTTTATGTAAGGATCTAGGAATTGGTGGTGATTTACTTAACTTGAAAGTAGTTTAGATCTAGTGTTTTGAAATTACTTGAAGTGTATATCTTGGAGTAGGCCGAAAGGTTGTGTATGTTTGATTCTATGCATATATACAAATGAAATGATGGATTGAGACTTTTGGATCAAAAATGTTCACTTGGTCAAGCCTCAACGACGAATAGAAGGTATGTCATTTTCCCATCGACATTGCATTTCACATCATAATAATTAGGTATAGGAAATAAGTTAGTGTTTTATTAGTTATCTATGGTGAGCTATAAACCCACTCATCAGGGAATCCATTAGTTAGTAATAGTGAAAAATCCCTACAATAGTACTGGTGACTCCACTGGGGAAATTCATAAAATTTCTACTTTTTGGGTTGGCTTAGTTGGTTTCTGATAGGATCAACTTTATATTTGATTGTTGGTGATATATTGTCTCTTAGTAAACACCAAGGTAGGGAATTTAATGCTATTTTCAGGCCTAGTTTTTTATTTTTTGCATCTCTCAAAAAATAAAAATAGATGTCATAGTATGCTAATTAACGCATTTTGTTACATTTATTTTTGGTCCTTTAGTGAATTAGAGTTGAGTATGGCCATAATCATATTCCATATCATAGGGTTTCATATTTCTTGGACCAAATCTAGTATATTTTTCTTTGTGTGTGTTAGTTGCAGTAGTGAAACTAGCACATACATATTGATGCACATTGGCTCCAATGGTGCAACATGTGCATGTGCACGTGTTGTTAGTAAGTAGACCACATGAACAAGATATTTATGGGAAAGTTGTGCATCTTTTATGCACAAGATCAAATTACTGCTATGGGCAAGTTGTGCATTTTATCAAAACCACACTTACCCACAAATCATAATAGTGTTAGAAGCATAAATCACACCATAAGTGAAACTTATATCATACAACTATCTTCTTGATGACTCAAGTTATCTTGGAATTATATCCATTTATCTATTGCATAGACCATCAACCTATAGGTTTTCTCACCAATGGATCACAACCACACAATTATTTAACTAGTTCAAGTGATAACCTAGCTTATGCATTGATGTTCAAATAAACAACATATATTTGTTACATCATGCATTACATCCATATACATACATAGCATAAAACTTGAACTGGTATCCATGTATCAAAATTTCACATTTTGATTTGCATGTTCGAAAGGAATCACATAATTATCATCATCATGAACATATAATGCTAAAAGCATAGATTATCAACACATAAATTGGTTCATGTGTCCACATATCAAATGTATTCAATAGTTTAATTGATTTCAAACATATACTAAAAAAATGAATTACCAAGATGAGTAAAAATTAGAGTTCTAACTACCTAATTCCAAAATGTGGGGCATTACATACACCTATGCTTTAGGAAACTTTTTCTTGAAGTTATAGTCTAGTAAAAAGTACAGGGTAATCTCGAGAGTTGATGCATGGTATTTGTGTTATCCTAGATAATAGATTATGGGATATACTCGTCCCATTGGAATTTACTTAATACACAATCAAGACCATCTAATTGGAAATACATATACTATCTTAGTTTGGAATGACCTTTCATCGGTCACATAGAAATTACTCTTTTAATGTCATGCGATCTGTCCAATATATACTAGTGAAAAAATGAAATAAGAATTATATTATACACCTTAAGTAGGTTTAGAGGTAATGGAAGTTGACCTGCAAGTCATCCAATCCTCAAAAGAATTTCAAATGGTCTATTTAAACTACCATATTTATTGTGTATTATCAAGGAGTTACAGGGTGAATGCCCTATACTTGTGGCATGCATCACACATCATATTATTAATGACTTGATTATAATTCATTGGTGAGTTGAATTTCATATCTATATCCATTGAATGTTTTCACTATGTTGTACTTTACTAAGGTATTGGAGAACTATAAGGCCATATGAGCTCAACATTGAAGATTTGATGCACCCCAAGGTAGGGTGGAAATTTGAGCTTGAATGCCTTATAACCAAACTACTTAGTGATGGTATATGGTATGTATTGCAGTGATATACACTTGATATATGAGGCCTTGAATTTTTATTTCTAAATATGAAGCCACACATTGTCCCCAACTAAGAAGTTGTTGAAGACAGAGTCCTTGTCATGTCACTTCTTGAACTTTGGCAAGGCTTTTCATGGAATCTCATATACTTTCACTGAGTATTTTGGATGTGCTCAATTATTTGTTAACATATTTTATATGTAGACAAAAAGGTTCCCACCATTGGAGGTGTGAGATAGGAAATGACCATTGGCCAATAGGTTGAAATCCAAAGCATATTTCAAAGGGGCCACATTGTGTCACATTATATTGAGGCAATTATAAAAATTAGTGACTGGAAGCAAGATTTTTCATCATATGTTCATGGATTCTTGTGATTATACATGTAAAACAAGTGCATGAGAGTTTGGTTAACAACTTTTGTTGAATTAAGAATGGAACATTGTATATGTGTCCAAAATTGAGTCACACAGATCCCAAAGAGATTCCTAATTATAGAAATGAATTTGGTATCTTTTTCATTGAAAATAGACATGGATGACTTAAATATAACCAAATATATGTGAATACATGTTTCACAATGTCCTATTCATGGCACAAACATCACCATATTTCAGAACCAATTGACCAAAAATTGCATTATGGTGGTGGAATGTGATAAGGGAACCTCACAAAAGCTCCACAGAGATTAATTCCCATCGATGCAAAGGAATGGATAGAGATGTATATAACCCCTACCTCATGTTGGTAAGTTTTGTACTCACACAAGAAACACATCTCTTAATATATTTTTCCATTCCAGCGGGATAGTGAAACCAACAAAAACACTTTTGTAACACATTCAATGTCTTATGGACAAAAAAATGATCCTCTTCCTTGGAGAAATGTGCCTCCAAAATAATCTTGTCTCACTCATGTGTGGGGGGACATAGGATTCTAGGGTGGAAAAAGAAGTTACACGATGAAAATTTGGTCATGATACTCCTTGGATAATGTCTACATAAATATGGTTTAATACTAGATCCACTATGCACTGCTTTAACAAATTGTGTGTTTGATATTCATAATTGTTTAGAATAGTCAACAATGCGTGAAATGGTGGCCGACATAAGTAGCCATTGACATAGTTATATGCACCATTCTTATGTTGATCACCAAGTGGAATTGGTGTAGATAGGTTATCCACTTTAATTGGTTCATGCTTTGAAATTTGCTTATGTCTACACACACAATGAATGCTTATGGTTGCAATGTTTAAGAGTCTCCTTCCCAAGAATGTAATGTTTCCATTTATTAATAACTTGAATGATCACATAACATTTATTTGGTGTAAATGGAGTAATTTCTAATAGCATAACTGAAATTTTTAAAGTGGTATGCAAGGAGATGCCCATTTTGTCAGAAAATAACATCGAGAGCATAATTTCAGGTATGAGTCTTCAAGGGATGATGCAAATCAAGGAGTTATAGGATCAACAAAGAGTTCAGTTTGGATTTTAATTCTTCAAGGCTTTGATGTTGTACTGTGTCCCTTATGAACATGATATTTGTAGAAAACCTGCATAGTAAAGAGTAGAGAGGGTGTACAACATGGGATAATCCCAACACAAACCTTTTGTAGAAGTTCAGTAAACCCAAAAATTATGTAACTTGGTCAGGTTGGTCATGGTGGACCATTCTATGATGATGTATACCTTCTTAGGATATACATGAAATTTGGTTTCATCAACAATGATGATGAAGTACCATATGTGCTTCCCAGTGAATTCACATTTCTGTAGGTTAGAAAAGAGGTTGTGGTTGTGCAAAGTGTTCAAATTGGTCATCATGTTCTTCCCATGTACTACTAAAAACCAACACATGATTAATATGAATCACAAATTTAACTATGAAAGGTTGCAGAATGATGCATGAGCATTGGTTTAGTAAAAGGGAATCACCAACCACTCATACAAGTCATCCTTAGCTTCAAATGCAATATTCCAAATATCCCTAGGGTTGGCATGATCTTGGAGGTGGTTAGATTTCAATTTGATTATGGTGTAAATTTCTAGCTTCATTATGTATAAAATACCATCAATTAAAGGAATGGAGTATTGTTCTATCATTGTGATCTTGTTGAAAGAGCAATTATGAATGCATGCACACTAAGAACCATCTTTCTTTCACACTGTTATAGAAAGATTTACCTCACCCTATGAAAATTTTCTCAGAAGGCCTTTTACATTTCCCTATGCAGACTTGAAGTCCCTTTTTTGCAGTTCCAAGAGATAAAAATAATATGTTTCCACATATACGTGCCCTAACAGCTGTACAACATGCGTATACATAGGTTGCACCATTACAACCCATGTTCATCGGGTTTTGTGCCCAAATTAAAAAATGGTGTCGGGTTTCCATGTCACATCACGAGATCCATGATCCTTGACCTTCCATATACTAGAAATGTTCTGACTTGACCCTTCAGTTCCATTTGAAGGCTATAAATGGGACATATCAAAACTGTGGAAAAGAGGAGAAGAATTCAACTTTGAGAGCAAAGTTACTTTGGAGAAATTATTCACTTCATATTGAATCTGCATCCCTTTATCCTTTTAAGTTTGAACACATTGTTCCACCCCTAATATCTTCCCTACTTGATTGAGAACCTCATTATCTCTCTTATACGAGCTTGCCTTTGGTGGAGGATTGAAGTGGTGGAGGCCCAACTGGAAGGGAGTTAGTTTCTCGGTTCTGAACTGTGCCGACATAGAAGTTTACAATTCATACACTTTTGTTGATTACATTTGAATAGAAATACTATTTTCTCGTCCAATTAATGTCTTGCAAATATTTGAATTGTTATTCCATGGGCATATTTGTTATCAATATTGATGGATTATGCTATTGAATGTGCTAACTTTATATCTTATTACCATATGCGTGTTTTTCTTGGTTGTTGAGGACAAGTTGCAGGTGTATTGCTTTGGGTTAAGTGCTTAACGATGGACTTCATCGAATGTCTAGATGAGGCAGGCTCTTTATATTGTCTTGTTAGCATATTTGTTTATATAGCATACTTGAGATTAGAGTTGATTTCTGCACTCATTTCCTTCTATTGTGGTTTACCCCATTCCATAGACATATTTTTCTTATAACAGAATTAGAGACCATATTGGGGAGAGAGTCTTGTTTTCGAGGTTTGGAGTGTTTTTCTCCTTTGCTTGATCTCATTTATATTGAGTTTCTTGTCGTCTGATTGCTTGACAAAGTCTGTTCATATTGAGTCTGAGTTTCTTAGCTGTATCCTTAACCTGGCAGTGTTTTAAAACATATACGTGGGTTTTTTCCTGGCAGTCACGTACATACGTGTGTTTTCCTTCTTGAATAGGTGTATATACATGGTTTTATCCTGAACAATTGTGTACATCATTCTTGTGTGCTTAGTTGCTGAGTTTGATGTTTGTTGGGTAAGTTTTGATGGTTGTTGAGTCTTCTTAGGTCTCTGTTATGACTGTTAAGTGCATGCAGAGTGTTAGGAAACCTTTCTTTGGTTGAATTTTAGGGAGGTGCCTTTCTCATCATCCTTTTCATTGATTGTCCTTGCATCTTCAGCTAGGTGTTTTCTTCTTGATATCCTACTTGGTTTGTCTCTGATTGCATCCAGTAGAATCTTTATATCAAGTTGTTGTTCAGTCCTTTCATTTTCATTCTTTTATATTGAAAATACAAAAATATCGAACAGTTTGCATTGTTGGAATTTGATCTTTTGGGTTCTTATCTTTGATCTTAGTACATGTATGGAAATATTGCATCTTATTTTGAATTGCATAATTAAATTGAAAATTTCATTTTGAAAGCTTATCATATTTGGAATTGAAGTTAGGAATTTGCATTTTATTCATATTCATTTATTTCACTTGTCGAGTCATAACATCATTAGTTTCACTATCACACCTTTTTGAGTAAGCAAGGCCACTAAAAGAAATGCTAATAATTTAAAATTGATTAGAAACGATTTTATTTTCTAGGGTGCACAAACTAGATTAGGATTTAGAGTCCCGGAATAGGATTTTGTGAGTAAACTTCTCCAAGGATATTAAATTAACATATGTGTCTGACTAAGGGAGTGGTGAAATCTATTGTATAATTGGTGACGTCAGGAGGCTCCGCTTACACTGGATTTAAGCATGAGGTTGAGTGAAGTTTTTTGAGGGGATATCTGCCCAATATCTTCTTAGTGTCAGATATATTTCTGTGGATCTATTTGTATACAGGGATCTTTCTAGTACCTTTACCTCTGTGAGAGGCAGTGCTTTCGAGGTTTCAGTATTTTTTACCCTGCCCATACAGTGGACCTGGCTTACACCTATTTGCCTATGCATTGGTTATATCATGGTTGATTAGTTTCTTGACATAGGTACCACATAGGTTAGTTGTAGGGGTCATTCTGCAGGTACCTTGGGTCAGATAAGGGTCAAACAACACATAACCTTTATGGAGGATTACTTCTCTGGGGGGATTTGACCGACTGGTTGTTAAGCCCACGAGGGCCCTTATAACTAATTCTGATACTTCTGATATTTTGTAGGGAGTCTCAAGCCCCTCTTGGGCGAGGCATACCTACTTTAGGGATGGAGGCCCCTTTCAACCACTTTATCCTATTTGCGTGCATATTGGCCTTTAGTTTATTTTGATGTTCTCTTTGATTACTAGTTGGCCTTAGGATTTGTTTTTCTCAAGTCTTGAGTCATCAAGGAGCCAGACCAACTTCCCTGCATATCTCTCTACTTGTTACAATTACCGCCGCATCTTGAGTCTTTGCCTTCTAAAATGCGTAAATTTATCAAACATGGTACACACACGTCCACTTACCAGACTTGTGATCATACAAGGATGAGTATTGAATCGAGTCATAAATATACTGGGAGTCCTTCAAATCTCATACTCACTATAGTTAACGACACTCCTCTGACACCTTCAACCACAATGGTTGTAGTGTCGGAGGTTCCTATCATCACTCATGTTCATGTTAAGGTTTAAGTTGTTATTAGGTTTCTTTTCAATTTACTAGATAACCATAACATAGATATGATCACTGAGAGAAACACAATCATAATATACAAAACATTTATCCTAGGAAACCCTCACAGGGGAGAAAACCCAACAAAAAATTCCTTAACATAGATAGCCAATACAATGCCAAGATAATAAACCAAACACTAGAGAATATCCTCTACTGAGCAATGCGCCTCTCTCTCTTCCTTCTTCTGGAAACTGGAAACTGCAACTTCCTTCAAAATTGCGCACTAGATGAGTGAACAAATGAGGCCCTGGCTTCCTTTATTTATACAAACTGGCAGGTGCTGAAAATGTGTCTCTTCATTGGCAAGGGTCGAATTGTCTTCTGAGTGGTTAAAACCACTTTAATTTCCTGGGGGCTGACTTCTCAATTTTCATAATATGTTTAGGGTTTGACCAATCTACAAAAGGGGATTTGGTCAATTACAATGTTGACATGATCAATCAACAAAAGGGGATTGATCTAATGAATAATAACTCAATAATAAATAGAATACTCTTTGCAGTTACAATATTTCAACACTCCCCCTTAACAAGAAGGGTATTCTACAACATCATCAGGAGAGAGAGAGGGAAGAAACATCAGCAACAATTGGAACACTGACTGACATATCTATAAATCATCAGAAGTTTTTCTCATCATCATCGTTCACAGCATGGATCTAGAGTAGCATCATCATCCTCGTCAACATGAGGCTAAAGTAACATCCTCATCTTCTTTAGCATGAGGCTAAAGTAATATCATCAACATATTTAGCATGAGGCTAAAGTAACATCACCATCTTCTTTAGCATGAGGATAAATTAATATCATCAACATCTTTATGATGAGGCTAAAGTAACAACATCATCTTCAGCATGAAATCTGAAATAACATCATCATATTCAATAAGAAGCTGAAGTGGCATCACCATTTTTTGCATCAAGATGGATTAGTATAACACTAATACATCATCATCATCAATAACATCACAAGTCTAATACAACATCAACAACAACGGTATCACAACACGAGTGCTGGAGCATCATCAATATCAACACTAGGTCGGAAATCTTCAGCATGAAGCTGACATCTCAACAACATCAACACGAAGCTAGAAATCTTCAACACAAGGCTGGCATCAACAACATCAACATTAAGTTGGAAATATTCAGCACTAGGCTGGCATCAACAACATCAGCACGGAGTTGGAAATATTCAACACTGGGCTGGCATCAACAACATCAACACGAAGCTAGAAATTTTCAGCACTAGGCTGGCATCAACAACATCAGCATGAAGTTGGAAATCTTCAGATCAAATTTTATCATTACATTGTACCAATCTGGTACACTTGCTCAACTGCAACTCAATCTACACAATCATGTGCTAGCTCTATGTGCTTTCTGCAAAGCAGTAGTTGTGTCACTTCTTGAGAGTATGTCCTCTCCTCTTTCTGCAACTGTTCCCTCTGGATCTGGGAATTTTCACCTGCAACTGCTTTGAAGTTGAGAATGGCTTCTCCATTCTCATTGTGATTGATGAAATATGAAATTAACTCCTCTAATTCATCAAAAAAACAACTTCATATGAAACTGAGAGTGGCTCAATAATTGAGACTGAAGGTAGCTCTTCTTATTTCATGGAGCTAACTCTATCTTTCATTGTAGTGATGTCTCCATGACCCAACTAATGTAATGCACCAACTTCCACTCAATTTTAAATATGGGGATTTCTCTCCCTGCATCTCATAATATATATGAATCATGGTTGTCTCCATAAATATTGGAACTAGTTCTTCAATTACTAGAGTAAGTGTCTCGTCATAGTCTCCCCCCTATTGCTGGGAGAATCTTCTAGACACACATTAGGCTTTGTACATCTGCAACATGCTTGATCTGTATAGATCAATATTTGAAGTCAATAATGACTTCTCTTCTAGTCTCATAGTAGAATCCATATCCTAGTCTTTCTGACTGGCTTCCTTCTTTGTTACTGAAACAAGGGAATCTTCCCAAGAGATTTCATATCTCCTAGAAGTTTCTGAAGCTACAATATAGTCTTCTCACAACATCTGTCTCCCAGTCCTGGAAGTTGTTTATTCATTTGATCCTTTATGAGATCATGCTTACTCTCGATTTCTTCTGAGTCTACAAGGAATTCATCATCTGTTATGCAGAATACTAGGTGTTGAATACTGAGTCTAAATATGAAAATTTGAGTTAGACTTCAAGTGAATTCTTCTTCCTGTCAAGGTGGATTCATTATATTTTGACCAAGTATTTTGTGAGTTCTAATGTTTGATCATCTTTGGAGCCTTTAGCTCCTTACAATCAATCTCCATAAGACATACTCTGGATCTCAAAAGATATCTTCTTCTTCATCTTCTTTGGTACATGAATGTATATGGTCATGTACATAGTCTGCTTCATGTCTCATCTAATATGTTTCCTTATTCAACCTTCACTATATCTTCCTCAAGTTTATCACCTGTGACCCGAAACAAGGTCAACAAAACAACAAGCAAGAATAATACTCTTTTGATAATAGTAATAAAACAATAGCATGAATAATCGTCACAGTAGCTCCTTTAGAGATTTCATTTGTGACCTTCCTGAAACAATGATCAAAGGTAAGAAATATAATACGAAATGAGATCAACACTCTTCTAGTGTTGTGATCAAACATTCATCCAAGGTAACCTTGAATCAACTCAAGAATTTTCTCCTAGAGGAGATGTTAGTTGTATCTGGTAAATGATTACATTAAGCATTTATCTCAATATGCTCACATGCTACCAAGCATAATTCTTTTCAAAGACCGCTACCTCAACTAAGACTATTTACTTGTAATGGAGTAGTTATAAACTTGTCATGTGAAACTTTGAATCTTATCAACTTAATTAATCAAACTTGGAACTTGGAGTCTTGTCCTCAAGAATGAGTGTGTGTTGCTTTTCTTCCAAGTGTCCTTCACTCAATATGACAAGTGCTTTCTTCAACCTGTCCTCTGTACTAAGACATTATGTTATCTTGACAGAAAGTTGGGTTAGAGAATAAACTCTATGATCTCAAATTTAATCCATCTAATACCTTGACTTTAATTTTGACCAAAGGTTAGTATGATGGTCATAGCTTCAACATGCAACCTAGATCAAAATAATGTCATAACAAATAGATGCATATCAAAATAATCAAACCTGGGTTGCATTATTCCTCTAAATGTGTTGGATATTGAGATCCTTCTCGATCTATGGAAAGAAATACCTTCTCTTGCAAATAACCTTTAAATCCTAGCAGTTTAAATATATGTGAATACATACCTCTGATAGTATTTGCAGGTAGTGGCACCATCTGGTAGAAACGGTAATAATTACCAACTCTTAAAAATGTTAAGGGTGACTACAACTGGTACTACAACTGATACTTCAACTGATACTGCAACTGGTACTACAGCTGATACTTCAACTGATACTACAACTGATTTTGCAACTACAACTGCAACTGCGACTTAGGGTTTTTTGAATAAACCCTAATTATTCAAACTTCAAATTTTGAAATTCTAATCTAGGGATAGATGCGCTGAGATTAGGCGAGTAAGCTAGTGCACTCAGATTTCTAAAAATCCAAATTTTACCCCTTGAAACTGAGCTTGTAGAAATCTGGACTGGTACTTCTGGTACTGGTTCTGGTTTTTTGGTACCAGTCAAAACTAGGGTTTGAATTTCTGGAGTATCTGACCACTGAAAAGGTGCGCTCAACGTGCCAAAGAGTTCCCTAGGCTAGGGTGCACTTTTCTAGATGGTTTTTAGGCTGATATTCCTCTTCAACAAAAATCCCTAATTTTCTTGTATGACAACAATGGTGGTTTTTTTTATCCATTGAAGGATGCTCTATTCATCTTAGCTCTGAAACCATGTTAAGTTTTAAGATATTATTAGGTTTCTTTTCAATTTACTATATAACCATAACATAGATAGGATCACTAAGAGAAACAAAATCACAAGATACACAACATTTATCCTAGGAAACCCTCATGGGGGAGAAAACCCAACAAAAACTTCCTTAATATAGATAGCCAATACAATGCTAAGACATAAAATCAAACACTAGTGAATATCCTTTACTGAGAAATGTGCCTCTCTCTCTTCCTTCTTCCGGCAATTAGCAACTGCAGCTTCCTTCAAACTTGTGCACTAGATGAGTGAGTTGAGTGAGTGAACAAATGAGGTGATAGCTTCCTTTATTTATACAACCTAGCAGGTGCTGAAAAGGTGTCTCTTCGTTGGGCAGGGCCGACTTGTCTTAGGAGTGGTTAAAACCACTTTAATTACCTGAGGGCCGAATTCTCAATTTTCATAATATGTTTAAGGTTTGACAAATCCACAAAAGGGGATTTGGTTAATTACAATGCCTGATATGATCAATCCACAAAAGGGGATTTATCTAATGAATAATAACTCAATAATAAATAGAATACTCTTTGTAGTTACAATATTTTAATAGTCCTTCATATAGTGAATACTCAACCTATATCCACAAAACCTTTTGGGTCCCTTTGTCACTCATCTGGCTACAATATTCAGTCCATCCCTATAGCCTCTAGCCCTTTTTCTTATGGTATGTCGAATTTCACATTGCAATTTTCATCCTCCATCCTAACATCTAATCAAAATACTAGTATTGGAATTTGGGGCATGGATCCTTCACATAATCCATTTGCATTTGGCGAGGCTCATATCCCACAAACGACTCCTACAGTTGGAGGCCTTCCTCCTTTTAACCCTGGGTCTAATCCTAGTCCTCATGCTCCTGGATGGAGTGGTCAACCTAGCGGACAAGATGTTGCTTACGGTCCATCCTTTACACCTACCTCCTATGCATCAATTCCAACCAACATGTTTGGAATGACAAATCCACCTCTATCCTCCAGATTCACACCCAGTGGAGGTCAATTTCATACCTTCGGAAACCCCAAACCTGGAGCTACTCCAGCTAGGGGGAATTTTTACAACCCTCATAATAACATTCCTACTAGAATGGTGCCCAACCAACCCTTCATGAATTAGCTTGTAGGATGGTTTTACAATCCTGGAAAGGGCCATGGTGCATACCAGAACTCTCAATGGCCTGAGATTCCCCAAAAACAATATATCCCGAAATCTTGGGGCCAAATGCTAGAACCTCTTCTCCCTTTTATGGCCACGCTCAATCTTCCATACTTGTCTAGATTAATGAATGACCCTATGTGTCATGATCCGACATGGCCCCCCATCCCCACCAATCTTACTTCGGATATTTCAAAATTTTAAGGCAAGACTGGTGAGGATCCTGGTGATCATGTCACTACTTTTCATCTTTGGTGCTCTTCGAATTCCCTTAACGATGATTCTATTCGTTTAATATTGTTTCAACGCACCCTCAGGGGGGTCACCACAAAATGGTATATATAGCTACCAGGGGGGACATACGTAACTTTTAATTAGATGGTTTTAGTCTTACTCAACCACTTTCAATTGTTGATTCGTTACGATGGTGGCATAGAAATTCTCTTGGCCTTCCGTCAGGACAAAGCCAACCATATCTTGGATCACATCCAAGAGTGGTGTAGATGGAAGAGGTTGATCAAGGATTACATACCTTCGGAATTCTTTCTAGAGTGGTTCCTTAACTCTCTACAATCTTATATTTCGAAGGATGTTTCTACATCTGGGGTTACATCTAAGGAAGAAGCGATTTTTTAAGCCCAACAATTAGATATTATCTATGCTCAGTCTCAGATTTTATACGAGATTCTTCTAGATGCACTGAGGTCAAAATATGAGCCTAGAAAAAATCTAAGGCCTCATGCCGATGGCATTGTAGGCTCCGCCAATGTGAAATATGCAAACTTGGGGACAAGCCAGTTGAAAGAGTTTTCTCTAAACCGGTCTGTAGGAGGGCCAACTTTGTATGTGTCCTCCAATCCCTCTCAGTCAACGGATGTACATTCTTTGCAATCGTCGACCAACCCGAATGATAAAAACAAAGGACGTGGTAACAATTGTAAGGGTGGGAAAAATAATAATAAACCCAAGGACAACTGTAATAATGAGAAGTCGAATAATAATGTTGGTGAGGGCAAGAAAGAAAGGTGGGAGGTGAAGTTTCCCTACAAGATTTGTACAAACAATCACCTTATCCACTTGTGCCCCAAACTTGCGGAAGCTGCGAGGATTTTATCTCTCCCACCTGTTGTACTGACTAATCCTTTTCCACATAATCAAAACCAACCGATGCAAGATGGTGACTGTCTATGCATCAATATGGTTAAGTATGAGGTTAATGTAGCCACTATGTCTCACAATTACAGTTCTTCACAAACTGTACCTGGTCTAGAGTCTCCCCCTCCTCCGGATATGCCTTTACTAATCGAAAAACCATAACCCCCTCCTCGTATTCCAAAAGGAGTACTCAAGCATGTTAGACATAATAGGTGTTCTCGTTTAACCATAGACAATATAGCAATATTGTCACCCAACCATAGGCTGAAGCCACCCGCGAGCACCTTAACCTTGACAGAGAGAATAATTCTGGAAGAAAACCTTAGATCCAAAAGCCAATAAAGGTAGCTTACCACTCTCCAGAGCTATCATACCAAGAAAAAACTCCAAACCATAACTAAGAGAAAGTCCAAGCCTAAAACTGAAAATACTAGTTGCAGTAGTTGCAACTGCAGCTACTCTCCAAACTTGCACACTTACTGAATTTCTGCAGTTGCGAGTTATGTGTGTACAAATGAGCTCTGGCATCCTGTATTTATACTTTTCTTTCTTAGTTGTCTGGGCCGACTACTCTTTCTGGAGGATAAATACTCAATATTAATTATTTTCTTTAGATGACTTGTCTTCTAGGGTTATGTCTAAGGCTTTAGGGTTTCTTCTTTATTTCCAGAATATTCTATTCTTGTCAGGGTTACACATGGAGGTTAATACCTCCCATAGCTACCATAATATCAACAATCCCTCCTAGCTAGGGAGGTATTGAAAACAATGGAATTGAGCACAAACATACCATTCAACTGGTAGCATCATCATAGCCACACAGGCTATCTCATGATCAAATCACGAGCACCATTATCACTATCAATATCATCTGATAGCATCAACTGCATCATTTCTCGAAGCCATAATCCATCTGAGTAATCCAGCATAATGTTGAACAAGTCACTCACTCCACAGAGTGATACAAGAACTATTCTTCTAATTTGGACAAATGTCCTAAAAGAATAATTGTTCCAACAGATGTTGGAAGCCACGCCATGGGATACAAGGACTATTCTTCTAATCCAGACATATGTCCTAGAAGAATAACTATCCTTGACCATTTTCCGCCTAGAGAATATCTATCCATCGGCACACTAACTATCCATCTGGCTAGTAATCATTTCCAACACTATTGATAGTCTTCAATTAGAAAAATGTCATTCAATAGAACACAACTGTGTCTATCCATAGTAGTACACAACTACTATCCAGTGGTACACAACCACGCCAATTAGCACATTGCTATTTAACCAGCGACAGATATTCACAACTAGTGGAACACATCCACCATAGTGGCATACAACTATTGTCCAGAGGCATACAATCTCCACAATAATCATATCATCTGATATCAACCTACATAACAATATCATGATACAAACTGATTCACTTGGGCCATTCTTCCACTCACATCTGTGAGATATGGAAGAGCATATTCCCTCAGGAGGTAAAGCATCAACCATGGGCTATCTAGACTATTCTTCTTAAGCATTGAAGAATAATTGTCCCTAATTTCTGAGCCTAAACCATTCACCTAACTGGGCCATTCCTCCAACACTAATCATCGTGCAACCTGGAGAGAATGAATCTTCCCTAGGGAATGCCTATCCTTGATTGTTGAACCTAGACCATTCACCTAACTAGGCCATTCCTCTAGCACTAATCATAGTGAAACCTGGATAAAATGATTTTTCCCTATGGAATCACTGTCCAGACCATTTTCTAATGGAAATGACTATCCTGCACCAACCTCCAAAATAGACCATTCTTCAAAATTCCTCACAACTGTGAACTTTGAAAAAATGACTGCCCAATGAGGTAGAACATTCTACTTGACCACTACTCAGAGTGATTGTCAAGAAGAATGACTATCCTAGACCATTCCCCCACACTGGACGCAAGGGGAATCATTGTCTATGGTACATCAACAATCTATCAGACCATTTTCATTACAAAAATGACTATCTAATCTGGACCATTTTTTGAACTGGAAAGTTCTTGTCCGTCAGAAATCTCAAACCACTTTCCAAACTTGAATGGAACTTCTCATCCTGGACCATTTTTCGAACTGAAAAATGATTGTCCATAAATCAATAACACATCAGTGCTACCTCCCAAACTTGGAGTAATCTCTTCCTTTTTCAATCAGGAATTCACCTCCACGAGCCTCGACTTGTTTCTTAAGTATGAAAACTTTTCATCTTGGACAAAGGATTTACCAAAATATCTGCTATCTGCTCATATATGGAGATATATTGGAGAACCACTTCTCTTTTCTGGACTTCATGATAGATAATATAATTCTTGATCTGAATGTACTTCGGTCTATCATGGAACACTGGTTTTCTCATAAGGCTTCATATAGCTATGATCATTACAATATATCATGGTCAAGTTCAACACTTTTGTTTCTTGCTAGCTCATGACATCGTGGAAAATCTCAAACTAAAACATATCCAAGTAGCATTTCTTCTATCATCTTGATAGTTTTCCATGTATTAGTAATCCATCATCTCATACTTCTGAGTAACTATTCTAATACACTATCTTTGTTATAGAAAGTTTTCACCAAGATTCTGTTGTATATGAGATACTCTGCATCAAGTTGTTTGAATCCATACATGGTCTTCTTATATCTCCATACATGGGTCTCCTTTCAGAATAATCTTCTTTCTCACTTTCTTTATTTGGGAAGAACAATCTTTTACATGTAAATTCCAATCCATGGATACTGGTGGGATGTCATTATAGTTTTTCTCCCTCCTTCTGGAAGAACCTATGAATATCACAATGCTTCTTAAATACACTGTTCTTTATCATAACTTCCATTTATTCTGCTTGATTTCTTCTAGTGGGTTCAAACCAAGCTGGTAGTCTTGTGATTCTCGGTATAATAACTGGTTGTTCTGGCTTTTCTTTCTTTCTTGGAATATTCATGTTCTTCCTCATGTCTCTCTTTAGATCTTGGGTCCATGGGTTCTTCTATATGCCTTGAAAATTCCAAATTCTTCCTTTCATCATAGAATCATGGATGTAGATGGAAAACCAAGGATACTTTAAGGATTATTTTCAAGGAAGACTTATTCTAGAGTCAAATTGAACATGTGTTTCTTATCACGGTTGTTACTTTCAATTGGAACATGGACATATACTTCATAATCCTCAATGGATCATATCATTTAGGATTATCTCCCTCCTAATCCTTGATTTATGTATGAATGCATGCTCTTCCTTTGGAATTTTGTAATCAGCTCCCTCCATCTAAGAGAGTCGAGGCTTTTGTCTGCATCATTATTTCCTTCTACAAAGTGTCACAAGTATTTTTCTAATTTCCTCTTGATTTCTGACTTCTTTTTGTTTTGACTTCTTTTGGGTCTCTTCAAGTTTGATTATGATTTCGGCTTATCTGACAGTTGCTACAAATATATTAGCTTCCACAAAAATTGTTACCAAGGGTTGTCAACGTACTTCATCTTTTCATGTGTATTGCTTGACTTGTGGCCATCGTGATAGAAATCCTTATCTTTTTATTCTTCCATAGGTATTGTTTCACTTGAAAATCTTATCTTATAAGAAATAGATATGCAAGATATGTACAAAAAATATGTAAACATGGCATGTACAAGAACTTTGAAGACTATTGTTACCTTGACTTGGAAGAAGAAGTTTGTTTTATCCTGCTTGGCCTTCTTTGAGGGTTCCCTTTCTTCGACAACTGATGATTCATTTGTTTCCTTCCTTAATCCAAACTTCCTCTTATTCCTGAAATTCCTAAATTTTGTTGTGAAGGCTTGATCATCGTATTTCTTTTAGTATTTATCTTTTGTGCTAATCCTTGATTCTTCTTGTGCACAACAAGTCCAAAGTTATTCAAATATGAGATACTCCTTTCTTGTGTTCATGCTTGCGACAAATGCATCCCATGTCTTGGGAAGTGTTGGTGCAATTATATGGATAATATATTACCAAACATAAATTATCAACCGAGATTCATAATCAATAGAGTTGTTGCACTATATGTGATGGAAATATGTGGTTTATATACATATGATGAGTATAGAATAAAGAAGAAACATTCAATAACAAAATACTCTGTTTCACACCTTTCAAATAACACTCCGCACATACAATTCAAAATCCAAAAAGAAAAATTGATCAACAAATGTATAAATCAGAATTCTTGTTCAGGGGATGGATATGTTCATTATAGGCTCATGAAAGATAGAGATGGGCTATGATTCTATTTCCTGGAACAACCACACAATCAATCATTAACATTTTGGAAACCTAACTGAGAAAAAAGAACTACCAGGAAGGGTGCAAACACTACATTATAAGCGCATGTAAGTTGAGAGATGGAGGTCTTGATTGTGCATGTGTTTGCAAAGTGTAACCTAATTAATTCAGGAAGAAACTCTAGTTATGTTGAGATACTCTGTTATAGGATCATGTAGGTTGAAATATGGAGATCTTAAACAGTTCATGTACTACCACACCTTGAAAAATAAAATATGAGATTAAAATTACACAATTCATAAACAAATGATCACACACATAAATCATAAATGTTCACACACATAAATTATAAATTATTATAAATATACCACTAGATTATTGCTCACAGTTTTTTATACATCCACACTTATACTATATTGTAGCTCACAAATTACTCACATCAACCATTTATATTGAATCAAACCAGAAATTGAATTATACTAAGTACAAGATAATCAATTGTTAGGTACAAAATCACACCACACACATACTTAAAAAATATACATATCCTCGTTGGAATTACAGTAAGCTTTCCAAGTTGGACCGATGGGCCCTTGCTGATGCCAATGAGGCAGCTTAGAGGGAACTCACAAAATAATAAACTCTAAATAACACATGGAGTCAATGAAATTAATTTCATATTAATTCTTCAACAAGTTTAGAAAAATAATATGTTCAGAAATCCAATCTGCAGCATAACAATTCCTCCCCTTGGCTTAGAGTCATAACTCAATTTGTATACTTTTTACATTAACAATTTGGCTCTAGAAAAGATAATCCATGAAAAATCAAATCAAAACCATTTTTCATCAATAGATTTCGAGTACAACCATTATCTAATCAGGAAATGCATTTTCCACAAATCTGGACATGATCCTAGAATTTCTGAAAAATTGGCAATTTAGGCAAATTGGCCTCAAAGAACCCTTCATATCTTCTAGGTAGTAGATGAATTTTCCAAACCATTTTTTTTGTTTTCAAGATGGTTGGGTTCTAGACAAGCCCATTTGGATGTTTTGAAATATCATCTCCCATCTGCACAGAACTCGAGGTGCAATATGGCACTTCAGAAATATCTTCTACTAAAATTCTGGAAAATTTGTGTATTTTTAATAAATTTTCCTCAAAGAAATTTATTTATTTCCAAAACCATGGAGAATATTTGAAAAAGTCCCTTGATTTTCTCAAGAGGATATACTGGGAGAAAAATCCATATCCCATAATTTTGAGATTCATCTTTATCTGCACACAAATCGAGGTGCAAATTGGGTACCAAAATCCTGTAGGATGTTGGTACCGAAATCCTGTAGGATGTTGGTACCAGACTAACATAGTTGGTACTAGACTAGCACATTAACAGATCGAAGTATCAGATTAGCGCAACAATGGTACCAGAATAGGTGTAAAGTTGGTACCGGATCAGGTGGAGGTGGTACCAGATCACCGTAGTGTTGGTACTGGATTAGGCAGAGTATCGGAATAGAACAGTTGGTTGTTGTAGTACCAGACCAATGGAAGTACTGGATGAATCTCGAAGATGAGTACTTGATGAGGTGATGCCTGATCACGAAGTTGTGTAAATTAATCAAAGTAATTATAAATCATTTGAACATTAATTATTCAATTCTAACCATTAATAAACCACATAAATCATGACTAAATGAATATTACCTCATGTACATGTAAAAGTAGCTAAATGATGTAACAATGAGGATAAGAGGTAAGGGGTTCATGCATGTATGGAAAAATTGGTCAAGATATGGGACAAGATAAGGAAATTGGAGGTGAAAAAAAGGACACTCAACATTTCCCCCATGCCTTATCCATTGCATGTCCTCATGCAACAATGATCTTCAAAATTTCAAAATTGATTGTACTCCTCACTCGACTAATCATTACCTGAAGTTCCACCTTTCTTCAACTTCTTAAGTTATCTTTTAAGTAACCTTCTATACAATATAAACTTCCTAGCCTATGCTTCACACTTCTTACCCATGGAAAAGTAGTTATGATGGAAAAGTGGAGTCATGAGTAATAGATTAGATCTGTTATTGATTTGACGTTAAGTCTTATCCAATCTGTTATGGATCATAGTTAGGATAAAGGGTTGGAAGTGACTCTAATTTGATTATAGGATAGTGGCCAAGAGTTTTCATAACGAATTTGACTAATAGGCCCCTTGGCTAGATTACCTTTAAAATAAAAGTGATATAAGCATAGTTTATATCTCATTTGAAGAGAGGAACACATAAAAGAACACATCACATGATTATTAACTCGTTTATTATCCAAGTTTTTAGAGATGAATTTCTTCTTGCTTAGGTAAGGTGAATTACATATACTGAGGGTCCCACTTTCATGCAAACCTATTTATTTTAAATATAGAACCCTAAAGTGGATACTTGAAGTTTCTTAAGAACACCATCCAAGAGATATAAAGGTCATCTCCTAAGCTTGATTTGATAATGATTTCTTCAGAATGAGACTCAAGGGTTTTTGTTCAGTTTTAGGTGTGCCACTTTATGTTTTTCAACTCCCTTTATCCGACATAGCCCCACTGCCAGCAGGCCTGTTCAGTACCCCAACGGGTTTACCTTAGTACCATACAAACATGGCCCCACTTCGAGCATGCATGTTCAGTACCTCGACGGGTTTACTTTTACTTCCTGATACTTCCTTTTTATTATATTACTCAAAATATTTAGAATGATGTATACTGTTCATCGACAGATTTAGAGTATAAGGAAGGAAAGTGGTACGAGAGTGTTTTAGATTTATTAGGCACATAATTAATTGTTTTCAATTATCCCAAGGGTGAAATCATCCACATTAGACTTAAATATTAACTATTCAATGTATAATGGAACATCTCGGATAATGACTAAGAGATCCATCTAGTTAATCCTATTAGGGTTCTCATGAAAGTTCATTGAGGTTTTGCAAGGGTGGTCCACCACATGAGGTTTTCGTCAATACCTCCCAAGAGAAACTTGTAAAGATAAAATTGGATAAGAACTTGTTAAATCAACTAGGTTAGTATTAGACATATGTTTCCACCACTTTTCAATGGATATTTCAATTATTAATCACTTTTTTGTAATGATGAGGTAATAAGACAGGTGCACCCATTATTATATAGAGATAAATGTGAAAATATCTTCTTAAATGATAAAAAGGATTATTCATTTAGGGGTGAGTGTAACAATGTAGGAGGAATATGGATATGAGAGTAAAGAAAATTTCAACACAAGACTTAAATGACCCTTGATAGAAAGAACATGAAAAGATTAGCTCATACCTCCAATTACCTGAAGTGAAAAAAATGTTAAGCACATGAAAAAGATCATATCACTTTGGAATCAGTACTAGATAAGTAACGAAGTAGGTTTCTGTAGTACCAGAACAGATAGTATTGGAACAAGATAGTAACGGAACAAGATTATGCAATACCAGAACATGACAGTACCATAACAAGATTCCACAGTACCAGAATAGATAGTACCGGAACAGGATAGTACCGAAATAGAGAAGTACCGAAACATAATTCTGCAATACCTGAACATAGCAGTACCGGAAAATAATTCTACAGTACCAGAAAATAATTCTGCAGTACCGGAATAGAGCAGTACCAGAATAGAATTTTGCAGTACCAAAACAAAATTCTATAGTACTGAACAAAATTCTGCAGCACCAGAATAGAGCAGTACCAGAAAAGAGCAGTATTGGAACATAGCAGTACCGGAACATAATTTTGCAGTACTAGAATAGAGCAGTACCAGAACAAAATTATGTAGTACAAGAATAGAGAAGTACCAGAACATAATTCTGCAGTACTGAAACATAACGGTACAAGAATTGTAGAAATGACTATCAAATTCCAGCACTAAACATGTTTATTTGGGTTTGATGACAGAAGTTGCAAAAGAATATGAAGGTCTCAGCAGCCACTCCCCCATGCCTGAGGTTTTGAATGGTCTCATGAAAACAATGTGAGACACTAAAAAAAGGTTGCTCAGAGGGTTGTGAACATCTTCTAAAAGAAACCAATAGAAATAATTAAAACTAGATTTGTATTCATGCTTACAAATAGAAAATTCAAGGAAAATGTCAAAAGTTGTATTATTAGCTATGAAAGAAATAGTCCAGAATTAACATTAAGTTTTGATTTCTATTAAAAAGATCACTTAGTTGATAATCCTTGTGAAATAGTGGTCTTAAAATAGATAGGTAATGATAAAGCATGAATGCATCTTTTTTAACAACTTAAGGGGAAAAAAAAAGAAATTTGAAGAAATAGGTCATGAAGCACTCCCTTAAGTGTTTTCTTTCGTTGACAAGGATTCCTTCTCCTCTTTTGCAACCCTTCCAGTATTATGTGTCCATTCAGATGATGAAGAGAATACCTTCTCATAAAATTCCAAACAAAATTATCATAACTTTTAGAAATAAATCTACTATAGGAACAAAAGATCTTAAACCAATTACTTTATTAGCTTTTGACATTGTCATTTATGAAAATTATGAAATATATGTTGCATTTCACTAATGTGCAACATTTATTTATTTATTTAGTTATCCTACTCTAATTGAACAAAAGAAAATGTCCTTCAAGTATAGGAATACTTCCAGTGAAGCCATATGTGTAACAGGGTTAGAAATATATCCATACTCGGGTTTAAAAGATAAATTTTAATGCATACCAGAGTATGAAGGACCAGTTGCTTTGATGATGAGATCAAACAATAATGAAAAGTAAAAAAATAGTGTGACCTAATAGCTATTTGAAACCATATTTCAATAGGATCACAATATTCTTGTTTCTCTTCTTTGTTTAGGTCACATTGAATGTCTTCCTCTCCCATGACATGCGTATTATCATCTTCAAGATGATTTGTCTTTGGAGTACACACTATATCTGCTGAGAGACATGCTAAGAAATCCTTAATCTAAGGTTCCAATGGTTGTTGTCCATTGAATTCTATCCATGATTCTTCATTCTCCTCAACAAATTGACAAGAGAAATCTGAAGGGAATTCTAAATATTATTGTGGAGAGACAAATAAATTATTTAATGCTGTCAAGATATGCTCTTCTTGAGAGGCGAATATCCCAGTTGCTGCTAGAATGTGAGAAAGTTCTTGGAGGAACATTCTTCAAGCTCTTGATAATCCATGAATTTCTCTAGCTGGATGATGATCCCTGTCTCACAACACAAATAAGTACTCATGGGTTCTTAAAGTACCCCAAAAATGATTTATCATCAAAGATTTGAATTTTAAAACTAAGAAATTAAAACTATTTGCAAAAATAAAACACACCAAACTTGAACTCTTTGCATTACTGGGACCCTGTTGTCACTAGGTTATCGATTCACACAAGTCATCTCATCATAAATAAAACTAAATATGCATAAATAAAAAATCGCTTTTGGATAAAATAAGGAAAAACACACTTGCATTAAAATAAAAACACTTATGCATGATAGGGAGAGGACAACCTGATTTTGGAGCAACCCCACTAAAGTGGATGTGTGGGCTCTTCCCTCACATCTTACCATCTTCTCTCCACCCTTAGGTCATCCATAAAACCAATCCAAAAAAATTAAATCAATCTAATTCAAATACTAACTATTATTGTTTACAACTCCCCGACAACGACGCCAAAATGTTGGTGCAATTATATGCATAATATATTACCAAACATAAATTATCAACTAGGATTCGTAATCAACAAAGTTGTTACACTATATGTGTTAGAAACAAGTGGTTTATCTACATCTGATGAGTATAGCATAAAGAAGAAACATTCAATAACAAAATACTCTATTTCACACCTTTCAAATAACACTCCACACATACAATTCAAAATCCAGAAAGCAAAATTGATCAACAAATGTATAACTCAGAATTCTTGTTCAGGGGATGGATCTGCTCATTATAGGCTCATGAAAGATAGAGATGGGTTATGATTCTATCTCCTGGAACAACCACAAATCAATCATTAACATTCTGGAAACCTAACTGAGCTAAAAGAACTACCAGGAAGGGTGCAAACACTACATTATAAGCGCATGTAAGGTGAGAGATAGAGGTCTTGAATGTGCATGTGTTTTCAAGGTGTAACCTAATTAATTCGGGAAGAAACTCTAGGTATGTTGAGATACTCCATTATAGGCTCATGTAGGTTGAAATATGGATATCTTAAATCGTTCTTGTACTGCCACACCTTGCAAGATAAAATTTGATATTAAAATGAAACAATTCATAAATAAATGATCACACACAAAAATCCTAAATTTTCACACACATAAATTATAAATGATTATAAAGCTACCAATAGATTATTGCTAACAGTTTTTGATACATCCACACTTATACTATATTGTAGCTCACAAATTACTCATATCAACCATTTCTACTCAATCCAACCAGAAATTGAATTATACTAAGTACAATATAATAAATTGTTAGGTACAGAATCACACCACACACATACTTACATAAATTAGATCCTCGTTGCAATTACAGTAAGCTTACCAAGTTGGATCGGTGGGCCCTTGCCGATGCCAACGAGGCATCTTAGAGGGAACTCACAAAATAATAAACTTTAAAGAACACATGGAGTCAATGAACTTAATTTCATATTAATTCTTCATCAATTTTACAAAAATAATATGTTCAAAAATCCAATTTGCAGCATAACAATTCCTCCCCTTGGCTTAGAGCCATAACTCAATTTATATACTTTTTACATTACAAATTTGGCTCTAGACAAGCCAATCCATGAAAAATAAAATCACAACCATTTTCCATCAATGGAGGTCGAGTACAACCATTATATAATAAAGAAAATGCATTTTCCACAAATCAAGGCATGATCCTAGAATTTCTAAAAAATTGGCAATTTAGGCAAATTGGCCTCAAAGAAGCCTTTGTATATTCTAGGTAGTAGATGATTTTTACAAACCATTTTTGGGTCTTCAATATGGTTTGGTTCTAGACAAACCCATTTGGATGTTTTGAAACATCATCTCCCATCCGCACACAAGTCAAGGCACAATATGGCACTTTAGAAATATCTTTTGCTAAAATTCTGGAAAATTTGTGTATTTTTAATAAATTCTCATCAAAAAAGTTTATTTATTTCCAAAACCATGAAGAATATTTGAAAACGGCCTGCATAGTACTCAATAGGATACACTGGGATAAAAATCAATATCCCATAATTTTGAGATTCATCTTTATTTGCACGGAATTGTAGGTGCAAATTGGGTACCAAAATCCTATAGGATGCTGGTACCGAACTAACATAGTTGGTACCAGACTAGCACAGTAACAGATCGGAGTACCAGATCACCACAATGGTGGTACCAGAATAGGCATAGAGTTGGTACCGGATCAGGCGGAGGTGGTACCGTATCACCACAGTGTTTGTATCGGATCAGAAAAAGCACCAAAGTAGAACAATTGGTTGTTGCAGTACCAGACCAACAGAAGTACCAGATGAATCCCAAAGATGAGTACCAGATGAGGTGATGCCTGATCATGAAGCTTCTTAAATTAATCAAAGCAATTAGGAAGCATTTGAACATTAATTATTAAATTCTAACCATTAATAAACCACATAAATCATGACTAAATGAATATTACCTAATGTACATATAAAAGTAGCTAAAGGATGTAACAATGAGGATAAGAGGTAAAGGGTTCATGCATCTATGGAAAAATTGGTCAATATATGGGACAAGATAAGGAAATTGGAGGTGACAAAAAGGAAGCTGAACATGAAGGTTGTTCAGTAGTATATTTACTGGTTCCTTGAAATGATTTCTTCAATATCTTGGAGTTGATATTTTAACTGGGAGATTCTCACAAAGTATGATGTTATTCTTTCATCATCATTCATGTCACAAAGCTCATTCTTCATATTCATTACTTGTCCAATGTTTCTGACTGAGAAAAGATTAGTTAGGGCATCACAGATCTTCTTAGATGAGTCAGGATGAGAGATGTAGGGTATCCAGTGGTATTTTACAGAGTCCACTATGATGCTCATGGCATTGATGTAATTTTCCTTCAACTTCTCCATAACTGCAACGTTCTGAGGTTCCTTCTCTTTTCCTTCTTCAAACTGTGGTTCCGTGATCTTTCCTTTCATGATATCCAACACTTTATTCTTAGCAAGGATGAGTTCAATCCTTGTCTTCCATGTTCTGAAGTTAGAAGCCTCTTCTAACTTGTTTTCTAACTTCATAGAGTAAGTCATGACTATTTTGACTTGGTAAACCTTTGGCTTTGACCAAAAACTCAAACTTGATGTCTTAGCTTGCGGAGAATACTAGGAGGTGCGCTAGTTTAGGGTGCACTAAGCTATCCAAAAATTAGGTCAAACTCTTCACTTAAGGTGCCTCAACACGAGTGTTAGGGTTTTGTTGCTGCAACAAAATATTTGACTGCAACTGCAACTGCAACTGTAACTGAGAAAATCCTCCCAATCTATCTTCCAATGGTTAGACAGTCTAAAGATAGTGTGGGCCCATAACCTATTAGAAATAATAGGTGTGCTAATTTAATCATAGACAATATAGAAATATTGTCACCCAACCATAGGCCGAAGCCACCCCCAATCACATTAACCTTGACGGAGAAAATAATTTCGAAAGCAAACCCTAGATCCAAAAGCCAATCAAGGTAGCGTACCACTCTCCAAAGCTAGCGTACCAAGAAAAAATTCCAAACCATAACCAAGAGAAAGTACAAACCTAAAAATGAAAATACTAGTTGTAGTAGCTGCAGGTGCAACTACTCTCCAAACTTGCGCACTTACTGAATTACTGGAGCTGCGAGCTATGTGTGTACAAATGAGCTCTGGAATCCTGTATTTATACTGCTCTTTCTTAGATGTCTAGGTCGACTTCTCTTTCTGGAGGCTAAAGACTCAATATCAATTACTTTCTTTAGTCGAATTGTCTTCTAGGGTTATGTCAAAGGCTTTAGGGTTTCTTTTTTCTTTCCAGAATATTCTATTCTTGTCAGGGTTATGCATGGAGGTTAATACCTCCCGTAGCTACCATAATATCAACAAAGTGCTATACCCACAATCCTAATACTAGGGCCTCTCAGAATTACTCTATTGTTGAGGATCTGGGTAAAACCCCTTGTGCAATGTCGGCTCTTGAGGTACTCCAGACGTGTCCTTTATAAAGGAATGCCTTGTTAGCTATGTTAGGAGATCTAGATCCCAATGTCTCTAAATTTATCAAGTTTGACATCATGTATGTGAATCCTCACTTGCCTTACTATGTGTAATTCCAAATCCGCGTGGGTTACTCAAAGTATACCATCAAATGTACTATTGTTGATGACGGCGCTGCAACATGCATGATGTCCCTAGTCTATTGGAAATCCCTCGACTCTCCAAACCTTTCTCAATCTCTGGCCATGTTGACTGATTTTGACGGCTGTTCTTTTCTCTCTCACGGTATTCCTCATGCCTTCTCGATTGAATTAGGTGGGAAGATGGTGGAGGTGGATGTCAAGGTGGTTGATGTGCCCCTTAACTATAACTTGTTACTAGGACGCAATTGGACTTATACTATGACTCTAATTGTATCATCTGTCTGTCGTACTCTTTTCTTTCCTCATGATGGGAAGATCATGACAATTAACCAATTTTCCTTTGCGTATGATAGCCCCAATGCATTGGTTGGACCGTCGATCCCCGTGATCGACAATTCTCAGCTGACAACTGATAATATCAGTGTCAGAATGTATTCATCCTTTATGGGTACGTTTGACTTCATGGAACCAGTTCATCATATCTACGTCATGTCGAGTAGGTTTGCTTCAACAATGAGGTCTGTTCCTTTCCACACTTCGTATTTTAACGATCTTTGGACCATACCTTCCTCGAATGTGTCTTTTGAAGGTCAGTCACATACTAGAATGGCTATGAAACTATCAGTAGTGAAGATAGCGTATCAGGATGTTATTGACTCTTCTTCCGATGCAGATCCTGTTACCTCACAGACGCATGAGGAGGATCCTGTTCTTGAGACCATTTGGGCCACTTCATCATCTTGTTCACATGAGTGCCTCGATGATACTTTACCCTCGAATGAAGAAATCATAGAGGCCATGAATGGTTCTGACAAGCCATGGGATGATATAAACCATCGCTCTTATTTTCTTCCAGAGCTTACTATACTCAAACAAGATGATTTTATATCTACCTTGAGCGAGACTATCGGTCACGCCATAGTTCCACTTGATACGCACGACATTTATGCTAAAGGAAATGTGGCTAGTATACCTCCTACCATCACGATCGATATCTCTCGTATTCCTAGAAAGATTGAAAATGTATACATCGGTGTGAATTGTTCGTCAGAAGAAATTCTGATCTACACAGAGCTATTCAAAGAATTCCGCAATGTATTCTCTTGGTCATATGAATAGATGCCAGGAATCGACCCTCGAATTGTCGAACATGAGATTAAAAACTACCTGTATGCTAAACCTGTTTGGCAACGACTTAGAGTTGTCAATCCTAGGAAGGCCCCTGCTATTAAGGTAGAGGTAGAAAAAGTCCTTAACATTGGCTTTATCTACCTAATTCCCTTGATTGAATGGGTATCCAATATAGTTCCTGTGAATAAAAAGAAAGGAACCATCCGTGTATGCATGTATTTTCATGACTTGAATAAGGCCTGTCCCAAAAACAACTTCTCGATACCCTTCATTGATTAGATTCTTGATGAATGTGCAAGAAGTGAAGTTTTTTCTTTTATGGATGGATTTTCAGGGTATAACCAAATTTATATTAAGCTCGAGGATCAACATAAGACATAATTTATTTGTCCTTGGGGTACATTCACATACCTTGAAATGCCTTTCGGCCTTAAGAATGTTGCATCAACCTTCCAACGAGCTATGACCTTCACATTTCACGATCTCAAGAATATAGTTGAATCCTATCTCGACGATATCGCTACTCACTCCCGTAAGAGAGTGGATCACCCTACCCACCTTCAACTAGTTTTTGAAATATGCCACCATTACCGCATTCGTTTGAACCCTCATAAATGTATCTTTTGCATTAGGTCAGGTCGAATTCTAGGATTCTTAGTCTCTAATAATGGGATCATGGTGGATCAGTTAAAGGTTGAGGCAATACTTTGATTGCCTCCCCCATGCAATATTCACCAAATTCAAGGTTTATAGGGGAAAGCTAAATTTTTATGACAGTTTATAGTGAACTATGCCAATATTACTAAGGGTTTCATGCATCTCCTAAATAAGGACACTCCTTTTATCTGGGGTGAGTGAGCCTAAGAATCCTTTGATGCTTTGAAGAAAGACTTGGTATCAGCACCTCTGCTAAATTATCCTGAGTACAGTATAAATTACTTTCTTTGTATCGTCATGTCCAAAGAGATGATTGGTATGTTGTTGATTTGGGAGGATGATGAGCTCTATGAGCACATAATTTACTGTCTTAGTCTAAACTTAGTCGTCCCTAAACTCAAATATTCTCATGTTGAAAATCTATCTTTGGCTTCCATTCACACAGTTCAAAGATTATGACACTATATATTTCTTTGAAAAACTATTGTGGTTGTCGATGTCAATCCATTTCAATACGTCCTTACTAGGTGTATCATAGGGGGGAAATACAATAAATATATTGTCATTTTACAGGAATTTGATATCGATTTTGCTTCTGCGAAATCCAAGAAATTGCTAGTTTTTGCAGAGTTAATATCCGACTTCCCTCGGTTAGATGAGGATGTTATTCATGTTGATTCATTTATGGATGAACACATTTTCTTTGTCTCATTGTCATACCCCTAGTATGGAGATATTGTAGTCTATCTTGAAACTTTTAAGTTCCCTCAGCATCTCTCGAGAGATGAACGACAACGTATACGATACCAAGATAAGAACTACCTTATCATCGACGACACTTTGTATCACTGAGGAGTAGATAGTATATTGTGTCATTTCTTGACTCACGAAGAAGTTGAGTCTATTTTGAGCAACTGCCATAGTGGGGCTTGTGGTGGTCATCTATGTAGGCTTGCGACAACCCAGAAAATTTGTGAGCCAATTATTTTTGTCCGTCTATTTTCAAAGATGGTGTCGAAGTGTTTAAGAAGTGTCACCCCTGTCAGGTGTTCACTTGGAAGATGTGCTCTCATCTATCCATTCGTTACTGTTGGTCCCTTCACCAAGTGGGTGGTGGATTTTGTGGATTGCAACCCAACTTTGGCTGGGGGGCATTAGCACATTACCGTGGTCGTAGATTACTTTAATAAGTGGGCTGAGGCCATTCCTATAGTTGAATATGATCGTAATATTGTTTCTTTCTTCGTGTTAAATCAAATTATATCTAGGTTCAGAATCCCAAGTGAGATTGTCACTGATCATGGCAGTCACCTTCAGAACAAAATGATGAAAGAATTATCATTGAAACTGGGGTTTAAACATGGTCATTCCTCCCCTTACTACCCTCGGGAAAATGGGCAAGTAGAGGTCTTGAAGAAGTCTCTCAAGACCATTTTGCAGAAAACTATTAGCCAGAGAAAAAACTGACTGGCATATCATGCTTTATCCATCACTTTAAGAATATCGAACCTCAATTAAGACTTCCATTGATTTTTCTCCTTTATAGTTAGTGCATGATGTGGAGTCGATCCTACCTATTGGATGTGAAATCCCTTCTCTTAGATTGGAATTTTTACTCCTACCTGACACTTTCAATCTCGAACAACGCCTCGTACACCTAGAGAGTCTAGACAAGCAGCGTCGAGATGCCTCCACTTTTATCGAAGAGAATAAACAATGTGTCAAGGTCCAATATGATAAGTCTCTTTATCCTCGTCAGTACATTGAGGGTGACTTGGTCCTTCTGTATGACCAAGCCAAAGAACCACTGGGGGCATGCAAGTTCAAACCCATGTGGCATGGTCCCTATATTGTGTGATGTGTCTTAGAAAAAGGAGCCTATGAATTAGAAGATTATGAAGGGAATATGTTGGGTGAGCCCAGGAATGGGCTCTACTTGAAAAAATATTATTCTTGATCCCCAAGCTTGAGCGTAACTCTTTGTATACTAATGTATTTTAGTGTATATATATTTTCCTCTTTTTTCATCTTCATTTTTCTTATCGAGTTTTCCATTGGTTGGCAGATGTCAACGTAGTCTTCGGTCTACTCAGGATTCACAGATGGGGCCAGTCATCATACACAGAACTTGGCTTCCACCTCTTGGGTTGTTTGCTCACCCAAGGGTCTATTGGTGTCTTCAGGTGGTGTTTTCCTAGGGCCATCAACAAATAATGTGGTCGAATATAACATTGTTATAGAACTTTTGTGTGATTCCATTTCACATGATATTCTCTCTTTAAAGGTTCACCTGGACTCCTAGTTAGTAGTATGTCATTTGAAAGATAGTTACCGTGTGTGAGACCCTACTCTACTCTGACGATTCTTACGGGTATGACTTTTAGAATGACATTTGATTTTATAACTTATCATCACATACCTAGAATTTCTAATTATGTATCCGATCCATATGCTAATTGTTTTTTAGATTGGAATTTGTCACATAACTAAAGAAAAGAAAACACTTTCATCAATGTACACATTGTAATATAAGTAAAGTCGAGGATTAATGTTTTTATATTTCATATCTCCAAAAAATATGGTGTTATAGTACAAAATGGGGGCTCACACCCTCAAAATACATATATGGTTGATCATACAATAATCATGACATCTATGCCTATGGCACTGGATGTGTGTCATGATAGCATACTATGGATTTTGTGAGACATTAAAAGAGTTGTACCCAAGCACGGGGCACACCTACCACCTGTCATTGCATCACCTCTGACAGATCCTCTACCTGAACCATGGGAATCCTTTGTGTCAAACGAGACAGGTTGCCCTGCATATTTTGAAGCACTCTATCAGTGTCCCCTCCTGCTGACTCATCCCCCCTGTGCCTCCGCCAGTGTCGTGGATGTTTTTTCGACCGTCATGGACCCACGTCTACGTCACATACATGTTTAGTTAGTACTTGACATCATACAAAATATTTTTGTTTTCTTATACAAAAATACAAAAAAATGAAATATTCAAAAAAAATTGTATACCTATGTCTCTGTAGGCGGAACCTGGTGGTAACGACATGTCCAGATCTCCTCTGAAGTCAATACCTACATAAGGGTAGTCCACTAGAGCCATCACCTATCGACTCCACCAGAAGAAAAACATGTTGTTAAAGGATGTTGGCACCCTACCACCTCCCTATCTCCTCATCACTTCAGTCCACCATGCCATGGTTGGATAGCGAGGTCCATGCAGAATAATATTGACTCTAAGGCCCAAGCCCAGAACCCACTCGAAGAAAAAAATACACAGGAGAGAAGCGAACCTGAATTTCCTCTTTCTACCCAGTTTGCAGTCTATCAGCTCGTTCTTCATGTTGTCCAGTAGTGAGGTGCACCCATGATAAACCGTGGGTCACAAGCACTCCATTTAATATAACATAAGTGGCCTCGATGCTTGGTTCAAAGAGGTTGACCCTGTGATCCATGTCAACGCTAGGAAAACAATATTGAGACTTAGATTTTTTATCTCTCTGATCAGGATTTGGCTCCATACCTTCTCGTTCCTTACAATGCAATGGGTGGCTATATAGTCCTCTATGTTCATTCCACTCCCAGCTCCTCGGGCTTTGATATTTACCACCTCAGCCTGACGTGACAATCCTTTCAAGAAGTATATGTCCTCAACTTCAATCCTCAATGGTTTTCCATCAATTTTGAAGGTCTTTGTATCCGGATCCCAGTAGTTAACTAGCATCTAGAGTAGTCTCACTTGAGCCCTCATACCTTTGAGATCCCAAAAAATATATAGCCCACATATTTTTAAAGCCATTTGGGCCCTTGGATCTCTCTCCACTGCAACATCCACCGCTTCATTCTCTCTTTCTCTCCACTCTAGCACCATCCTGCAAGATTAAAACCATTTTTTGAGTTAGTAATATTTTAAAAACCATATCCACTGACTTGTATGTGAGCTACAATGTACACAGTCACGTATAGGGTTTCTTATACACTAATTTTTTTTCAAACATTCACGTATTGGTATTCTTATACGTTGGATGTTTTTCAAACAGTCACGTATAGGGCTGCGTATATGTGACCCGGTGATCTATAGCCTGCCTATACCCTAGTTTCTAATTTTCTCCTTAAAATGCTAAAAAAAGGAGACATATTTGCAAACATTAATCCACCAGAAATAAAGAGAGGAGCAAGATGAATTACTTGGTCCAGACGGTTGTTGATTCTTTCACTCGTGGCTCCCGCTATCAACACTTGAAATTTGGGGGAAATTTGGTCCAAAGTGCACTATTTGGGTAAAAAATACAAATGGTATAGTAAAATTGGTTTTTGTTTTTACTATTTATAGAAACTTTGTACCCACTTTGCATAGTTTTTACTAGTATTTTGTCCTAATGGACTAACACGACAATGGATGGAGTTTGTTTTGGTGGTTTATCCAAGGATTCTTGCATTTTTTAGCACCATGTCGCCCATTCATAACTTTGGATAGGTATTTTCGTAAACCAACATATAGGATAGGTCATCAATCCATTATGCACATTTTCATCATCCTATGACTGTAGCTCATATGCCTTAGGTACGAACCCATTTAGTAGCCATAGAGAGCCTTCTTTTTGCAACTATAAGTATCATTATTGAATGGTAGAGACTTACCAAACATGGGTGTCGTAGTTAGATCCTTTGCACCATTCGATGCCCATGCATATATTTTTGTCCGTAGGATCGAGAGTCCCTTATAGCTAATATATGACTTTGCGTTTGAACCTCATTTATTACTCATAAGCATGCTGACCTATACCTAGCGGGAGTCCCAACGAGTCTGGTTTAAGCTCTTTTTCGACTCTCACAAAAAGCAAAAAGATTTTTGAGTGAACTTGTCTCTTTCACACTTGTAAATTGGATTTGAAAGGACATCCATTTGGTGTCAGCTTAACCCTTTTTCAAACCAAGTAGACTAAATTGACGAAAAAGGAAATTTTTTGGCGTTAAGTTGTTATTGCATCTCATTCTCTTGCTTGTGGTATTGAGCCTATTTTCGGTTCTCTCTTTCGCATTATAAGCCTATCACCTCATTTGTTTGCATCATCAGCCAACCAGAGCCTTATTTATATCCTTTGCATCTTGACACCCTATACCCAAGAGGAAACATTCCCCCGATTTTCCATTTCCTGCATGCACCTCCTTGCATTGAGCATAGGCATGTTCCACTGTTGGACCTATTTTCTTAATTTCAACACTCGTTTCCTCCTATGTATCATAACATTCATTTGACTATGAAAAAACAAAAAAATACGAGCGGGAAAATAATATTATCTTATATTGGCAGCAGTCGTGTCACCTTTGAACAGAGCAAAAACTTTTGAGTCCACTTGTCATCCAAATTTTTGTTTTAGCATGACCTTAGGAAGCTGAGCTTGTTACTTAGAGTTTACTCCCCCGACTGGTTACTCTTCCAGTCCCTATGGAGATTTTGATTGGTGCCTCTTGCATCACAAAGTTTCATCATTGTGTCTATGCTGCTAGAGTCTCCCATATGTCTCATGCTCTTGTTCAAAGGATGTCTATCAACCTATGTCGGCCACTCAGAACTCTTGACTTTTCATGTCGACCATACCCTCAATAAGTCTCAAATTTACATGAAGTTTTATTCCTATCATGCACCCTAGTCCTACTTTCATCATTGGTAGGTAACCTTGAACCCAATAATCGACATTTCATTATTGGTCGTTGACTGGGGGGTTTCCCTTGTGTTCGATGGAAAGAAATCTATTCACACATTGGGATTCATGCAATGTCTTGGATTCCATTAGCCTTATTGGTGGTTTCCTCTCCTTTGTTAGTAGTTTTCCTTATTGGCTGCTATTCATAGGGTCTTTTTTAGTGTACCACTTGCATCTTGTACGTGCAAAAGAAGCAGAGGGTCATTGGTTTGTGAACATGTTCTTCGTCCAATTTCCTCCAAATCATAAATCTCCTGGTTTGTACCTCATGCTGAATTATGAGAGATGCATCAATGCTCTTCTTGCAACGGGTCTCCTTCCATATACTTCAACCCATCTATTTTGGAAATGATACCTAAAGTCCTATGAGTACCTGGAGGCTTGCAATCATTAGTTTTAGGTTCTCTTGCCATCGATAGTTGGAAATACATCAATGTCTCCTGATCGATGGATTCTTCAAGTCTTCGACCTTAACTCCTTTATTCACACTTGTTATAATGTACTCAGTGTCGTGCTTCCTACTTTCATTATCGATAGGTTGTCTCACATTTGTTAACGATATACCTTAATGACCAGTAATCAAAGGAAGTCTCATTATGTTCGACCTCAACTCCTTTATTCACATAATGTATACTTTCACCTTTGGAGGATCATGTAGAAGACTTGAAGACATCAATTCATAGATGCAACTTTCTTGATCTGTTGCTATCTTTCATTAGACCAGTACCTATGTGAATTCAGTGATCATGGGAGATCAGATTGTACTCCATCGTATACAAATATCTTTAGATTGATTTTGAGATTGGTTTTATTGGGCCTTGTTCATGACTATGACATCCTTTGGCATGTAGACACCTTTATATTTCCTATTCATGGCCATGAATAACTTTTTGGTATATTTTCACATGGATCTGTAGTGTAATTCAAATTGGCAAACATGTGCACAAATTCAGTGCAGATTGTAATATTCTCACGAGAAACTAGTTCATCCAACTGGGTCTCCATTACTCCACTTCTAGGTATCATAATTTATTTCGACCATCACAAATACTCCTTTGACCTCACAAATTAGGGGTCATCTGTTATAGAAATATTTTCCTCACCCTATGCAAATTTGCTTAGAAGGCCTTTTCCATTTCCCTATGCAGACTTGAAGTCCCTTTTTGTAGTTCCCAAAGCTAAAAATAATATTTTTCCACATATATGCACCCTAACAGTTATACAACATGTGTATACATAGGTTGCACTATTACAGCCCACGTACATTAGGTTTTGTGCCCAAATTAAAAAATGGTGTTAGGTTTCCATCTCACGTCACAAGATTCATGATCCTTGACCTTCCATATTTTGGAAACGTTCTGACTTAGACCTTTATTTCCTTTTGAAGGCTATAAAGGGGTCATATCCAAGCTGTGGAAAAGAGGAGAAGAATTCAACTTTGAGAGGAAAGTTACTCTCGAGAAATTATTCACTTCATATTGAGTTTGCAACCCTTTATCATTTTAAGTCTGAACACATTGTTAAGCCCCCAAGATCTTCCCTACTTGATTGAGAACCTCATTATCTCTCTTATATAATATTGACTTTTGTGGAGGATTGAAGTGGTGGAGGCCCAACTGGAAGGGACTTAGTTTCTCGGTTCTGAACTGTGCCGACACAGAAGTTTGTAATTCATACACTTCTATTGATTACATTTTAATAGAAATAATCTTTTCTCTTCCAATTAATGTCTTGAAAATATTTGAATTGTTATTCCATGAGAATATTTGTTATTAATATTGATGGATTATGCTATTGAATGTGCTAACTTGGTATATTATCACCATATGTTTGCATTTCTTGGTTGTTGAGGACAAATTGCAGGTGTATTGCTTTGGGTCAAGTGCTCAATGGTGGACTTCATCGAACGTATGGACAAGGTAGGCTATTTATCTTGGCTTGTTAGCATATTTGTTTATATAGCATACTATTGGGCCCCAACAACTCCCCCTAAATTTTTACAAAATTTAAAGCCCCCCCATTAGAATCTTGATAATTATAATGAGCTACAGAATCAACCTTTTCAAATAGTTCCATACTTTGTTTTGCTTTGAGACAAACTTAAGACATTCACTATAGTATGAGACATTCATTACAAGAGTATATGTCAAAATTTAGAAACGAGCATAGAAATCTCAATTTAAACAAAAACGTTAATTTTTATCAACTGTTTACTTTCGTTTAAATTATGATTATGTGTTCTTTCTTTT
>ML780075.1:308136-333744 GCA_009831015.1 Picea engelmannii | reverse complement strand
AATAATGGGTTCAATACTTCATCAAATAATATCTTGGTTGGTTTCTCATTTTCATAAAATCATTTGGTGATATTAATTAATTAAATTCTTTTTTCATTTTGCATCTCATTTCAAAATAAAAATAATAATAAAAAAAAGAATTATCTATCATTTGTTTGATTTTGTAAAAAAACAAAATTAAATTTTTTCTCTTCTCCTTTAACTTGAAACTTCTAGAATTTTAAGATCATATTTGAAAGGAAATTATAAACGATGTTTGTTTAGAACTTTTAGTTAGTTTAAATTCATTTTTGATTTTATTGTTCTAGATTTTGTTTTATTCACAATTTTTAGGTTATTAATTTAGGTTTCTTTTTGTTTCATAGGTTTTTATTATGAGTTATTTGGTATGGATCTGATCATGGATTGATTTTATTATCTAAATGTGTTCAAGATGATTGATCCAAAAATAATATTGGATTGCTACAAATAATTTATGAACAACCATAGATAAAATTTGGAAATGCATCAAGAACAGAGACACGATTTTGCGGAACTGATTGTAGCCAAAGCGTGAGGAATTTGAAGAAACAGTTGAAAACCCATCTCCCAAATGGACTCATTTAACTTTCACGTAGAAATTGTCCCAAACAAATGCACGATTTGAGAGGTATTTGTGTCTCTTTACGAGGAAAATTTTAGATGGCGGAAATTATTAGTGATGTCTAGACTGTTCATTCATTGTATAAATATATGAGAAAGTTCAGAGCCATGGGGAGGCATGAAATTGAGAGGAGGATTTTTATCCTTTCTCTTTTGTATATTATTTATTTTGTAAACTTTTATTCTTTTCAAATGGAGTAGCGGATGGTTGGAATCTGGTTGGAATCTTTGGGAGAATGGACGAGTATTTTCAAAGAAGAATATGGAATTTCAGGTTGCTTAATGGTTTTTGTCCTGTGAGTAAAATTGTTTTATTTTCATTATAATATCTTCATATTCTTTGAATAATTGATTATGCATTGATTTAAATTAGTTTTAGTCTTTTTTATCAATACATGGTTAATTGCTATCATTTATATATTATTTTTTTCAATCTTTAAGAATCTATTATTCAAAAAGTTCTCCATGGACCATATGATGAACATATTTTGTTGAAACTATATGAGAAAACAATTTACTCTTTGGCTTTTGTGATTTTGTAGATTTTGCAATGTTAATATTGTTTCTCATATAATTTTTGAATATGAAACTTTATTTGTATTGAATTAGCTTTAGACTATTCTGCATATAATTTTTTATATCATGTTTTTCTTTATGTTGTCCATAATTTGTCGTTCCATTTTGTATGTGTGATCAATCGATCATTTGATCAATATTGTTGAATTTATTTCTAATGTTAAATGATGGATAATATCAATACTCGGAATTGAGTTTTCTTTCGTTCTTAAATATTGATTATCTCAAGATCACATGATTTTTAATTAGTTGTCTTCATGATGTTATTAATTTACTCCAAATATCAAACACTTCTTTGAATTTATTCTGGAAGTACTAGTATTGTTCCATTATAGGTTTCCCTTAAAAGAAGAACAAACAGGAGCTCAAACAACACAGAGAGATAAACTCAGTTTTGTTGATCAACAAGAGGTTAGTAACTACATTGCTTTTTTTTAATTCCGATTGGTGTATATATGAATGAGACGATGATTGCATTAATTATCTTCGATTGTTTCTATGCCATTGTTTCAATTGTATTTATTTAGTATTTATTAGTTTAAAATCTTTAAACATTAAAAAAAACAAAAATATTTATGTTCTTACTTTATCTTATTTTGAAACATTATTATAAACATTCATTTTTGCAAGATTTCAAGTAAACCTTGTAAACTGTATATAGATTGTTTATAATAATTTGTATATTGATCTAGGATCTTTTCATCAGGTGACTTATTAAAGAATTGCATAAAATGAACATAAATAAAAGTACACCATAAAGAAGGAAAAACTCAAAAGGAAAGAGACATAATCTTGCAATATGAGCACAAAGAACATGATAACAGAATTCGTCCCTTGTGGACCATGTCTTCGGGTCCTGCTCTCAAATGGGTAGGTCTTTTTATTAACTCCACAAAAGAATTGAGAAAAATACATAAGTATACCTCATTCTGGAGTTAATCCACATAAGCTTTGCTCAGATCAAAAAACTAACACCACCACTGCGTTCATGGCATTGTTTTACCTTAAAATGATTGTCTCCATGCCTCAATCTGAGTCGGACACTTTTGGGCCCTCAAGACACCCCTTGCCTCGGTTTTTGTGCCACTTCTCCTGCAATTAATGACTGAAAGATCTTGAAATCCATGCCAAAATCTAGAAAACTACACCCAAATCCATACTGTATGGATGCACTCAACCTACCCCTTCTCTGTGCTCTTATGTGTTCAAATGCACTACCCAAGACCCCTTATATACAAGATTTCGAGTGGTTATGCCATAAGTACATGGTTGACAAGTTGGTTACATTGGCTAAATTTAGGCATTCAGTTTGGCGAAGGTTCTGGGGTCAAATCCCACGGACCTCCATTTTAATACATGTGTTATAACAGTTTTTGGAGCGCTTGCTAAAAATGGCGGAGGTTGGCTAGAATGGCGGAAATGTTAAATATAGTGGTGAATATGCTATATTTGGAGGTTGTTTAGGTTAAGCCCATAAGAGGGCAGAACATTATGGTCATGTGGCACAATATGTAACCAGGGGTTGGGCCGAAGGCCTAGCCCCTTTCTTTGGTGCCCATAAAACCTTTATACTTTAAAAAATATATGCAACATATAATAACCAAGGAACATTGCGTGGTATAGTGGTTAATGCGGACTTGTGGGGCCTTTGGGATGTTTGGAGGTCATAAGTTCGACTCTTGGGGAGTTGAATAAACTTTTTCATTTTCCAGCCATTGGAGGGGTGCCACATGGCAACCCATCACTGGGCCATGTGGCACCATATAATTGGTCGACAAAACTGCCACTTGTCACCGTATGATTCACCCATGAAAACTGACATGTGTCATAATTTTACTTGCCCACATGTCTGCATCCTTGCCACTTCATCTTGCCAACTCAGTTGTGCCACATGTCACCCTTGCAGTGGTGCCATGTGTCAATTTGACTTTTGCCTGTTTGAGCAAGTTTGACTGAACTTTGACCGCTTATAACTTTTGATCTGTAACTCCGTTTGATGAGTTGTTTGTGCCGTTAGAAATATTGTGATGTTCTCTTCACAATTATTCCCTTTACATCGAGTTTTAGGAACTTTGATTTTTTTTCCTTTTGTTGTCTGTTGAAGCCATCCTGAGTGCTCTGACTTGCTTCTATTTATTCTAAGTTATCTTAACCATATATGGATACTTTTTGGATCATGCCTTCCCACTGAGAGCTTTTTGGACCACCAAAAGATTTCATTAATCAACTAGTAAGTGAGGGAAGAGTTCCCTCACCTTATCCTTCTCAATCCACTTTTCCTTGCTTGGATGTGTGCCCTTTAAGTCTACTCAAATATAATCAACATCACCCCTGTGTGAAGTCCTTGTCCTTCTATCTAGGATGAATATTCCTGTAACTCATCCAAGTACTCAGGTGAAAACTCATCAATTGATGGTATTGAAACTTCCTCATCCTGATCCATGATCATGGGATGTTCAAAAAGTTTCAAGTTCTCTACGTTCACAACTGAATAAATATTCATATAAGGTGGAAGATATAAACGAAAAGCATTAGTGTTGTTTTTCTCCAAAATAGTAAAGTGTCCATATCGGATGGGATTGCGTTTATTTCCTTCACCCTTCAATCCTTCCTTGCTAATGTAAAGCCATACCTGGTCTCCAACCTGGAATTGATGATCAAGCCTGTGCTTTTCATGTCGAGCTTTATATTGTGCTTGACTCTTCTCCAATTGTTCCCTGACTACCTAGTGTATCTGCTGAATCCTATGAATGAACTTGCGGGCTCTGTCCTTTGTTCGTTCTTCATTCACATCGACATCTCTCCCATACATCAAGTCCAAAGAAACCTTTGGTAGGTACCCATAACATGCCTCAAAAGGTGAACTTTGAGTGGATGAATGTAAAGCTCAATTATAAGCATGTTGTACATAAGGTATCTATTCATCCCATAACTTAGGATGCTTGTTGTAGTAGCCTTGAAGAAAAAGTACCATTGTTATGTTTACCACCTCTCTCTGTTTGTCGTTCTATGGATGAAAAGAAGTGCTCCTCTTCAATTTGGTGTCCATCATTCTCCACAATGGACATGGGTAATCCAAAGTGAACACAAACATGATGAAAAAAGTGATTATCAGTTTTCTCAGCAGTGATCTTCTTTTTACATGGCATCAAGATACACATCTTGTTGAACCTATCCACTACGACATACAAATAATCATGACCCCCTCTGGTCATTGGTAAACCCCCTAAAAAATCCATGGAAATTCTTTCCCATGGATGGGATGGAACAGGAAGTGGTGAGTATAGCCCCAATTTTCTGTTAGTGGGCTTACAAGTAGAACACATCACATACCCCTTTACATATTTACTTACAATTGCTTTCAATTGAGGCCAGTAACAAAACCTCTGCGAATGAACCATAGTTTTTCCTACCCCAAAATGCCCCAATACAAGAGAAGTATGAGCTTCTCGTATTACATGGACTTGTTCACTTGTAGGAATGCATAGCTTCCCAAGATGATAGAGTAACTTTCCCTGTAGACAATAATTCTCTACATGTGCACCATGGGTTAGCTTTTCATATACTTCTTTAAAATATTCATCGATGGCATATTGTTCTACATAACTATCATGAGATAAAGAAGTATTCTTCAAAATAATAGAAGTCGTAATAGGAGGTCTAGAAAGAATATCAGCTACCTTATTACTTGTACCCTTCTTGTACTTGATTACCAAATGAAATTGTTGTATAAAACCCATCCATCTGTAGTGGCGAGATTGTTGCAGTTTGGTATGTGCTTGAAGATACTGTAAGGGCTGATGATCTGTATGTATGATGGTTTCCTTACCTAACAAGTAATGCTTCCATTTATTTATGCTTTGAACTAATGCATACAACTCTTTATCATATGTAGGATAGTTGACAACAACTTGGTTAAAAGTCTCAGAGTGGTAACAGATAGGCTTATGATATCGTATCAATACTGAACCCATGATGTATCCACTGGCATCTATCTCGATCTCGAATGACTATTGAAGATTTGACAATGCTAATACTGGTGCGGTATTGATCTTCTCCTTCAAAATGTTGAAAGATTTTTGTTGCTTTCCTTCCCACTGAAAAGTGTTCTTCATGCTGGTTAAGGCATGCAAAGGAGTTGTTATAAAAGAGAAGTTGGGAATGAATCTTCTCCAATACTGGAATACACCCAAGAAGCTTCGGATCTCGGTCACACTTTTTGGCTCATGCCATTTCACAATTACTTCAATTTTGGAAGGATCAATCTTCAATTTTCCTCCTCCCATGATGTGATCTAAGTATATAAGTGCAACCTTGCCAAATTCACATTTAGACATTTTCACGTATAACTTTTCCCTTTGCAAAGTATCCAATACTTGTTTTACATGACTTACATGTTCATCCCAAGTCCCACTGAAAACAAGAATGTCGTCTAAATATAAAATCACAAAGTCATCCAGGGAAGGCCTGAATACATCATTCATCACACACATGAAAGTTGTCGGAGCATTACAAAGCCCAAATGACATAACTAACCACTCAAACAATCCTTGTTTGGTTTTAAAGGCAGTCTTCCATGCATCATGTTCTGCAACCCTCATTTGATTATATCCACTGCGCAAATCCAACTTAGTGAAATAAACAACATTCTTCAACTGATCAAGTAAATCATCTATGCGAGGAAGAGGGTATCTATTTTTCACCTTGATTTTATTTAAAACTCGGTAATCAACACACATTCACCATGTGCCATCTTTCTTTGGCACCATCATGATCAAAGAACCACAAGAAGATGAACTGGGCCTGATTACCCCTTGATCCAATAAGCCCTATACCTGCTTCTTGATCTCTTTCATCTCCACAACTGACATCCTGTACATGCCCACATTAGGCAAAGGAGTATCCTATTGCAGATGCATCTCATGTTGGATTTCCCTCTTAGGAGTTAATCCATTTGATTCCTGAAAAATATCATCATACTTAGAGACATTATCAGTTAATTCCTTTTTATGAGATGGATCACATCCCTAGAAAACATCAAATGTCCCGACATCTTTCTCTTTGAAGACCATGAGTACATATCTCTTATTAGTGGTTATGAGTCTTTTCATTTGCCCTGCACTAACAAGTGTCATATTCACCCTCATGTTGTGAGCTCTAACAATATATTCCACTCCCCCTTTAGTAAGGTGGTATTTGTTCTCATGAAGAAAGAAGATTGTTTTTCTATCATAAAGATAAGGACTTCCCAACACTATGCCACATATATCAAGCGGTAAAACATCCAAATCTACTTCATCAATAAACTTTGAAGAAATAACAAATCTAACCCTACATTATTTGGTGACATTAAGTTTTTCTTTGTTACATACCCAACCAAGAGGGTAAGGCTTTGGATGTGGTTTCGTTACAAGACCCATCTTCTTGACAAGTGCTTCAGATATTGAGTTTACTTGGGAACCCAGATCAAATAATGTATCTATCTTAGTATGTTTAGATACAACTCGTATATGAAATAACTCATTCCTCTTTCATTCATCAATATGAGATTCATCATTGGAACTTGAACTAGCATGAAGAGATTCTTTACCTTGTACTCCAATTGTTGTGATCTTTCCTTCATCTCCTGATTTGGAACCAAGATCTTGTTGCACTGTAGCAACAGTCTTTTTCTTCCCCTTTTCACTGAATTGTTTTGGTTTCTTTTCCAGATGCAGTTTCCAACAATGTTCTTCATCGTGACCACTCCTCTTGCAATGAGTGCAAGATGGTTTTTCTCCTTCTCTTGTTACTGTAGCGGTTTTCTTTCTCTTACTTTTGAACTTCTTGAAAGTCTTTTGTGGGAAACTGGAAGGTTTCTTCATGAGATCTTCTTGAACATGTTTCCCCCTGTTCTAAAGGTGAGTGGCTTGCACACAAAATTCATCAAGACTAGTGGGGTTAAACATGAGCAAAGTATGATGAATATAACTATGAAGTGCACCAATATACTTCATTAAAGTTTCATAAGAATCCAAAGGAATATTCAATGCTAAACCTTTCTTCCTAAATTCCTTTGTGAAACTTTGTATGCTCTGACCTTTACTCTATCTCAATGTTTGCCATTCCATCATTGCTTTATGTAAATACCCTAATGGATAGAACTACTTCCTTATCTCTGTTTTAATATTCGACCATGAGGAAAAAAGCTTACCATACTTACTCATGTCCTGTAGCTTTCTCTCCCACCATACGAGAGCGGTGCCTTCCAACTGAAGAGAAGTCAGTTGCACTTTAACTTCCTCTTCGTTAGTATGTTGAACACGACAATATACTTCAACCTGTTAGATCCAATTGTCTAACTTTTCAGGATTAGCATCTCCATTAAACATAGGCAAAGCAAACTTTACATCAAGCTTTAATAAAGGTTTCTTAAAAGAGGCTTTATGGTTAGAATTTTGAGAGTGATGAGAATTCTCAGAGGAAGAGGAACTAGAACTTGAAGGTGAAGACGGAGGCTCGGGAGGACCTCCTCGAACCCCTTGGTTTACCGAAGCATCATCATCTGCATGTGCTTCCCTTTTCTTCTCCTTCTTCTTCATCCTCTTCTCGTAATCTCCATACATTCATTCAACCATTTCTGACATGCGATAAAAGACCATGTGAAATTTTTTCTTCTGTTCATCACGCTTGTCCTCTTCTTCCATATTCTTCCTTCGGGATGTACGACCAACTTTGGGATTGAACATCTTAAGAGTTCCTTCACCCTGCTTATGCTTGGCCCTAGTAACCATTCATACTCAACAATTCAAGTCAAAGGCAATTGCTCTGATACCAACATGATCCAGGATCTTTTCGTCATGTGACTTATTAAAGAATTGCATAAAATGAGCATAAATAAAAGTACACCATAAAGAAGGAAAAACTCAAAAGGAAAGAGACACAATCATGCAATATGAACACAAAGAACTTGATAACGGAGTTCATCCCTGGTGGACTATGTCTCCAGGTCCTTCTCTCAAATGGCTAGGTCTTTTTATTAACTCCACAAAAGAATTGCGCAAAATACATAAATATACCTCATTTTGGAGTAAAGCCACAAAATCTTTGCTCAGATCAGAAAACTAACACCATCACTGCATTCTTGGCGTTGTTTTACCTATAAAGGATTGTCTCCATGCCTCAATCCGAGTCAAACACTTTTGGGCCCCCAAGACACCCCTTGCCTCGGTTTTCGTGCCACTACTCCTACAATTAATGAATTAAAGATCTCGAAATCCATGCCAAAATCTAGAAAACTGCACCCAAATCCATACTGTATGGATGCGCTTAGCCTGCCCCTTCTCTGTGCTCTTGTGTGTTCAAATGCACTACATGAGACCCCCTTATATACAAGATTTCAGGTGGTTATGCCATAAGTGCATGGTTGGAAAGTTGGTTACATTGGCTAAATTTAGGCATTCAGTTTGGCGAAGGTTCTAGGGTCGAATCCCATGGACCTCCATTTTAATACATGTGTTATAACAGTTTTTGGCGTGCTTGCTAAAAATGGCGGAGGTTGGCTAGAATGGCGGAAAGGTTAAATATAGTGGCGAATATGCTATATTTGGAAGTTGGTTGGGTTAAGCCCATAAAAGGGTAGAACCTTATGGTCATGTGCCACAATACATAACCAGAGGCTAGGCCAAAGGCCTAGCCCCTTTCTTTGGCACCCATCAAACCTTTATACCTTAAAACATATATGCAACATATAATAACCAAGGAACATTGCGTGGTATAGTGGTTAATGCGGACTTGTGGGGCCTTTGGGATGTTTGGAGGTCATGAGTTCAACTCTTGGGGAGTTGAATAAACTTTTTAATTTTCTAGCCATTGGAGGGGTGCCACGTGGCAGTCCATGACTGGGCCACGTGGCACCATATAATTGGTCCACAAAATTGCCACTTGTCACCGTATGATTCACCCATGAAAACTAACATGTGTCATCACTTCACTTGCCCATGTGTATGCATCCTTTCCATGTCATCTTGCCAACTCAGATGTGCCATGTGTCACCCTTGTAGTGGTGCCACATGTCACTTTGAATTTTGCATGTTTGACCAAGTTTGACTAAACTTTGACCGCTTATAACTTTTGATCCGTAACTCCGTTTGACAAGTCATTTGCGTCGTTAGAAATCTTGCGATGTGATCTTCGTGGTTATGCCCTTTACACTTAGTTTTAGGAACTTTGAATTTTTTCCCTTTTGTTGTCTATTGAAGCCATTTTGAGTGTTATGACTTGCTTCTGTGCGTTCTGAGTTGTCTTAACCTTCTCTGGATCCTTTTTGGATCATATGTTCACATTTTTTTTCTATAAACATTAGTAACTAATATATCAGTTGTTAGAATCATAGATTTTAAATTAGTTTCATTTATTTTATTATTTTTAGGACTTTAGTTGGCCAATGGAGCCATTAAACCCATCGGGTCATTTCATTCCAAACGGCTTGGGTTATTTAAACAACCCCAGTCCGGATTTGACCTTCCAGTTGACGGTGTTTCACTTACGCCTGTCAACACATACTTGAGATTAGAGTTGATTGCTGCACTCATTTCCATTTGTTGTGGTTTTCCCCATGCCATAGAGATATTTTCCTCGTAACAGACACTAGTATGATCACGCTCACACATGGTTATGTGTTCAATAAAATGTATCCCTTATGTAAGAGACCCTATATTTGTTGGGTATATCATCATTATATAGCAATCATTTGTATGGAGTAGTAATACTTCTCTAGGAAATAGATTGATATGATGCTTTAATTGACAATGAAGTGGAATTCTAGAGGGTTTTTAAAATACATTTATGTATTTCTTCAAAAACATTGATGACTATTTTTGTTGCACAAAATGCATGATGGATGAAACTTGTACAAGGGAAATAGTATTGTGTACAATGATTTGTTAGATAATCAACAAAATTAGTTTTTTTGTATGACTATTCAATTTACAACATTTTTTTGCATAAATTAAAGAGATCCATCTTATGCTTTACTTCAAGAATGTGAAAAAGAATTATCTTTGATGTCGAGGAAAATGATCCAAAGGTGTGATTTATAGAATTAGTGCCTTTACCATAGCTATGGTTGTGCTAGCATCACATCACATAGCTCCAATTGTGAATGCATGCACACTAAGAACCATCTTTCTTTGACACTAGCATGATCATGCTCGCACATGGTAATGTGTTCAATAAAATGTCTCCCTTCTGTAAGAGACGCTATATTTGTTGGGTATTTTATCATTATCTAGCAATGATTTGTAATATAAGGTTTTTTGGGTAATACTTCTCTAGGAAATAGGTTGATATGATGCTTTAATTGACAAAGGAGTGGAATTCTAGATGGTTTTTAAAATACATTTATGTATTTCTTCAAAAAAATTTATGAGTATTTATGTTGCAAAAGGTGCATGATGGATGAAACATGTACAAGGAAAATAGTATTATGGACAAAAATTTGTTAGATAATCAACAAAATGAGTTTTTTTGTATGACTATCCAATTTACAACATTGTTTTTCAGAAATTAAAGAGATCCATCTTATGCTTAACTTCAAGAATGTGAAAAAAAATTCTCTTTGATATCGAGGAAAATGCTTTGAAGGTGATATTTATAGATTTAGTTCCTTTCACATAGATATGGTTGTGCTAGCATCACATCGCATATCTCCATAGGTGAAACATCACATGTTGCTTCATCCTTCCAAAGATCTATCTTATGCTTTACCTTGGGAATGTGAAAAAGATTATCTTTGGTGTTCAGGGCAAAGCACCAAGGGAAACATTTATAGATTCTATTTTCCACATGTATCATTGTGCTATCATCTCATCACATATCTCCATATGTGCAAAAAAACTTGTCACCATTTGTCCTTCCAGGGGTAGATAGTGTATTGAAAGTGCATTGGTGGGTGACATATAGTGCCTTCCCTTAATTGAGCCATTTGTTGTTGTAGGGATATGGGTATAGTTGGGTAGCTAATTTTGGGCCAAACAATGATTGAAGAGATCATATTCCTTTGAATCCCATTGCTAATGCTAAAATGAAGATGGTTTTGTTGAACACACATTTGACTGTGAAAGATACAATATTTCTCTATCCCCAAGTCAATTTTGCATGATTAGGGAGCCTAGTCTATGTGCATTAGGATAACAAGAAAGATAGAGGATTCAAGTGTAAATGAGGAAAAATATTTTCCCTTGTCATGATAATATATTGTGAAGAAGGATCACAAATTTGTGCTAAAAGAGTCTACACGAATCAACATTTCGACTTGTCATGGCTAGAAGTCTTATGACTGTTGCACCACATACCAATGTCCTTATGTTTCATTTATTAACAAATTTCTTTTTTATTTTTGTAGTGTTATCTAGGAAACAATGAGCTTGCATCTTCTTTCACTATCTATCATAATTGGTGGTGTTGATTTACTCACTAGAATCACTGGAGTTGGTTTAGTTTATGCTTATACTCAATCCTCATCATGAATATTTGTGCATCCCCAAGTGTGTTAATAGTCAAGGACTCTAGCATCTAAATCATTGTACTGGTGAAAATAATTTTGGTACTTAAGAAATAGATTTAATTATTCTTCTCTAATGTTTAGATGATCCATGAGAGTATATAACTTGTTTTCGTAGTTGTCAATAGAATGATCAGGATTTTGGCACTTTTTTTGCAAGTTCATGCATTGGTCTTCCTAACATCTCAATAATTTTTTTTGCATTTCTTATACGAAGGTTAGAGTAGGCTGGAAGGTTGTGCATGTTTGATTCTGTGCATATCTACAAATGAGATCAAGGATTACGACTTTTGGATCAAAATTGCTCACTTGGTCAAGCCTGAACCATGAATAGAAGGTATTTCCTTTTTCCCATCGACATTTAATTTTACATCATAATCAGTAGGTATAGGAAAGAAACTTAGTGTTTTATCAGTTATCTATGGTGAGCTATCAACCCACTCATCGGGGAATCCATTAGTTAGTAATATTGAAAAATCCCTACAATAGTACTGGTGACTCCACTGGGAAAATTCATAAAATTTCTACTTTTTGGGTTGGCTTAGTTGGTTTATGATAGGATAGACTTTAGATTTGATTGTTGGTGATATATTGGCTCTTAGTAAACACCATGCTAGGAAACTTATTGTTATTTTCAAGCCTATTTTTTTATTTTTTGCATCTCTCAAAAAATAAAAATAGATGTCATAGTAGGTTAATTATGTTATAGACCTTCAACTGACCCCATAAATGATGCCATTAGACATAGACTCAATCCTAAGGCAAAATAAGGAGAAAAAACAACACACACTAATTAATCTAGGAGTCAAGCATGAAAACAAACCTTTTCACAAAGAAGCTCTAGTTGGTGATGGAATCCAACATCATAGGATCGATGCGCTAAGAGGCCGAGTTTCGAAAGGTGGGAAAGTTACATTGAAAACCTTCTTAACAAACTATCACCCTGGTTCAATTTCCCTCACCGAGCAGTGGGAAACCCTCCAAGGAGTCTGAGTTAGTCTAGCCAACATCGATCCCATGTACAACACCACCTTCCCTATGCTGTCACCTTGGGTAGGAAGTCTAAAATATCATGTCCTCTATGGTACCACCTACTATACCAAAGCAGAGGGGGGATAGTCGACAGTTGACATGAAGACCAACAAATCAGGGTTCATTAATCTGTCATCCCTAATGCGAACTCATGCTTAACCCTTGTGTTAGAAGGGCTTCCCAAAGTCAGTTATATAACAACTAGATTTCACTCCCTAACTCAAATCTTTATGTTTGTTTAGAAGCTTTGGAAATTTATTCTTACAATCCTGTTCCAAATATCTACACCTAAGCTAAGATGGGTTTGAAGAGCCCTAGAAAAGTTGCTAGATAAATTTTAATTAGTTCTTGATTTTAGGTTGTTGTTATTCAAAGGAGTGGTTGTGAAACTGATGGTGTTTCGACTTGACTCTTTAAACCATGCAAGAGGAAAATGAAATGCAAGAATTTCAACTTCGATGAAAACTAGCTATGGGAAGGAGAAAGAAGTTTCAAGAAAATAAATAATTTCTTGATTGATTACTATGTGGATCAATTGAAAATATTGTGAGATGTCAATGAAAATAATTTACAAGAACTTAAACTTTATAAAGTGTAACATAAGGTGGAAAATCAAAGGTGGTCACTGATGTTATTTTTGTCTAGTTATAGCTTCATCCAAAATCCAGCAAAAACAATCAACCATTCACTTACGTTAACATATGGGAAAAATATATATCAACTGGAAGTTTGGGAAAAATCCCTTGGCGATGTAAAAACCTATGTCGAAAGGCTCAAAAGTTGATAGCTGAAAGGACCAGTTCTTGGGAGTCTAACTTATCTGAAACCATGGAAGACATGATGTAAGAGGAAGCTCCCTCATCCACAATGCTCATTTTGATAATCGATTTTTTGGGAGTGATGAGAATCTTGAATGCAACATAATGGGGGACTCATGGTTCCACATTGTCCAAGTCAAAGGTATTCAACCTAGAGAGTTAAGGATCTACCCCTCCAATCGTAGTGAACATTAAATCCTTTATTGGGAATGGTAGATTTGAAGAGCCTCTAATGCTTAAATTTTTCAAAGAGACTTGGAAAAATATTTGACAATGTTGCAAGTATGAGCAACATGAGTGTGTGATCCTATGTAGAGGAAGCTTGGGCACATGAGGAGTAGAGTTGACTTGTGGCCGAGTAATTTGAAAAGGGCCACTAGATTGTGGGTGAGAATTTTCCTTGTTGGAAGATTTATAGGTTAATTGAATCATAGGCCTAATTTTATGTTTAGGGTTCACTTCATTGGATGTATTGTAGATTCCTTGACAAGAGAGGTCACCTTCTTGGGAGTATATAGAATAAGTGGAAGTTGACATAGCATCATGGTCATTTAGCACTAAATTTTGTTAGGGAAATGGATTCTGCAATGCAACCAATTGTTAAGGATTATATTTCATTTTTAGTTGGTGAGTATTCCTTTGTGGGGTATTTTTGATCCTGTTGTGTCTCTTGTTGTAGAAGCATTGGATTTATTGAGGTCAAGGCACTGACAAGTGTAATTACAATGGATCTCAAAAATGGTGCAAGGGTGAGAAGTATGAATTTGGTTGGAATTTCCTTTCCTAGGTTGGTTGTAATTGTGATGATTTTGATTGGAATTTTTGTTTCCCATGGTGTTTTTATGACAATTTGGTATGTTTCACCCTCTCCCTTGGTTTTGATTGTTGTTGTTATGATTTTTTTTATTCCCCTTGTTCTTATTTCCTTGGCTTCATTGTTTTCTATTTGGTCAGGCTTGTGCATTATGGTGTGCCAATAGTTGACCAAACTAGGAATTAGGAGGGTGGACCAAATTTATTTGTAATGGTGGAAAAATGATTAAGACACAAAAATTACCATTGGTATGTGGTAGATACATGTGGAACACCTTGATTGTAGGGAGCATATGGGTTATGAGGTGGTGGACCACCATAAGAAGTGTTTGGACCCTCATATGAAGTGATTAGGCCACTATAAAAACTATTTGATCCTACATAAGATTTGTTTTCCCTCCATAACGACCTCCAGAAAGAAAAGGCCTACTAGAAAAAGACATGTTTCCAAATCGATTTGTCACTAAGCTTAATTATTGTGATTACATTGATCATATATGGCATGTGATTCTCCTATGGTTGAAGAAGGTTCATTTGAAGAATATCTAGGGGCATCAAGAATGGTTGTGTACGAACATTATGATTGAGAGTAAATGAGATCAAATTATTGGACATAAAGGATAACTTCTTTTTTCTATTTGGGGAAGTGTAGTTTCCACATCTTTAGAAATGGTGGGAAGAAGATACTTCAAAAGTTAATCCATTTAAGATTTTATCACTTAGATCAATTTTACAAAATCTCATCCTATGTTGACACTCATGAATATGGTCTATGATGTGAGTGGAAGTGATTTGATGACAAGTAGTGAGTATTTCGATTGTGGCATCATGTCAAATAAGTAATTGAAAAAATGTCAAAAATAGGTTAGTTATAGACTGAACTAGGATATGTGTTGGTGGAAAATACGTTGGAAAATACTAAGCCTAACTAAATCATCGATAATGTTGCTAGAGGAACACCACAATGTGGTTTTCTCCATCTCTACCTTCAATTTAGGTATGTCTAATGGTAACTTAGAAGCTATAACTAACCAAATTGGATCATGCACAATAAGATCATTTCCGAGGGGCTAAATGTGGAAGGTTAAGGATAGCCATGAATGGTAAAGTATGGGAAGGAGTGGGATTTGGATTAAAAGAAAGACTCACATTAGGATTTACTCATACTAGAGAATTGGGAAGTGAAATGTTAGCCATATTAGAGGTGCATGTAGCACTGCTATATGACTGCCTACGACATGTTTGGAAAACCCAAATCAAAGGAGGTAAACCAACGATTCTGAGGAAACACTGAGTTTTATGAGGATACAATGTGGCATTTATGACTCAATGTTGAAGTTCTTAAACCAATATTATGCACAAGTCCAATCCCTAAAGTTATGTGATTGCATAAGATTTATTAATCATTAATAGTTCGTTCATAGAAATAACCAGGATGAACTCTAGAAAAGGGTTGGAACCTCACTAATTGCACTGACTCTCAAGAAAGAAGAAGATTAATTCTAAAAATGATCCTTACCCCTGTTTTTCTGTGCAATATAGGCAATCTTACCCATGTTTTTTTGTGCTCCATTCCGTCGGTGTGCCCTAGCTCCTGCACCTCGAGATGACTCCTCGTCGGCTCTCTCTTTGCGCGATGGTAAACTGTCCCTCATCGACTTTCTCTTCTACCTCCTGACTATGTCTTCTCCTCTTGTGAGCTCTCTCCTAGGCATGATTTGAAACAAGCCAATCTCTCCTCTCTTCACGCACGATGGTGATTTTCAATGTTATAACAATGAGTCATGTTTAAGTTTTAATGAATTTTATTTTTGTTTTGTTTTTTTTATGTTTTATTTTTATATTATATTTATGTTTTATTTATATTATATATATTTTATTTATATAATATATATATATATACACATATATATATATATATATATATATATATATATATATATATAAAATTTATATATTATATATTATTCCAATCCCTATTAATAATTTAACCCTAATTTTTCTCTTTTCTCTTATGGGTACCCACAATATTTTAGTTTAGTGATGTCTCCACCATTGAATTCGTTGTCCCAAAAACTTCAACATGTTGGCATTTATTTCTTATGATTAAGTACTTTGTCTCAAAACCATTTTTTCCATCAAGTTCTTTTTGTTATACTAAGGGCTCACTTTTTTGTGTTTTCTTTACCATTGATTTTATTTTCATAATAAATTATATGTTGTGGTATTGGTTTCATGTGTGCAAGTTCTCCACCTAGTACCCATTCTGTTGTTTGTTACTTTTATTTCTTCATTAGGATCATGGCCACACTTTTAAGTATACTTATTCAAACTATCATATAGATAGAACAATCCCCATGTATATGTTGCATTTTTTTTTCCATTCTCTAAATATGTCATTAGGACCCAGTCTACTCAAGAAAGGAGTTTATGCCATCCATATTGCATTTCTCCATTTCTCAGTGGGATTATGTCACCTACATGGGTTTACCCAAGTTACCAACCTACTACATGTTGGGATCCATGCCATTGTTTCCCCATTAGGATTAGGAGTCCATATAGTTTACATCCCAAGGAGATCCTTATGCTTCCTTCACATTTTGTTGGATTTTTCTAAGGACTCACAAGAAATTTGTATCAAATTGGTATATGATAGGGTCTGATTCATCACATGTCATTGTCCCTTCACCTCATACATACCTTGAAGATCATTTTTATGTTATACCTCCATTCAATATTTCCCCGAGGATATTTCCATTAGTGCCCCACCCATGGTCACAACTTCCATTTACCATCATTCATTCCACTCATCTAGGATCAAACCACTTGGTTCCACTCATTCATGGAACCTACCTCTTTTCTTGCAATGTATCCATATTCATCCATTATTTTATTGCACCTATATTTGACCATTGTAATCTCAATTTGTTTTTTATGGTCTTCAATCCTATTTACACTTGAAGTTATAATCAAAAATCCATTTCTCATTGTTGACCATATATCTTGGTGTTTCATAGTCACTACGCAAGTCATCATTGTTTGTTATGATCTTCCCAAGGAAATCCTTGAGTCCCTTTCTCGATTATCACCTCATCATCCATTATTGTCCCTCTTAGTTAGCTACATTTGATTCATGATATGTTGCACTTCATGTTAGTTTCTATAGGGTCTATCATTTCTTGTCTCTAGTGGACCTCTACCTATGGACTTCAACACATTTATTCTAAGGGATTGGTTTAGAGATCTTATGTATGTCATAACAATTTATATCATTGACAGGTAACCTTGAACTAGGAAAGGAGAGTCATCATTGCTCCTTGACTTGGTAGTTTCTCACATGCTCAATGCCAACTCATCATCACAAGATTTAAATTCATACACATTGATGGTTCATGTGTCCTAGTTCTAATTGAATACCATTGAACATGTATGGCTCTTTCAAGTATTTGTTGAACCCCTAAGAGGGAGTAAAAATTTAGGTATATTTCTACATGTTCCAGTCAGTGTTGGTTATATTCATCCAAATCTAGTTGCATGACTATAACCTCAACATGGTACCAAAGTGGGTATGGACTTCCTCTTATTTATTCAACCTTTTTTATGCTTGGCGTTTTTCTCCTTGTTCTTAGCTAGTTCTCTTGAGGTCCTCACAGAGATTTTTCAAATCAGGTTGTACCAAATTCAGAGGATGATACTCTTGGTATTGACTACACCTTATTTGGAGATTTATTCATATTACATGGATTAGTACTTTTATGTTGGATATTGCAGTTGGTGAACAAGGCCTACTTATCATCCAACAGTGATTCATTGTGACTCTAATAAAACTCTAGCCTATTTTTTTTAAGAGAGAACCCTCTCAACTCCTTTGATGCGATGTACACTATCGGGTCCACAAGATCTACCCCACTCTACTTTACTAATGTTTCAATAGAGGATTCTCAACTTATTTTAGTGGATTAGTTTGATTGTGTGGTGATATGTTTCCTTATAGGACATCTTATATACAACACAATTCAATGTATCCTTTGAAATATCAACCAAAAACCCCTTTTCCCCATTGTGGAACCATATTGGTTTTGGTAAGATGGTGTTTTAGGGAGGTTCTATATTCAAATGGCCTACAACGAACATTACAAGGGGAAAGTGATATCTAATGATTTCTCTTCCTAGCCCCATGTCCATATTCACACAGCATGTGCATAGCTCCAACCCTATGTTGACATGAGTATTCATTAGCCTTATCATTTCTTTATTTTGACTACTATGGGCCACCTTCTTGAGTTGGTTATCTACACACTAACTCTCACTTGTATTTCAATCACCTATAGTATATATTTTGGCCATGACCATTGTTTGTGATGAGTTGGGTATTTATAAACCCACTTTTATCTTATATTTGAGATTCCTTCTAAGCTTCAATCTCTCAAGTGAACCTATGTTGGGTATCCATAAACCCACACACTTATTGTATTTGAGTGTGCTTGGTTGTATTCAAGATCTTTTGGATATATGGAGTTGGATCTCTTCTTACTCCCACTTAAATTACAATTGATATTATTTAAGGTGGGTAGTCCTATCTCCTCTCTATTATAGGATGTTTCTAAAACACCTCTCCAGATGGATAGTTTAGTACCACTATCCTAGAAAATGCACAATATGCTAGAGATATACCTCCCCACCCTCCATTGGATGCATAGGTCAATGGAAGTTGTTTCTATCCAATGAGTTAATAAATCATTGCATTCAACATTCCTATACAAGTGGTCTGTTTAGTCACTTATTCAAATATACAATTCAGTAATACCAGTTTCCTAGTAATATGAAATATGGAAACAATATGTCTTTCGAGCCTCCTCCATTGGATGAGAAAGTCAGTAATAGTGTTTTCCAACATTTGAGCATATCAATGACTATATTATCCATTTCTATTCAGGTTGTTTCATCTAGTACGCCTTCACCAAATGAGAAATTTAATAGTACTACTCTTCCAGTGGGTCCACAATATCAAAAGGATATGTCTTCTTTCCCTCCTCCATTGGATGAGCAAGTCAACGACAATTTTCTCTTATGGATGAGTAGTTTGCTGGAAACATTATTTCAAGTTGTTAGGTCCACTTTTGTATTGAGTTGGATCATAACAAAGCCACTTTGATTTCTTCCAACTATCACTGTATTTACATTAAGTTGGGGGTTCCCATTCACTTCTCTCGTGTATTTACACCTCTTTTAAACACTACCTTATCATATAATCATATTAGTATCATGTGTCTCCTGATGATGAGTAGTTCAATGGTGGAATTGCCTCTAGGATTGAGCAATGTTATGATGATGGTTGGGTCTTCATATACCCATCCATGTTTGTATTTGACTTGTGTCATCTCATACCCACTCTCCTTTATATTTTTCACTATCTTTGTATCTCTATTGATATGGGTATGCCAAACTTGTACTTTATCAACCTTCATGTCACCATGCTAACATTTAGGGGTGTTGGAAACACGAAAATATTCATATGTGTTGATTTCTAGCTAAGCACCCTCTTTATTATATTTTTTATATGTCTAGGTAGGCCTAGTCACCCTCTCGAGGTGTGTTCCCTTTTTTTTACAGACCCATAACCCCCTCTTGAAGGGATGCCTCATGAAATACTTAGAGACATTGATACCACACCATCTCAACATGCATATTTTTATGGTTTTGATTAAAAAATGAATGAAAAGAGGGATTTTTCATCACAACTATGACACACATACGTTGTATATACGATGTAGAACTTGGAAGAAAAATGAAAAAAGGTTGATGCAAACTTAAAACTTGTGTCAACCAATTTGTGTACTTTGAAAGAAAAATAGGGTCTATGGTTTACATGATGAATTGATGATGGAAACGAGTGGGTGTGTGAGTCAAATTTGACTCCAGAAACCCTCACATATTGTTAAGGCACGTGAATAGTCTATCCATTTCAAATTTCAATGCATACATAAATAGTTTGAAAAAATTTCAATGTTGGCCCCATTGACAGGTAACTGTTGCCCATGTCTAGTCCTAGAACAATGTATTTTCGTTGTTCCTTTTAAAATTCAATAGACACAAACATTCCCACATCTAGTATTACAAGGAAATGTAATAACGTTGATAAACACATACTAGTTGATATAAATTGCACAAGCTTCATAAGTTATTTCTTGTCTTTGTTTTTTGTCTCATCTAAGTACTTCTTTGCTCCATAAATTAAAGACTATTAGTACAAAATCATTATTTAAATATGAAATTCCCTCTAGCTCCTTCTTCTTGCCACAAAACACATGGGATAATTGGCATGATGCTAGTTTTGTACAACATAGGAGATGAAAATAAAAAGCATGACCATGACAATGGGTATATTGTTGGGAGTTCCATGCATCGCGACATTAATCCCAGAAAGTTCGAACGAAATGAGGTCATGATCAGATATATAGAGTGGGTGTGTGAGTCATATTTGAGTTTGGAAACCCTCCCATATCATCAATTCATTCATATTTAAATTAGACACTACCATGAAACCATAATGATATTTAAATTTGGCACTACCATGATACCATAATGATTCCATCAATGCATGCAATACTTAGCGACATTGATACAATACTATCTCGACATGCATATTTTTATGGGGTTGATTAAACAATGAATGAAAAGAGAGATTTTTCATCACAACTATGACACACATACATTCTATATATAATGTAGAACCTGGAATAAAAATGAAGAAAGGCTGATGCAAACTTAAAACTTGTGTCAACCAATTTGTGTACTTTGAAAGAAAAATAGGGTTTAAGATTTACATGATGAATTAATGATTGGAAAAAGTGGGTGTGTGAGTCAAATTTGAGTCCAGAAATGCTCACATATCATTAAGGCATGCGAATAGTCTATCCATATCAAATTTCAGTGCATATAGAAACAGTTTGAAAAAATTTCAATGTTGGCCCCATTCAGAGGTCACTATTTCCCATCTCTAGTCCTAGTACAATGTCTTTTCATTGTTTCGTTTAAAATTTGTTCGAGACACATGTTCCCACATATAGTACTACAAGGAAATGTAATAACGTCGATAAACAAGTACTAGTTGATATAAATTGCACAAGATTTATGATCAGTTATTTCTTGTCTTTGTTATTTGCTCTCATCTAAGTACTTCTTTGTTGCATACATTAAAGACTATTAGTACGAAATCATTATTTAAATATGAAATTCCCTCTAGTTCCTTCTTCTTGCCACTAAACACATGGACCTAATTGGCATGATGTTGGTTTTGTACAACATAGGAGATGAAAATAAAGAGCACAACCATGATGAAGTGTATATTGTTGGGAGTTCCATGCATGAAATTAATCCGAGAAAATTCAAACAAAACGAGGCCGAGATCAGATATATAGAGTGGGTGTGTGTCATATTTGAGTTTGGAAGCGCACATTCCCGCATATTATAATACTTAAAGGGCATGCAATAATGTTTATAAACATGAACGTGATAAATTGCACAAGCGCTTGATCATCAATTATTTGTTGTCTTTGTTTTTTTTTCTTATCTAAGTACTTTTTTGGTACAATATTCTAGATATATTTTAGTACATAATCATTATTTAAATAGGAAATATCATCTAACACCTTCTTCTTGCCAGATAAATCATGGGCCAAAGTCCCATGTTTTCAAATAGTTTCAACGAATATTCTATAGAAATGACAAACACATTCATCGAAACTTCATTGATGCAATACTACGACAACAATGATGACATCTGCGATCATGATGGTATAAAAATGAATGAGTTTCTCTTGGTTTCAAGAATAATTTATCCTCTACTGAACAAGGCCAACCATGTGAAGGTGGAAGCTCATATGGCCCCTTCCCTCCCCCTCACATCACTCTCAATTCCCCAATACCCAATCTATAAAATAGAAAATAATCGAAAGCAACATAGTAAGATTCATGCATAGAAACTACCAAAACAAAAATTAATGAAGGTAAATGAAACTATGTGTTTGTAAATGATATTTTTAGTTTACCAAGTACTCTAGTATATTGGAGACTATTTTCAGGTTTCACATAATAATTAAACAACATGTAACATAGGATATTAAAATTTCACATAAAACTTAAAAAAATGTAATTAACCCATGACATAAGTAAATTATTTTAAGAGAATAATTCATACAAATTAAAATATATAGTCGTGTACCTTATCCAACTCAACATATGTATCATCCTTATTCTGTATCTTCTTATTCATCGAACTCGACATATGTATCATCATCCAGTTTAGAAACAATGTTGAAAGGATTGATGATATCATCATCATCATCATCATCAATGTCATTTTCGAGCATATTTTCATCGACATCATCATCAAGAACTACATTCTCTCCTATGCCTGGATCATGATCTGTTTCATCTTCTTCATCTGTCGACCCTGCATGATCTTCTGGCTCTGTCTGATCTGGCACATCATCTTCTTCTTCAATATCATATTCTTCCTATACATGAGTATAATTAACTGGCCTTCCTCTTGGATCATATCTAAAAAAAAATGACCAATCCCTCTCACCTGGAACATTTGAGTAAAAGACATGTTCACATTAGCTTGGAAAAACATAGCGATCATGTCCTCTTTAAAAAATCATTGTTTTAATCATCGAAAATCTGTTGGCATGTTGAATAACAGTTCTTTCCTCATCGCATTCATGCATTCATAACCAATACCATTTGACGTCGAACATAACTAATTTTAAGGAATTAAAGTCACACTCAAGTATATCATTCAAATACCCATAGTATCTATTTTCAAATTCTCGGGGGTGTTTGTCACTCCTAGAGGAAACATTAGTGACCTGGAATACTGTAGTTATCCCACTATCATAATTTTTCCCCGTTTCATACAACTATTTGATGTGATATTTACGACCATTGCACCACATAGCCTTGTGGTGTTTCAATTGCAATATGTCGGATATGTAAAATATTCATTGTCAATTAATAAATTAACATATTTATATAACTTGGAAAGTATATGAAAAAGACACTACACATTTAGTCACATTAATATAATATAAAATAACTAAACAAAATGGGTTAATTTGCTTGCCTATCCATCTTTCAAACCATATGCTAAATCAATTTCCCTTTGCGTAACATTGGTATCTCCATTACGACGAGTTTGTCCAACCAATTCAGATAATCATTTCCATGATAACCTACCACCATGATGTTGTTTACATCTTCCAATCCAAACATTCATCCAGTCAAGATTGTTTGCAATGTATAAATGTAGTGCATCCCAATCTTGATCAACAGAATAAAAAAATCATAATTCACTAACATTAAATATTAGCTATAACCATGGTAAATATTAATAATTAATGAAATAACATATATTAATATATTAATGAGTATGATCATATACAAAAAAAATGAAAATGTATATGTATTAATATAAATTTCCACGATTATTAATATATTACCTCTCATTTTTTTCATTCTACCTTTCCCCAACAAGTGCTCCTAATTTTCAATTTTTTTGATGGAGTTCACATCCCAAATACGATCCACTGCATGCACAGTTGGTGTTGCTAATTTAGGAATATACTGACTAATATACACCATGGATTGATATCCCATATATCCCTCCACCATAGAACCCTCAGGACATGCTCTTTGTCTAACCAAAGCCTTCAATGATTTCAAGTGCCTCTCCACCATCCACATTGACCTGTTTTGTAGAGGCCCACCCATTTCAATCTCCTCAACTTGGTGTATGAGGTAGTGTTCTTGTGCATTGAAAAATGTTAGAGATATATACTTTAGCATTTTACACATTAGCTGAGGAATTTCTTTCTTCCAATACTTTATATCATATTCATGGATATCTTTCAATCAAAACCATCTACATGAGATCATGACACAAGAAAATAACGCATTTCAACATAACATAATATATATTACATTACAAATAAACCACATGTCATTAAGTACAACACCAAATTGAAATAGCATTTTTCATATAAATCACAACTACTTACCTCATGTATTTTCCAAGATCATATATAACTTGTTTGACATTCTTGTCAAAGTCATTTGAGAGAGATAGTGGTAGAACATACTGTAACAAAATAATGAATCGTTATTTGTTTCGACCAAAGTAGGAAAAAAAAAAAAACTTAAAAAATTTATAAGACCAATATATAAATATGTATACCAAAATTATTACCTTAATGAAGGTATGCCAATCATGTGTTTTTACCCCACCAAATTCACCTTTCTTCGTTAAGATAGTATTTATGTTTGAAGCAAAACCTGTGGGAAATTTAATTCTTTGAATGACCTCTTTTACATCATTGCTTTGTCTCTCTATTAATAACCATGGAAGGTTATTTCGGTCTCCATCATTATTTGATCACATCACACTTCGCATTGCATGATTGGCTTCCTGAATGTCAAAACAAATTTTGACAATTTTTTATTTATCCCTCCTACCATCTATGATTCTCCATAATGTTTCTATCACATTCTTCCCGATATGCATTGTATCAAAAAAATGAGATATTTTTATCTCCTCATATTAGGGAAACCTCATGAATTGAGTGGGATAACATTTCATTCCTCGTGAAATCCCATTATTAATACCTTCATGATGATGACCTTCATGAAGCATAAAAGAAATCACAACAATAATTATCAAATATGGTAAAATAAATTCAATGATTAAAACAAAAATTCAAAACATTACATATATGATACATAAAGAAATTGCATACCTTGACGATTTCTATTATATTCCAACCTCCATAGGTAAGGTGTCATTCTTCGTGGTTTTAAACCAGTCTCTGCTTTCCCATTGAAAAAATGTTTTTCAGTAGTATGATACATATGGTTCTTACGAAGGAGGTTCCTATACTCATCATACACCACCTTTCCTAAACTTTTTGAATGACGATACTTCATCTTAGGACCACAAAATGGACATGAAAATTTACCCTTTGTTTGAAGACCTGCAACAGATGGATTAATGTCAACTATACGATGAGATTATTTAAAAATTAAACATACATGATATCTTTAAAAAATTATATAGTATTAAAGAGAAATAGAATGCTACATACTACAAAAAAGTGTCAGTCCTAGGGCATCATGAATTTTCCATAA
>ML780075.1:283782-297181 GCA_009831015.1 Picea engelmannii | reverse complement strand
CGGGGCTTGGATGGAAGAAATGTTGGTAGCATTGGACTCTTGAAATTGATTTATAGATAATGGGACTGATTATCTATCATTTTGTTTCTTGAAAGAGTGTTTTTTGGAGGATCTCTGGAACTAGGACTTTTCTTAGTGAGGCACAATGTAATTTATGAACAAGGGGTTGATTTTGAAGGACACTATGTCGGGTGATTGCAAGTAGTGTGGTCACATGTGATTTTGTAAAATAGATATGTGGGAGATTACAAAACTAATTTTTTCCACTCGGTTTGGATTTTATTCCCCGCACCAAATTGCTAACATGTCCCTAAATGGCTTGAGGAGGTGAGTTGCAACTCGCGATAAAAATCTAACCGAGGATTAGATGGACGAATCATCATTTGCGTTGGAATCCTAACACCATGTTACAACTAGGGGTACCTCTTTGTTGTCATTTTGTTTCCCAAAAAAAGTGTTTGTTGGAGGATCTATGGAACTAGGATTTTGCTCAGCGAGGTACAATGCAATTTCTGAGCAAGGGGTCAATTTTCAAGAACAATGTGCTTGAAGATTGTGGGTAGAGAAATCATGTGGGCCTTATCCAAACATACATGTGGGAGATTGTGAAACTTAGTTATGTCACTCAATTTGTATTTTATGCCCTCAGATAAAATTGTCAACATGTCCCTGAATGGCTTGAGGAGGTGAGTTGCAACTCATGATAAAAATCTAACTGAGGCTTGGATGGACGAATTGTCGGTTGAATTGGAATCCTTACACTTGTTTACAGCTAAGGGGACCCCTCTATTATCATTTGTTTCCTATAAAATTGTTTGTTGGAGGATCTCTGGAACTAGAGTTTTTCTTAGTGAGGCAAGAAATGGGAAGACAATACAAGACAAGGCATGGCATGACAAAGCTAGGCCAGACAAGGCAAGGAAAGGAAGGGAAATTTAATCCAAGATAATCCAATACAAGCCAAGACAAGGCAAGGAAAGGCAAGGAAAGGCTATATATCGCAAGGCAAGTCAAAGCTAGGAAAGACAAGGCTAGACATGGCAAGGAAATTCAAATAAAGGGAAGGAAAGGTAAGTCATCAGAAGACAAGGAAAGGCATGGAAAGACAAGGAAAGGCTAGCCAAGCCAATCCAAGACAAGGAAAGGAAAGGAAATCCTATAGTTCCCTAACAAAAAAAATGAACCAAAAAATACAAGAATACCATAAAAATCATGAAATGAAGCCAAACTTTCAATCAATCATAAATATGAAATATTTGTTCAATTATGCCTTTTACACATTAAGAATTTTCCAATGGAATCATTTGTTTCATATTGCCAATGCTTATTAGATATGTTTAACAATTTAATACCTTGTAAGGAAAGGCAAGGTAAGACAAGGCAAGGCATGGAAAAACAAGGAATAGCAATACAAGGCAAGGAAATACAATACAAGGAAAGGAAAGGAAAGAAAAGGTGAGGCACAACTAGGAAAGAAAAGGTGAGGCAAGGATAGGAAATCAAGGAAAGGAAAGGAAAGGAAAGAAAGGAAAGCAAAGGCAAGGAAAGCAACAGAAGGAAAGGCAAGGAAAGGATAGACATAGTTCCCTAACAACAAAAATGAACCACAAAATACAAGTATGCCATAACAACCATAAAATGAAGCCAAAATTTCAATCAATCATACATATGAAATATTTGTTCAATTGTTTCTTTTACACATTATTTGTTCAATAAAGCTTCCAAAATGGACAATTCATTGGAATGCAATAAATACCATCACATACTACGTTCCTCTCACCTTTACCTCATATAATGGAAATCAAAAATATAAATACATGTGCATTTTTAATGTATTCCAACATTATCACTCGAAGCATTGCCTACTTAGGTTCATAACTGGCCGAAGTAGTGATTGCATGATGAGAAAAATACATTAAATAATAAGTGAATGGAATTTATCGCAACGTGCTAAATTTGGGGAAACATTATTTGTCCTTGAACATTTTCTTTGTCTTAGGGCATATGGGAGCAACACTATTTGGTTATGTAATTAGGTATTGTTAGGGTAACAATGGAGCTTAAGTTAAAAGGAAGACAAATAAGTATACTATGACAAAATAACAAAAATTGGCATCAATGTTGTAGAGATAATGTGGCTCTATTAGGTGTCAAGTGTTGAAGTAGAATGGAAATTTGAAGGGACTTGGCAAGAATCAGGTGTTCATGATAAATAAAGTACATAGGATGGATGCCTCATGTGACCATCATGGAAACATCATGGCTACACTAAGTGGCATGTGATTGGATTCTTAAAGCATGTTGGCCTGTCAAACAAACTAAATATCATTTATTGGTAATGAATAAAAACCATGAGCATACACATAATACTTCATTGAGTTTCTTATGTTGAGAATCCTTTGCGAGTATGGTTGTAAAAGAGAAGGGACACAAATCTATGGCTACTATATTTAGAGAATTATATTAGGTATTTGTTGGGTTATGCAAACTAGATGTTTAAGTGAGTATACTTGTTATATAAATGGTGCATAGACTAGCAATGATCAGAGTCGAGGAGTGTGATGAAAAGTATTGGTTGGGTTGCATGCTCTAATAAGTTTATGTGACTAAGCCTATGATATAGAGGGGATGTATACTAGTTGTAATATCCCCTGGTAGTGCCCCAGTTTTATTATAAATTGTAAACATGTTTATAGGCTGGTGAGCCAAGTGTATAGAAGCTGGTGGGATTATGTGTTTATTAGGCCAGAGAGCCTAAGTGTTAAAGGCCAGGATCTTGATTTTGTATATGTAATTATGTAGATCATTGATAAAATATAAACATCGATGCATGCATACCGAACATGAAGAAAGAGTGATGGGGGACTAAGCTTCCACAAGGTTGGGTAAGGGAGGAGGCTAAGTGTGTGGGCCTAGGGGCTAATCTAGGGGCCAAACCTCTAAAGGGGACAATAATTTATTATTTTTTCCTGAAGGCTAAAGTGGACATGTTGAGTGTTGTCCTAAGTTCCTGTAAAGGGAACATGTGCTAAGTGGAACTCATGCGACTCCAAGAAGACAAGTTTCAACCTGGGCGCATGCAATTAAAAGCTGAAGCGTCAACTGTGTTGGGGGTGCGTGGGTCATTCTTCCAACCTCCGCCTAGGTTCGCTGGTTAGTCTTCCATCCGTCGTCTATCTTGTTTGCCTCCATCATCAACCTCTATGTTTTGTCCTCTGGACACGCATCCTAAAATCAATGAGAACTTGTGGACTGAGCCACATTTTCTGTGAAGCCTGGGTATTCTGTATTTTTCTGAGTCATGTGGTGTCATAGTTGTGGGTTGTTGTGGCCACGCAGTTCCTGGACTGAGTGTGGGTTTCTGCCTTCTGTCATTCCTGTGTGAATGAGTGCTGAATCATTATTGTTTTCCTCACCTGGATGGAGCTGAGTCAAGGAATGTGTTGAAGAAGTGGGTTGTCAGGCTCGTGGTAGAAGAGGCAGGTTGTCAGGCCTGTGAGTTACTCTCTCCAGGTGAGAGAGTGCATGGAGAAAGTGAGAACCCCTAGAAGGAGTCATATAGTTGCCACAGAGCTCGGAGAATTTTGGTCCAGTCTGTTGCTGAAGCCCAAGGCAAGGGAGGTTTAGCAGCCGAAGGACTATCTTGGTGACAGGGAAGGTGTATACTCTTGGGGTGGGACAAGCATGTGGGGAATGAGAGTCTGTGAGAAGTGGGCATAAGTGGCTACTGGGACTCGCAGGGATGATTTTAGGGGCTAAATTTCGCTCATGGGCTAATTTTCCATGGTTTTTCCAAAAACGAGATTTGCTATTTTAAAAACGATTCACCCAAATTCTATAGGATAAAATTATTTTACCTTAAAAATCGCCAAAATTTTATAAAAATTATATAAAATCCTTAGAAATTTGAATACTTTTACAAAAATATTTCCAATCATTTATAGTTGGCATATGAAGGATTAATAAGATTCGCCGAGGTTTCTAAATTTTAAAATAAATTTCAATCCTTAAAATCATCCCTGACTGGGAGAGAATCCTTCCTCATAAACTGTGTGTCATTCATTGACCTTACCTAGCCTAGGATTCCCTTGCCTTGGGTGGAGCTCAGTCCCAGTTTGAGGGTGACCATTGTTGAGCGTGATGAGCAACGTGGTCTATGGATGGAAGGTTCATGGAAGTTCTACACATAGTTGGTGGTCTTCTAATAGAAGATAAGTACCACTTTTATGTTCATTTACATGCTGTGTAATGGTACATATGTTATAATTGATGAGTATCGCCTGTATATGTTGTATATGTTGCATGTGTAGGCTTACTATTATTTCCGAATTATTATTTATATATATGTAGAATAGTCATTCTATGTTTATATATATGTGTATGTTTTTCCGCAAGTATCTCTGTGTGGCATAGCCAGTAGTTTAAGGCTGGAGCTGTCACAAATCAGACTAGAGCAGTAGAGCTGCAAGTGTTGGTAGCATTGCCCGGCCTGTTGGTCGTCGGGGATGTTACAAAATGGTATCAGAACTTTAAAGTCTAAGTTAAGGTTGTGTGGGTGACATTTCCCAGCCTGTTGGTGGCTGGGGATGTTACAATATGGTATCAGAGCATGGTTACAACACTGAGCTTGGATGGGCCATGTTAGTGGAAGTTGAATCAAGAGTTTTAGAAGGAGTTGTTGAAATGGACAAAACTCAAGTTCTAACCCATGGTTTCAACATGGATCCTGGATGGGCTAGGTAAGTGGTCATTGGACCCGAGGTTTAAGGTGGAAATTGTGTCTAGAGAAACCAATTTCGAACCTCAGAATGTTCTTGAGTGCCAAGAGGTTACCTTGGCTGTGTTAAGAAGCTCAGGAGGAGTAGCAGTGTCGTAAAACCTTGGTGTATTGTGGTGTATTGGTGTATTGGTGTATTGTGGTGTATTGGTGTAACTCTTATACTATTGTTCATTGCTCATTGGATATAATTGAATGGTTTAAGTATAAGTTGAAAAAGGTTTCTAAATTTTACTGGATACTGATTCACCCCCCTCTTAGTATCAACAAGCTCCAACCCTATGTTGACATGAGTATTCATTAGCCTTATCATTTCTTTATTTTGACTACAATGGGCCACCTTCTTGAGTTGGTTATCTACACACAAACTCTCACTTGTATTTCAATCACCTATAGTATATATTTTGGCCATGACCACTGTTTGTGATGAGTTGGGTATTTATAAACCCACTTTTATCTTATATTTGAGATTCCTTCTAAGCTTCAATCTCTCAAGTGAACTTATGTTGGGTATCCATAAACCCACACACTTATTGTATTTGAGTGTGCTTGGTTGTATTCAAGATCTTTTGAATATATGGAGTTGGATCTCTTCTTACTCTCACTTCAATACAATTGATATTATTTAAGGTGGGTAGTCCTATCTCCTCTCTATTATAGGATGTTTCTAAAACACCTCTCCAGATGGATAGTTCAGTACCACTATCCCAGAAAATGCACAATATGCTAGAGATATACCTCCCCACCCTCCATTGGATGCATAGGTCAATGGAAGTTGTTTCTATCCAATGAATTAATAAATCATTGCATTCAACATTCCTATACAAGTGGTCTGTATAGTCACTTATTCAAATATACAATTCAGTAATACCAGTTTCCTAGTAATATGAAATATGGAAACAATATGTCTTTCGAGCCTCCTCCATTGGATGAGAAAGTCAGTAACAGTGTTTTCCAACATTTGAGCATATCAATGACTATATTATCCATTTCTATTCAGGTTGTTTCATCTAGTACACCTTCACCAAATGAGAAATTTAATAGTACTACTCTTCCAGTGGGTCCATAATATCAAAAGGATATGTCTTCTTTCCCTCCTCCATTGGATGAGCAAGTCAATGACAATTTTCTCTTATGGATGAGTAGTTTGGTGGAAACATTATTTCAAGTTGTTAGGTCCACTTTTGTATTGAGTTGGATCATAACAAAGCCACTCTGATTTCTTCCAACTATCACTGTATTTACATTAAGTTGGGGGTTCCCATTCACTTCTCTCGTGTATTTACACCTCTTTTCAACACTACCTTATCATATAATCATATTAGTATCATGTGTCTCATGATGATGAGTAGTTCAATGGTGGATTTGCCTCTAGGATTGAGCAATGTTATGATGATGGTTGGGTCTTCATATACCCATCCATGTTTGTATTTGACTTGTGTCATCTCATACCCACTCTCCTTTATATTTTTCACTATCTTTGTATCTCTATTGATATGGGTATGCCCACACTTGTACTTTATCAACCTTCATGTCACCATGCTAACATTTGGGGGTGTTGGAAACACAAAAATATTCACATGTGTTGATTTCTAGCTAAGCACCCTCTTTATTATATTTTTTATATGTCTAGGTAGGCCTAGTCAGCCTCTCGGGGTGTGTTCCCCTTTTTTTACAGACCCATAACCCCCTCTTGAAGGGATGCCTCATGAAATACTTAGAGACATTGATACCACACCATCTCAACATGCATATTTTTATGGTTTTGATTAAAAAATGAATGAAAAGAGGGATTTTTCATGACAACTATGACACACATACATTGTATATATGATGTAGAACTTGGAAGAAAAATGAAAAAAGGTTGATGCAAACTTAAAACTTGTGTCAACCAATTTGTGTACCTTGAAAGAAAAATAGGGTTTATGGTTTACATGATGAATTGATGATGGAAACGAGTGGGTGTGTGAGTCAAATTTGAGTCCATAAACCCTGACATATCGTTAAGGCACGTGAATAGTCTATCCATTTCAAATTTCAATGCATACATAAATAGTTTGAAAAAATTTCAATGTTGGCCCCATTGACAGGTCACTGTTGCCCATGTCTAGTCCTAGAACAATGTATTTTCGTTGTTCCTTTTAAAATTCATTAGACACAAACATTCCCACAGCTAGTACTACAAGGAAATGCAATAACGTTGAGAAACACGTACTAGTTGATATAAATTGCACAAGCTTCATAAGTTATATCTTGTCTTTGTTTTTTGTCTCATCTAAGTACTTCTTTGCTCCATAAATTAAAGACTATTAGTACAAAATCATTATTTAAATATGAAATTCCCTCTAGCTCCTTCTTCTTGCCACAAAACACATGGGATAATTGGCATGATGCTAGTTTTGTACAACATAGGAGATGAAAATAAAAAGCATGACCATGACAATGGGTATATTGTTGGGAGTTCCATGCATCGCGACATTAATCCCAGAAAGTTCGAACGAAATGAGGTCATGATCAGATATATAGAGTGGGTGTGTGAGTCATATTTGAGTTTGGAAACCCTCCCATATCATCAATTCATTCATATTTAAATTAGACACTACCATGAAACCATAATGATATTTAAATTTGGCACTACCATGATACCATAATGATTCCATCAATGCATGCAATACTTAGCGACATTGATACAATACTATCTCGACATGCATATTTTTATGGGGTTGATTAAACAATGAATGAAAAGAGAGATTTTTCATCACAACTATGACACACATACATTCTATATATAATGTAGAACCTGGAATAAAAATGAAGAAAGGCTGATGCAAACTTAAAACTTGTGTCAACCAATTTGTGTACTTTGAAAGAAAAATAGGGTTTAAGATTTACATGATGAATTAATGATTGGAAAAAGTGGGTGTGTGAGTCAAATTTGAGTCCAGAAATGCTCACATATCATTAAGGCATGCGAATAGTCTATCCATATCAAATTTCAGTGCATATAGAAACAGTTTGAAAAAATTTCAATGTTGGCCCCATTCAGAGGTCACTATTTCCCATCTCTAGTCCTAGTACAATGTCTTTTCATTGTTTCGTTTAAAATTTGTTCGAGACACATGTTCCCACATATAGTACTACAAGGAAATGTAATAACGTCGATAAACAAGTACTAGTTGATATAAATTGCACAAGATTTATGATCAGTTATTTCTTGTCTTTGTTATTTGCTCTCATCTAAGTACTTCTTTGTTGCATACATTAAAGACTATTAGTACGAAATCATTATTTAAATATGAAATTCCCTCTAGTTCCTTCTTCTTGCCACTAAACACATGGACCTAATTGGCATGATGTTGGTTTTGTACAACATAGGAGATGAAAATAAAGAGCACAACCATGATGAAGTGTATATTGTTGGGAGTTCCATGCATGAAATTAATCCGAGAAAATTCAAACAAAACGAGGCCGAGATCAGATATATAGAGTGGGTGTGTGTCATATTTGAGTTTGGAAGCGCACATTCCCGCATATTATAATACTTAAAGGGCATGCAATAATGTTTATAAACATGAACGTGATAAATTGCACAAGCGCTTGATCATCAATTATTTGTTGTCTTTGTTTTTTTTTCTTATCTAAGTACTTTTTTGGTACAATATTCTAGATATATTTTAGTACATAATCATTATTTAAATAGGAAATATCATCTAACACCTTCTTCTTGCCAGATAAATCATGGGCCAAAGTCCCATGTTTTCAAATAGTTTCAACGAATATTCTATAGAAATGACAAACACATTCATCGAAACTTCATTGATGCAATACTACGACAACAATGATGACATCTGCGATCATGATGGTATAAAAATGAATGAGTTTCTCTTGGTTTCAAGAATAATTTATCCTCTACTGAACAAGGCCAACCATGTGAAGGTGGAAGCTCATATGGCCCCTTCCCTCCCCCTCACATCACTCTCAATTCCCCAATACCCAATCTATAAAATAGAAAATAATCGAAAGCAACATAGTAAGATTCATGCATAGAAACTACCAAAACAAAAATTAATGAAGGTAAATGAAACTATGTGTTTGTAAATGATATTTTTAGTTTACCAAGTACTCTAGTATATTGGAGACTATTTTCAGGTTTCACATAATAATTAAACAACATGTAACATAGGATATTAAAATTTCACATAAAACTTAAAAAAATGTAATTAACCCATGACATAAGTAAATTATTTTAAGAGAATAATTCATACAAATTAAAATATATAGTCGTGTACCTTATCCAACTCAACATATGTATCATCCTTATTCTGTATCTTCTTATTCATCGAACTCGACATATGTATCATCATCCAGTTTAGAAACAATGTTGAAAGGATTGATGATATCATCATCATCATCATCATCAATGTCATTTTCGAGCATATTTTCATCGACATCATCATCAAGAACTACATTCTCTCCTATGCCTGGATCATGATCTGTTTCATCTTCTTCATCTGTCGACCCTGCATGATCTTCTGGCTCTGTCTGATCTGGCACATCATCTTCTTCTTCAATATCATATTCTTCCTATACATGAGTATAATTAACTGGCCTTCCTCTTGGATCATATCTAAAAAAAAATGACCAATCCCTCTCACCTGGAACATTTGAGTAAAAGACATGTTCACATTAGCTTGGAAAAACATAGCGATCATGTCCTCTTTAAAAAATCATTGTTTTAATCATCGAAAATCTGTTGGCATGTTGAATAACAGTTCTTTCCTCATCGCATTCATGCATTCATAACCAATACCATTTGACGTCGAACATAACTAATTTTAAGGAATTAAAGTCACACTCAAGTATATCATTCAAATACCCATAGTATCTATTTTCAAATTCTCGGGGGTGTTTGTCACTCCTAGAGGAAACATTAGTGACCTGGAATACTGTAGTTATCCCACTATCATAATTTTTCCCCGTTTCATACAACTATTTGATGTGATATTTACGACCATTGCACCACATAGCCTTGTGGTGTTTCAATTGCAATATGTCGGATATGTAAAATATTCATTGTCAATTAATAAATTAACATATTTATATAACTTGGAAAGTATATGAAAAAGACACTACACATTTAGTCACATTAATATAATATAAAATAACTAAACAAAATGGGTTAATTTGCTTGCCTATCCATCTTTCAAACCATATGCTAAATCAATTTCCCTTTGCGTAACATTGGTATCTCCATTACGACGAGTTTGTCCAACCAATTCAGATAATCATTTCCATGATAACCTACCACCATGATGTTGTTTACATCTTCCAATCCAAACATTCATCCAGTCAAGATTGTTTGCAATGTATAAATGTAGTGCATCCCAATCTTGATCAACAGAATAAAAAAATCATAATTCACTAACATTAAATATTAGCTATAACCATGGTAAATATTAATAATTAATGAAATAACATATATTAATATATTAATGAGTATGATCATATACAAAAAAAATGAAAATGTATATGTATTAATATAAATTTCCACGATTATTAATATATTACCTCTCATTTTTTTCATTCTACCTTTCCCCAACAAGTGCTCCTAATTTTCAATTTTTTTGATGGAGTTCACATCCCAAATACGATCCACTGCATGCACAGTTGGTGTTGCTAATTTAGGAATATACTGACTAATATACACCATGGATTGATATCCCATATATCCCTCCACCATAGAACCCTCAGGACATGCTCTTTGTCTAACCAAAGCCTTCAATGATTTCAAGTGCCTCTCCACCATCCACATTGACCTGTTTTGTAGAGGCCCACCCATTTCAATCTCCTCAACTTGGTGTATGAGGTAGTGTTCTTGTGCATTGAAAAATGTTAGAGATATATACTTTAGCATTTTACACATTAGCTGAGGAATTTCTTTCTTCCAATACTTTATATCATATTCATGGATATCTTTCAATCAAAACCATCTACATGAGATCATGACACAAGAAAATAACGCATTTCAACATAACATAATATATATTACATTACAAATAAACCACATGTCATTAAGTACAACACCAAATTGAAATAGCATTTTTCATATAAATCACAACTACTTACCTCATGTATTTTCCAAGATCATATATAACTTGTTTGACATTCTTGTCAAAGTCATTTGAGAGAGATAGTGGTAGAACATACTGTAACAAAATAATGAATCGTTATTTGTTTCGACCAAAGTAGGAAAAAAAAAAAAACTTAAAAAATTTATAAGACCAATATATAAATATGTATACCAAAATTATTACCTTAATGAAGGTATGCCAATCATGTGTTTTTACCCCACCAAATTCACCTTTCTTCGTTAAGATAGTATTTATGTTTGAAGCAAAACCTGTGGGAAATTTAATTCTTTGAATGACCTCTTTTACATCATTGCTTTGTCTCTCTATTAATAACCATGGAAGGTTATTTCGGTCTCCATCATTATTTGATCACATCACACTTCGCATTGCATGATTGGCTTCCTGAATGTCAAAACAAATTTTGACAATTTTTTATTTATCCCTCCTACCATCTATGATTCTCCATAATGTTTCTATCACATTCTTCCCGATATGCATTGTATCAAAAAAATGAGATATTTTTATCTCCTCATATTAGGGAAACCTCATGAATTGAGTGGGATAACATTTCATTCCTCGTGAAATCCCATTATTAATACCTTCATGATGATGACCTTCATGAAGCATAAAAGAAATCACAACAATAATTATCAAATATGGTAAAATAAATTCAATGATTAAAACAAAAATTCAAAACATTACATATATGATACATAAAGAAATTGCATACCTTGACGATTTCTATTATATTCCAACCTCCATAGGTAAGGTGTCATTCTTCGTGGTTTTAAACCAGTCTCTGCTTTCCCATTGAAAAAATGTTTTTCAGTAGTATGATACATATGGTTCTTACGAAGGAGGTTCCTATACTCATCATACACCACCTTTCCTAAACTTTTTGAATGACGATACTTCATCTTAGGACCACAAAATGGACATGAAAATTTACCCTTTGTTTGAAGACCTGCAACAGATGGATTAATGTCAACTATACGATGAGATTATTTAAAAATTAAACATACATGATATCTTTAAAAAATTATATAGTATTAAAGAGAAATAGAATGCTACATACTACAAAAAAGTGTCAGTCCTAGGGCATCATGAATTTTCCATAAAAGTATTCCATGAAATTTAAATTTCTTCTCCCCAATTGGTTTACAGATGTCATACATAGTGATGCTAGCCCATAACTTTAGTAGCTCGTCGAAAAGAGGATCGATATACACATTCATATATTTAACTTGGTGCTTACCTAATTGTTTGAAATTGAACATAATTACTACCAGGAAATGTATATATAAATAAATAAATAAACAAAAGATATTATGCAAAAAATGAAACAAATGAAAATGTTACATTCAAAAAATTAATGTAAACAAATACTTGGAACAATCATACTCAAAATTATGTTCTCCCTCTTTATTGACATCCAAGGAGGAATTTTATTGTAGATAACAAAAATAGGCCACACTGAGTAAATAGACCTAATATTTCTGAATGGAATAACATCGTCAGCTGCCAATGAAAGCCTAACATTACGAGGTTCATCTTTGAAATCTTTCCATTTTCCCTCAATTTCCAAAAATGCATAACCATTGATAGGCATTCGAAGAACACCATCTCCACTTCTATTACATGCATGGCAATACATAAATTGTGATATGCTTTCACACTTGAACAATTGTTGCAAAAATGGAATTATGGGAATATGACGAAGAACCTTGCGAGGCACCCTTTTTGTTACTTGATCGGTTTGATATCTACTGATAAGACATTGCATTCATTCTATTTTCAAAGTATCTTGTCCATAATATATAATATGATCATAAGGATATGCATATATAGTTTGATAATCCATTCCAAATCTCGATATGTGGGAGGTAAAATATTTGATGAAGGTAACAAAAAATCACCTAACAATCTACAACATAACAAATAACTAGTTAATGTAAATAATATTAATCGTAAAAAGTCCATTCTTATTTTAAACATTAATTAACACTAAAAAAAAATAGAAAAAAAATCAACATTTATGTATATGAGATGAAACATATTACATACCTTAGGATCTGTGTCATACAAGTGTTTGACAAATGATTCATAACCTTTAAGTTCACTAGCAGCAATGTAGTAGAGAGAAGATTTTCTCTTGAGCCTTCATAAAGTCATTTATTTTCCTTTTCTAATAGAGGTTCATCATAAATACCATCATTGTCCCCATCCTCATCTGGCTGAGCAAACAAATCTTAGATCATTTGATTTCTCCCATCATCTTCTTCCATGGGATCATTAGCTTGATTTGTCCCATCATCTTCATCCATGATTTCCTCATTTGCTTGATCATGTTCTTCAGCTTGTAAAACATCATTTCTACTACTACTTGGTGCAATATTCTGCAGAAAGTTAGGGGGCAACTCTAACTTTCTAATTACAAACAATCATGCAAAATTAGTGTGTATAATAAATATTCAAACAATATATATATATA
>ML780075.1:262569-275372 GCA_009831015.1 Picea engelmannii | reverse complement strand
ATGAGATCTGGTTCATTGATTTAGAAGGACGACTAAGAATATGCCAGCATCTTCAATTGTTGACCATAAGATTAAAATTTAAAGTTAAAAGATCATTAAAAGTGCCCATTGCCAATAGGTATACGCCTTTCGGCGTAAATATAGCTAAACAATTTTTTTAGAATTTAAAAATGTTAGCAAATTTGTCAAATTGTCTTAATGTTATAATTTTTGCAAAGTTTCATTGTGAGATATGTTAGCATATTGTGCTTCCAACTTCTAAAATGTCTCCTCATACTCTTCCATCATGGCTCTTACACCACTTTTGGATCCTTCAAAAGTGGTACCAAAACCCCAAAGAAGTATATTGTGGTACCAATATTATATGTAAACTATTGTGGATATTCTACTAAAATAGTTCATCACAATAGATCTTGCAAATTTTCAAAAATATCTTGTTATGCAATATTTTACTTAAGATTTGAATTTGATTTTACTATCTTAATGCACAAAAATATTGAATTAATTGAAGCTAACAAAATAACACACCAACCATAGAATGAACATAATGTGTACCCAAGGAAAACCCATTATGGGAAACTTCGAGCTAGAAGGTGAGGCCTATACTCTACTCTTTTCTTTTGAGTTATGAAATGAAAATACAAAGGGCCACTTGCTATGAAGTTTCCATGGGAACTGTGGTCGATATGGTTGTTATTAGATATTATATCGCCTCTTTCCTACTTCAGTACCCCACTCCCAAATGCTCCTCTCCACTATGGAACAATAAACAATATTATTTATATTCTTATACAACAACAATATATAGCACTCTCTATCTCCTAGGAACCTTCTAGACAGACTTCTCACATTTATTATATTATATCTAACTACAATAATGGGTCTTATTTAATAATATAGTGGACCTAGTCCCTTTTACATTGAATGGATTCTACTAATACATAACCACATTCCCACAAGAATGGGAATGTGGTTACTCAAGTTACAAAGATCTCTGAATACATTAACCATACAAGATATATGGAACAATACATAAAAACCACTATTTATTATAAGAAAACCCGTAGGGTAGAGCAACATCATACAATGGATCCTATTATGGAAGGGATCCTCTCTTTTTCACTTGCTTCTTCAAGGGGGAAACCTCCTAATGAGATACAAGGTCCAAATTCAATACTTCTCTTCACACCCCATTACATTTCTTGAACCGCTAAATATATAGTTCTACCAACCACCTAAGAACATTATAGAGGAGGAACTTTCTAGAAGAAAAACCTTCTAAGAAGCCCTCTTACATTTATTATGTTCACATATATCTAACTACCATAGTGGGTCTTATTTAATAATATAGTGGACCTAGTCCACTTTACATAGAATGGCCTCCACTATTTTCCCTATGGACCCTCCCCCTCCCCCAACTACCTCTCTAGCTACACTACATTCCATACCCCTTATGAAATCATTGTCCTCAATGCTTTTTATGAGGGTGTACAACCATATATCGGGGTCTCATGGATAAGTGTGGACCGTAATGATGAAGTAGACTGGAGAACTAGGGTCCCGTGTATAAATGTGAGACACCATGTTGAAGTAGTTCAACTGCCACTGTGAATCTGGGTCCCATGTCTAAGTGCTCATGTGAACTCCATATTGAAGATATCGAAACTCAAGAACCAACTGAAAATGACATCTTCTCTCAAGATCAACACTGGTCATGTGGATCGAAATATGTAGAACCAACCAAAATTTCATCCACTACTACTGGAGAATAATAAAAATGAAGAAGAATATGCAGTGAATGCTCTTGTTTGCTCTCCAATAAGTTCTCTACATGAGGCGAAGTAGTGTCATCAAAGAGAAGATCGAAGTGGTTTTCATCCCAGAAATGACAACTATCCATATGCCAATCATCACAATTGGCCTCAAAATCATACCAAATATATACTTCTTGATTATATTCATACCCGATGTCTACCATAAGATATCCCTCCTATATGCGAGCCAAATATCTTTGAATATTGTGAAAATTGTCCCTAGGTTTGTGTAGACCATCTGTGATGCCTTGTAAATGGTCATGCATACTGGCTTGGAGAGCTTCGACCTTTCGTATGATTTCTATGAGTTGAGAGTGAATATCCATTGAAAACACCACATATAATATACCAAAAAAAATCTCTTAAAATTATCTATCCAATATATTTGATCTAGTAGAAATATGAGCACCATGTGAGAATTTACGAGTTCTATAGTCTTGCCGCCATCACGAAGAACTGAAAAATGGTTGATTTTAAATCAATGATATCTTCACTTTCGAAGTATGAGAAGTAAAGTTATTAGCATTTTAAAAATATATTATTTTAAGGGTTTTTCCATGAACGATCACGCGATTTTTCTAATTTCTATAGTAGTTGGGGGTGAATTTGGCCAAACAAATTACAGATCATAAAAACCCTTGAGGTAGGACAACACCATACAATGTCTCCTATTATGGAAGGGATCCTCTCATATTCACTTACCTCTTTGAGGGGGAAACCTCCTTGAAGATATTTGAAAAATGAACTTAGATGTAGCTAGAACCCTCCCAGCGAGCGGAAGACAATCACATTAACGTTACAAAAAGTACAACCTTACTTACAAAAACAACCTCATCCACAGCGGGAGGCGCATGATACTAAAACAGGTTTCATATGTGCTTTATCGATTAATGCACGTGATGACCCAATCACAAGGTATCACGTTGCCTGAATTTGCGAAATTATGGTTAGTAACAATTGATAAGTTGACCTAGTAATTTCTTAATCATGTTATGTAAAAGTGAAAAAGTAAACATGATTAACTGATTAATTCATAAATGACTAAAAATATGCTAGCATCTTCAAATGCAAGAGAGTTAATTATGCAAATCTCATTCATTGATTTGAATATAACTCTAAAAATATACTAGCATCTTCAATTCCTCCTGATTAATAAAGCGATTCCAATAGGTGAAACTCTATTAATTATGATTATTATAAGAATGATAAAAATATTTATATATAGAAACTACTTATAAACATATTAGAAAATCAATTATTACAATTACAAAAATAAGAAACTAAGTGAATACAATAATTATAATAATAAAAATCTTAATCTTCTCCTATCTTAATGTCATAACTCTTCTGTTGATATTGTTGTGGATGCCAACTCAACATGACTCTTTATAATCACATCCAAGTTCCAACTTATACAATCCATCACATCCATCCACCACTGACATGACTATAGTCACATCCAACTTATACAATCCATCCATCACTGACATGACTGTTTATAGTCACATCATCCAACTTATACTATCCACCCACTCTGGTACCTGTGACAACAATCCGGGGTGAAGCCGAATTCCAGCAAAAAGCATCGTTCTTCGAGACATACAAAATCCAAATTACGTGATTCATCATATTTTGTATATTCCGCTTATAGGCGCTTTGCATGCGGTTGGAGGAAAGTAGGCTTGTGGCTTCAAAACTGGATTGGCGTGAAGCTGAATCCCACCCATTCTTTTCGCGTATCGGGCACCGACACATAAACTTTCCGTTACAAATCACGTGATTCATTGAAATTTTAAATGTCCCGCTAATAACCCTCTTTGCATATGGTTTAACTAATTAAATTTACTTTTATAATTTTTATATTTAAATTATTTTTTTATTGGTTTAACTAAGATTTTTTTTTTATTATTATGATATATGTTATGTAATTATACCTAGAGTCCTATACTTATTGGATTATTGGAGATGGATATAGTTATCAATTGAAAATGTTGATATATTCTTCTTTGTTTTTTTAGTTAATTTTACTCTTATCACTTTTATATTTAAATCACTTTTTTATTGATTTAACTTTTATATTTAAACAAAATTTTATTGATTTAACTAGTTACGTGAGTGATTATATTTTGTATATCACGCCTATAGGCTCTTTGCCATATGGTTGGAGGAAAGTAGGTTTGTGGCTTCAAAACTGTTTTGTCATGAAGCCGAATCCCACCCATTCTTCTCGCGAATCAGGCATCGACACATAAATCTTCGAGATATACGAATTACATGATTCATTGTATTTTGAAGCCGAATCCAACCCATTCTTTTCGCTCAACTAGCACCCAAACATAAATCTTTCGTATATCCATGATTGTGATCGTGATTCATTGTATTTTAAATGCTATGTTTTTTTTTTTTCCACGAGAAAAAATGCTCTTTATATTCATAAGGATATAAAAATTTACAAAAGCCGTCTTCTCTAACAACAACAAAACTAAGGAGGAACTGCTTAAAACTTGGATCAATCCATCATTGTCCCTATTATCAAGGAGAAAACCCATCTATGCTCAACTTTCAGATATGAAGGTGCCTAATCAAAGCTTAATCTTGTAGGCTGGCCCTTCGTTGCCATCCTCCCAAATTGTAAAACAGATTTGGCTCGATGGGAGGAGCAATGCTTTTTTAGAGAGGGAATCCGCCTCGCTGTTATCCTCTCTGAAAATGTGCTTGAAGGAGAGCTTTCTAAATAGATGAGTAGCATCTTTGGTTCTTTCTTTCCAGCAATCAAGGACTGCCACCTGGAAGTCAGCAAGTCCGTTCAGCGAATCAATAGTAAGCTTAGAGTCTCCAAGAAGTAACAGAACATCGGTATGACGGCTAGCCAGAACTAGAGATGCCCAAGCACCTAAAAGCTCTGCCTTCGTGTTAGAACCCTGACCGCAATTCAAAGTCCAGCGGATGCAGGTGTGGGGGTTTAAAGCAATTTTCCCCCCAGCTCCACAAAGCACATCTCCTTGTTGAGAGGCCCCGTCGAACCAGGCCACCGCCCTATCGATTGGAATGATAAAAGAATGCCGGGGATATGGCCTAGCCTTTATGGTCTTGCCAGATTTGTTCGCCTCAACCAACAAGAGGGTTGACATGTTTTGGATTGACGACATCTTATCATTAAAAATTGCTGCGTTTCTGGTCTTCCAGACTTGTCAGCACAAGTGGATCGGAAGCATATAAAGCGTGTTTTTGTTAAAGAACCAGTTTTGACAGCAGGCAAGCACATTATTACCCGTCCAATGCAAGGAGAATTTTAATGCCGATGAAAGAAACGACCAGATCGCTCGGGTGAAAGGGCAGAGAATAAACACATGCATAGTAGATTCGCTGTCAAGTTTACAAAGGGAACAGCGGTTCGGGCCCTCCCAGCCGCGGGCTTGCAATTTATCCCAAAACAATAGTTTGTTTTCCAGCAGGAGCCAAGCGAATAGTTTGATCTTTAATGGACATTCGTCCCTCCAAATCCTCTGTCTCCAGTTGGAATTTAATGGCTTCCAGATAAGAGCTGCCAAAGCTTGGTAAACATTCTTTGTAGTGAGCTGGCCAGAACAGTCGCCCCCCATCCAGATGAGGGTGTCTGGCTTAGGTTGCAATCGCACGCCAGATTCTTTAAGGAGTTGAGTGTATCCATCCCATTCGACCGTGAACTCCGAGTCCAGCTGGAGATCCAATCCTTTCAACCAAGAGTCGCCTAGCGAGCCTCCTTTGGTTGGGTAGTAGAACTGGTGTAAGTAGATAAGGCTCTTTTCTTGAAGGTGTGCACGAAGGAAAGGTGAAAGCATAGCTTTCCTGCCCAAACCTAGAAAGCAATCGCTGCCAACTTCTATCAAACTACCATTTCCAGGATTCCACGAAAGCCATTTTAAAATGATCGGTAGTGTGGAAGAGAGATTTTTCCAAGAGTGTGAGCCTTTTAATTGACGAACCTCTGCGAATCTGATCCAAATGTGGACCGAAAGATGGTGTAGATATTTTGCTTTGATTACATTTCTCCAAAGTCCCGGTTTTGTCAATATTCTCCAAAAGATGTTAGCCGAGAGCGCCTTGTGAAAGAGAGGCAGATTTTTGAGGCCCCGGCCTCCCATCAACTTAGGTTTAGATAAGTCCTCCCATTTGCTGAGATGATAGCCTTTATTCTTCTTACTACCAGTCCAAAGGAAAGAAAAGATGAGTTGACGGAGCATCTTCAAAACGGAGGCATGGATGTGGGCTAAAGCCATCCAATAAACTGGAAGGCTTTCCATAACCGCTTTTATTAGAATATACCTTCCCCCCATGGAGAGTAATCTGTGCTGCCAGTTGAAAATTCTGCCTTCAAATTTGTCAATTAGCCAAGTCCAATCTTTTTTAGTGTAGCTGGAGGACTTTAAGAAGTATCCTAAATAGGTAAAACCCTCCTCTAGCTCGAGGAAACCAATTCCAAAAAGCTCTTTTAACTCAAGTTTCAAAGTATCCTGTGCATTCGAGACCAAGAAGACGGATTTAGTGGCATTGATTTCTAAACCTGAAACATCACAAAAGGAAGATAGGATAGAATGAATGATGGACCATTCAACAAAATTAGCATTTGTCAAGATCAGCACGTCATCAACAAAAAGGATATGGAGAATATGAGTCAGTCTTGCAACTTTTACTCCTTTCAAGAGCCCATCTGCTTGTTTGGATTTGAGTAAGATGCTGAGACCTTCCAGGATCAAGATGAAAAGAAGAGGGGAGAGTGAGCATCCCTATCAGAGCCCTCTCTCATAGTGAAAAGCCTTTGTAGCTTCACCATTGATGAGAATCACAAGAGTTGCCGAGGAGATACAACCCATTATCCAATTTGTTGTAATAGTGCCGAAGCCGCTCTGGATAAGAATGAGGTGCAGAAAGTTCCAATTTATGCAATCGAAAGCCTTTTTTAGGTCCAGCTTTAGAAGGATGGCTTTCAGATTTTTTGTCTTAATGTTGTGGATGCATTCTTGTGCAACGCCAACGGCATCGAGAATCTGTCTTCCTTTTAGGAAGCCAAGCTGTTCTTCAGAAAGAGCCTGAGAGAGAAAGGGCCGAAGTCTTCTGGCAATGATTTTTGAGATTATTTTGTAACAAAGGTTGCAGAGAGAAATAGGACGGAAATCTTTGAAATGCCTGGGAAAATTGGCTTTTGGAATCAAAACAACAAAGGTTTTATTTAGTTGAGAACTTACTTTCCCTCTTCTTCTCGAGTCTTCTACGACATCTAGAATGTCCTGGCCCATTAGATCGAAAAAATGTAGGAAAAGTTCGACCGACCAGCCATCGGGACCTAGGCTTTTCTCCCTCTTAAAACCTTTGATTACATCAAAAAGTTCCTCCTTTGTATAGGGGGATTCTAACGATTGAGCCTCCTCGGGTGAAACCATCCTTGAAAAGAGGCTGGTTGTTGCTGTCTGCGCTGCTAATGAAGGAGCTGGAGTTGCTTGAAAAAAAGTTTTAAAATGAGTGTAAGCCACCGATTTGATGTCTGCCTGTGTGTGATGTAGAATTCCGTTTTCATCTTCGATCTCCCAGAGATGCTTTTTTGATCGACGGGAGCAGGCTATTCGATGAAAGAAACGTGTATTTTTATCTCCTCCAGCCAACCAAATCATTCTACTTTTCAGGCGCCATCTTTCCTCCTCATCTCGAAGATGTTTGTTTCGGACTTCCTCTAGACAACAAATCTTGTAATCTAGATCTTCGCTGCTAGTATTCTGAAGTTTTTGTCTTAGAAGAACCTCCAGCTCAAGTTCAATGTTGTTAAGCTCAGCTTGTTCCCAGACCTTTTTATCCTTTAGCCAATGTATAGTGTGAGATTTTAAAGTAGTGAGTTTTCTGTACAAATTTCCTTGGGCATCTCCAGGCACTATGAGAGAACAGTCCTTCCAAACCAAAGTAACCAGATTATTAAAAGAAGTTTCCCTCAGCCAAAGCGAATTGAATTTGAAGGGTTGACCCACTCCAACACGGCTTTCCCCTAATTGTAAACAGATCGGCGTATGATCAGACAGGAAGGGTAGATTTACCTAAGTGCGGCTACTGTAGGAAGGTAAGAGTAGACTCTCAGGAACCAGAAAACGGTCGAGTCTTTTGGAAATACTTGTTGTCCCTTGTCGTCCGTTTCTCCAAGTCGGCAGAAGCTCTGGTGGTTTCAAGTCAATCAAGGCATTTTTAAAGAATAACTGTTTGAAAAAGCTTGACAGTGGATCGGTCGACGCCTTATCTCCCCACAATTCAAATGGATTGGTAATTAAGTTGAGATCACCAGCGAGAATGAGGTTCTCTGCCGCCAGTAAGCCCAGGTCATCAAGTCGCTGCCAGAAAACTTTACAGTCAGCGCATGGGCCATAAACATTAATAAAATTGATAGGTCTGTTAAGTTCAAGGCTAATCCCGGAAAGCAAGATTCCTCCTGGATTGAGCATTGGAGAAAGATTGAAAAAAGTAGGGTCCCAAGAGGCCAGTAGGCCTCCCGAAGTTCCCACAGAACTTGTCGCGCAGGACAGCCAGCTCAGGCGTAAAAGATGCATGAATTCCCTGGCCAGTGAAGCGGCCACCAGAGTTTCCTGAAGGAAGATGACTGACGGCTGAGTCTGATCAAGGAGTCTTCGCATGGAGGCTTGTTTCAGGGGTCCTCCGACCCCTCTGATATTGAAGGATAAAAGGATCATGATTTCCCTCTAGCAAGGGCTTTTAAACCTCTAAGCACCCCTTGTGATGGAACATGAATGGTAGAAACTGCTGACGTTGATCCGGTCATTGTCTTCTTTCGTTCACTGCAAGTTTTTAAAGGTGAGAGCTCCAGCCCAACACCTCTTGACCAGGTAGGATCCAGCACTGGAGAAGGATTAACTCCTGAGGAAGAGGGTTGATCAGAGCGACTACAGGTAGTTTGAACAAGATTATTCCCAAGATAGGTGTGAATAGGGATTGACTCAAAAGGAAGAGCGGGAACAGGGGAAGAATCCAGAATCAAGGCATCAAGTTGGGTTTCCGACTGGGATGGTTCAGTATAGCCAACGATGGAGATAGGATCTTGAGCAACATCTGATGCTATGAAAGGATCGGTCTCAGTACCCCTTGCAGGATAAGGTAAGGGGTGCGTATTATTGGGGACGAAAGGTGGAGAAGGCACAGAAGCATTTGGCTGGGTAGTTGTATGTAAAGGAGTATCAACAGGATGGTCTGGTAAGGAAGCCGAGGGCTCAGGAGGCAAAATAGAGTCAGCTTGCTCAATAATGAAGAGTCTGTCCGAGGCTGAGAAGGTATTGTAGAGAGATGGACAGAGTTGTTGAATCTTACCCACTAAAGTGTCATCCGAAGTAGAGTCATCCCTTTGTGAGTAGGAAGTCTCAACTGGCTGATTTGGAGAAGAGATGTAGCCATTAAAATTTGTCTCTTCAGCTGGATCTTGAGAAATTCAGTTTTTAATTATTACTAGGATAGTTATTAGCATTTGGAGGGATTTTGTGTTTTTAGATATATTTTTAATGGAAGTTAAGATGGATTTATATTGGTCCTTTATATTTATGTGTGTAACAACTCCATCTTAAATACATAAGAAATTATACATCTCTAAAGTAGAAAGTATCTATTAACTAAACCATAATTTTTTACTTTCAATTATTTTATCTCTTACAGAGTTGATATAGAATTATTTCACTTAAGATGGATATTGAAATATTTTATTTATGAACCACATTGAAATCTCTTTTTGTTATCAATATTTTTTAAATGCCACATGTCAACTCTATATTGAGAACAGAAGGAATTACACATCTCCCTCATACTGGATTGTAGAAAGCACATTTCCAAGCAATAATTGATTCTCATATAGTTTAATTAATTAAATTTACTTTTATAATTTAAGTAATTATCATTTTACATAAATTTTAACAAATTTAATTTATTTATTTTTTAAACTAATTATTTTATTATCTTAAATAATATTTTATTTTAATTTTATTTATTATTAAATTATATAATTTAACTAATTACGCCGAAGGCGATTTTTAAGGGGACGTTTCCCTCGCCCTCTTCACCGTTTGTCCACTTCTTATTAAAGCCTGCCACATATTAATCCTATTAAATCCTACTACGTATTATTGCCAATGATACTTGTTCTTCCACGCATCGACTTTACTGAGATGATAAGAAAGCGGGAAGCTTCCTCCACCGACGTGCTCTACTTGACCTTCCACCTTTTCAGAGCATTCGACAGGGAAAAGTCGGACGAGGGTTTTGTGAATACATATCTAATATCGGTTCAAGAGGTTCAATGCTTGCTAAGAATCATGGAGGGCTCTTCAGATAGAAGGTTGGTTACAATTACCGTTTGATAGCCCGTTGGGGATTGAGTTTACCCGGTTCTAGAGTCTATAGATCTGGAGTCCCAGTTGCCTTATGGTTCCCATCTACAAAGGAGGATGGTGGTCGAGCATATCTTTATTTACCTCTCTATGGGATGAGCGGATTTCGCGGTTCCCATCTGCAAAGGAGGATGGCGGCCGAGCATATCTTTATTTACCGCTCTATGGGATGAGCGGATTTCGGTGCATGGGTTGAACTTGGAAACAAAACAAGCCCGCCTCCCGCCTCATATATTCATTGGATACCACTTTTTCCTGTGGTTGTTTCGAACAGGCTATCAACAGATGAGATCCCACGCTACCTATGCAGGTCGGTTGCAATGGTGGTTCAATGAATTTCTCTTCCCATATTGTGGGGCATTTTCGATACATCCTACTCCTGGATAGTTAAAAAATCATTAATAAAACCTTTGTATTCTTGGAAGAAAAAACCCGTCGCTACGATTGCTAAGCATTTTTCCTATGGCGCTTTCTAGCTCTGTATCTGTATGTGTTCATAGCAGGTGCTCCTTCCATATTGTGTGGCAGGTTTGATGCATCCTACTCCTGGATGGTTAATAACCCCTCTCTGTCAATGCTGAGTGATTTTCCTAGGGTTCTCTCTAGCTTCGTCTATGTATGTGTTCACAACGGATGATATTATATATTATGTAGCAGGTTCGGTGCATCCTAGTCCTGAATGGTTGACTCAAAGATGGTTAATAACCCCTGTGAGTGTTGAGCAAGGTTCAATTGATGAGGCCAATTGCATGATTGGTGCAGTTTGTTATTTGTCAAGGAAGGCATGGAAGCCTGCGCTTGTGGGTTTAGTCTCATGGATTTGCTTCTAACATTCTAAAGTTCTAACCATTCGATCAATTCTCATCTACGACAGGCTGAGTTAAGGTGATATTTAAATGATTTTCCTTGAATTTGTAATTATAGGTGCATGTATAATGATTATTGAAAATTGAAATTATTGAAAAATGAAATTATTGAAAATTGATAGTTGTGTGGATATTGTCGTCAAAACAACTTTATTTTTTCTTTCCAAGTTGTGGAGGTCTTAAAATCAGGTTGTATTTTTATCTTTTTACTAGTCTTTTTAGGTGGTAGGTTTCTCCATGCATACACAAATTACTTCAAGTGGCTTCCCATTATCGTCTTTTCATTCCTACGTTCTTACTTATTGAAAGTTATTCAACTCAACTGAGTAGGAATCTCTTGGTTGTTGTTTTATACGTTGAATTTGCAAAGCTATACCTACCTTCTGGATTGACACTATTTGGAGAGATTGTTGCAAAGGTTATCGTGCAACACACCCAACAACCTCCCCAGTGGTACCAATAATCATAACTACCATAATACAAAACACTCCCAACAACCTCCCCTTGTGCATTGCAGACCTTGTACACCAAGACCGACACATTCTCATACACAGTTGCAGAGGAGGTGCTATGAAGGGGAGGATAGTCAGGAAGAAGAAGAGTCTTGCAAATGTTCTGGTGCAACACACCCATCAACCTCCCCATTGTGGTATTGATACCCATAATTGCCATAATAAAAAACACGTCGAACAACCTCCCCTTGTGCATTGCATACCTTGTGCACCAAGACCGACACATTCTCATACACAGTTGCAGAGGAGGTGCTATGAAGGGAAGAATAGTCAAGAAGAATAAGAGTGTTGCAAAGGTTCTGGTGCCCATGTAGACTATACTTAGAAACTTAACCTGAATCACATAGAGATTTAGTCTCCAAGGCAATCAATATGTGATCATAATATATTGCCTCCAATCTATGTGAATAAAGATCCCTGATTTTCTATTTCAGTGGAAGAAGGTTCCTACACAAGGCCAATAAGATCCTCAATCATTGACATCTATTACATTTGCATGGAGTGGAACGTGCCCACATAATAAAATTTGATAAGCCATATCGAATTTGTAGTGTACCCTTCACTACCCAGGTTCACCCAACCTCTCAATCATCATTCATTACATGAATGTAAAAGGAACAAATGCATTTAAACAAAATTAAACACACTTAACAACTCAGAGTAAAATATATGGGTACTGCTATAATTAATCATTCCATAGCATTGTCATAAATTCATTTACACAGCGGAAAACATGTTACATAAACAAAGCAGTCATGTTCAAATGTGTTAAAACATAATTCAGATATACTTATCTTTTATCTGCTATAGAAATCACCAACCAAGTGCAGGCCTTCCACTAACCTCCCAGCCTTAGACCACACTGTTCATCAGCTCAACAGTAGGTCACCCCCGAGCTGGGACCGAGCTCCACCCCAAGGAAAGGAATCTAGACTCAGGCTGAGGTTACAGGGAAGACAACACATACACATTCAAAAGGAAGAAACTCTCCCAGGAATCTCCCACGCTCACTGCACACAGACCCTCATTCCCCACATGCCTGTTCCACCCCAGGAGAGTGCAGCTTCTCTGTCACCCAGACAGTCCTTCGGCTTCCAGTCTCCCTTACCTTGGGTTACAGGAATAGACCGGACCGGAATTCTCCGGGCTCTATGGCAGCTACAGGGTTCCTTCCAGGAGTCCTCTTCTCCCTCTGCGCACTTCCTC
>ML780075.1:243543-262469 GCA_009831015.1 Picea engelmannii | reverse complement strand
CAATACTTAGGCTCCCTGGCCTAACAAAACTCATAAGCCTACAGCTTATTCAAAACTTGGCTCACCAGCCTATAGAACATATTTACAATTCTTTGCATATAACATGATCTGCAACGGGGCTCGGCCTTGGGGACACTACAGAATTGTAAATCAAATAGATGAACTGGGTGTCAGCAATGAAGCTCTTCAATCTTTGGAGACTTGCAGTGCATTGGAAGTTATTCCTAGTCTCAAGGCCAAGGAAACAACCGTATCTCGATACTGTAGGCTGCAAACTCAAGCACCTAGGGAGCTCCTAAATATCAAATGATTTTGCTGCAAATGTATATTTATTTTACTTAACAAAACACCCATCAATAATTTTATTAACAAAGGACCATGTACATTTCACATTCTTATGTTCTGGGTTTGATCACAATAATGAAGCATTTACTCAATTGAATATTAATGCATTGATTATTTTCACTCTTTTTGTATAATTACTCTACCAGAATTAATCCATTAAAACAATTCCATCTACATGCAAAACCTAAAATCTTACATTGTATTCTTTGTCTAATTGTATAACAACTGACACAGAGATGGGAAACAACTCTGCCTTTGATGCAACTGATTTTCCAGCACTCATGCAGGAACACACATGATCTATTATTCAACTAATGAGATGTTTATCTATAAGTTGTAGGAAGGGAAAATTTCTGTTGATTTTATGAAATTCTGTGATATACCTTATGGCCAATGGTGATGCTGAATACTGAGCCTTACGAAACAGTAGATTGTGTATAATCAAGAGCATATGATTTACCTGTTAATAAAGAGTATTAGCAATTATCCATTGCAAATACAAAGACTAGCTAGAACTTTCATTGTTTGCCTTTAGGTTATGGACTAATGCCTCTTCTTTGATGTCTGTAAGGATCCATTTCAGGGTTCTCCATCAAGACTCTAAGCCTCTCTCTCTATATATATTTCGGCAACATAAAATTTTATTACTTTTGTGTTTCTTCTAAAAAAGGAAACATAATTGGAAGAAGGAAAGCAATTAGGAATGATACTAACCTTTCCATCAGAATATTTGACATTGCTAATGTATGAAAGTTGCTCAAGGTTTGCATGACATATTTATCTTCCACATCACTTGATTCAATCTGCAATTAGTTAAAAACTTTTAACTACTCTTCACATGAAAGAATCAAATGATCAATCATCCATGAAACCTATTGTTGTATGGAAAATTGTATGTCTAAGCCAACTTTTTTAGGATGGAGTCTTTTTCCAAAGCTTCATATTCTCATAGGGATCAATTATGAGACCTTGAAATACATGGTACATGGTATCTTGATGAGAAATATTAAACCCAATTATATTTTCTTCCATTCTTTCTTTTTTATTTCTGGATATGTTGTTCAAAATAGAAAGGAGAATGACAAGAAATTTTCAGAACTGGAGGTCATTTCATGAGAAATAGTGGGGAAAGAATTGAAACTCTCTTTTTCAAACAGTCTGTTTAGAACATCATGAAGATACATCTCCTTTCTTAATACAAAATGGTGCATGCATCAAAAGGAAACTCAGAAGAATTGTATTTATTTGATTTCTCTTTATGATGTTGCCCCTTCATTCGGGGAAATTCGTGCTGAAAGGGGGACCAGGGAAACATATCATACAAATTGTAAGTATTATATTTGAGACCATCACGTCAAGACCCTTCATAATTTAAGCAATCTGAGAAAAAGTTTTTAGTTTCTGTAATCAACATCATATGGAACAAATGAGATATTTTATAGAGATCAATCATATATATAAAACCAACAACAATGTAATCAACATCATATGGAACAAATGATATATTTTATAGAGATCAATCATCTATATAAAATCAACAACAATCACTAACACATCCAATACACTTCCATGGGTCGAATGTGTCCACACAATATAAGTCCAAAAACCATATTTCACTGTAAGTCAAAAAAATGAACTAGGTATCAACAATGGAGCTCTGAAGTCTTTGGAGATTTCCAACATTGGGAAATCTCCAATAGACTTCGTAAGCCTCATTGTTTATTATTATAACATCTGTATAAGTGGGATACGTGAACTATAAATTGATTCATTGTTATACATATATTAACCTATTATCTCTGTGGAGGGGAAGACCATATTGAGGACCAGCTGGAGGATTATATTAACGATACGCCAAGAGTTATACAACCCTGTCATGAGGTGTGTGTGTGTGTATATATATATATATATATATATATATTATGCTTAGACGGATGCAAGTTTGAGAAAATATGTCATATATATAGCATGCTCATAAGAACTACTATGTATTGTGCAACTATGCAAAATTTTCACATACAATCTTCAAATTCCTCTATCTATCCAATGCATTTTTATTTAGCTAGAGACTTTGTAGAACAAGATAATCACTTATTTTAACATTTTCATCACCCTGATACCATTATTTTTCTTGTTTGATGTATTTGCTTAGTAGTTTTATTGAATTGTCTTATGTTATTGAAATTGTACATCGGTTAGTTTTTGAATTTTTTGAAGTAAGTTCCAAACCTTACACTCTACAGGGTCTTATCTATTTCAAGTAAACATGAAGGAGAAGGAAGAAAATCAACCATAGACTTTGAAGCATTAAGTGGGCATGTATACTATAGTGGACTTCAGTTTTGAACCTTCCTCCTTGAAGGGAAAAGGAACCTGTAGAACAAGAGTGGTCTTGGTCTAGAGGAAATCCAAAAGGTGATAATGAAAATAATCATGAAGAAGAATCCTATGAAGAATGAGAACAAACTCCTATGAAGAACCGAAAAAAACTCGACGTGTTGTTATTGAGGGTGCAACATTGGTAGGTTTCATCTTTGTAAGAGTTTATTATAATTGTTGATTTACTGCTGCAAATTCTTTGAGTGGTTTCTATGCTTATGCTTGATGGGAAAATATCTTGTCTATAAATTAAAGACATGAAAATTTAAATTTAATTTGCATACAAAATGGCATCGAATGAACAAAATGGCATTGATTGAAGTTCCATTAGCATATCAACATGATTGAAAATTGATGTGCAAGAATACATACAGTCTACACGCTTCCATCACAACTCTAGTCACATGGCCAACTTCAAACTTCCATCACAGCTCCAGTCACACAACTCCAACAAGGAGAAGGGGAGACATAGTTGCTTGGGGATTCAAGTCCCAACGTAGTTGAAATAAGAGGCGTGAGAATGAGAAGGTAAAGAAGAATCGACACATTTATAGGCTCGTGTAGGTTTGCATGGTGGCGTACGTGGAAGTGACAGATCAAATCACTATGGATTATGCATTGCAACAAACATTTAATGCTAGAGTCATTGCTAGCATTACTTCGTGGGAAAAAATCAATATGCAAATGAATGTTTTAAAACAAGATAAAACTAAGATATCTTCTACATGTGCCTCGGGAAGAGGCCAAATAAGAGGTCCAATTCAAAACAATAGGTTAAATTATATGAATTTCAACTTAAGCTGTATGAATTTTAGGAGACTTTGGTTAAAACATTGAAAATTCATTGGTTTTTGTGCCAATTTAATAGTAAAACCAAAAATTGATTACTAATAGTTCACAACCTAGTTTCTATGTTGATCAAATTGGATATGGAAAAATCTTATGACTAGGTAAATTGTAATTTTCTTTTACTATCTTTAAGAGTTTTGTCTTGTAATTTTATTTTACCACCTTTAAGAGTTTTGTCTTTCACGATGGATTAATTAGGTTAAATGATGGTGACTTTCCCTTACATTTTGGTTTCATAAATAGATTCCCTTCATGTTTCTTTAAAATTTGAGAATATCAAGTTAGGGATGCACATTATCTAAAACTAAGGAACTTGGAGGGGTTGAATAACCCCATTTAGACAAAGTGATTCTTGATGAAGAGATTTGCCATTCTTTTCCCATCTCTCTTGAGCCCTCTTTTTATGTGAAAGAAATGTCAAACAAATGAGTTGAGACGAAGCTTGAAAATTTTTGCCACTCCCAACCTAGTAGATAGGGTATAACTATATATAGAGAATTGATTACAAATGAAGGTCAATTTGATATGTTTGTGGAAAGTGCTCTTATAGACATGTTGAAGTAGGGTTTCCTTGGATGTTTAATCACAAGAGAGCACACAAATTCATCATTAAACCATGTCAAACAAGATTATTTTTTGGGAAAACTCATTGACCTCCTTTTATCGTCAAAATGGTTTAAAAACTCATCTAAATTAAATGATTTATTATTATATATATATTTTTTAAATTTAAATATAAAATTAAATTAATTTCTAATTTTATTTTTAAAATAATTAGAAACATATCTATAATAAATGGAAGTAAAACATTTTGTGTTATTTTCAAATTTCAAAATAAGTATTTAAAAAAAAAACAACCAAAAAAAAACATGTTTTTATTTACTAGTATTTTATTGAAAATTTGTCACCATTTATATAAATCATATTTATTAATAATTTTAAATTAAAAAGGGAAAATTGATAATTAATTTTTAAAATTTTGTTATAATTATATTTTAATTAAAGTAATATTGTTTTTATAAAAATAATATATAAAATAATTTATTGTTTTATAACATTTAATTAAATTATATCTCGAAAATTAGATTATTGTTATTTATAAAAATTGTTTTACAAATATTTTATAATGATGTATTTGAGATAAAATCATTATAAAATATCATTTTAAATTATTTAAAAAAAATTATAAATTCTGAGTATTAACAATATCATTATAATTTACCCACATGAGGTGCTCACGAGTGGTGATGAGTGGGACTATAGATGCACACATGTCATGCCTAGTGACATCTTATTATGATTCATCAACGTTACGCCTAGCGACATTGAATTATGATTCATCGTGGTCTGAACATGAGAGGTCATTTTTGGTTTTACAATGATGGAGGGGTGTACGTAGAAAAAGAAAGTATTATGCCCTCATAAGGTAGGAGGTTCATGTTCTAGAAATGATTAGTATTATGAGAGATTGGGACTTATTTCTTGACGAGAAGGGTGGTTATGCTTTTGTTGGATTGAATAGGAAATGGGAGAGAAAATGGCTTGGCTCTGGTAGTGGTTCTGGCCCTTTCCATTCAAGGAGTTCACCCATGTTAGATATGATTAGTATTATGAGAGATTGAGACTTATTTCTTGATGAGAAGGGTGGTTATGCTTTTGCTGGATTGAATAGGAAATGGGAGAGAAAATGACTTGACTATGGTAGTGGCCTTGGCCCTTTCCATTCAAGGAGGAGTTCACCCATGTTAGATAGTGCATAATCTAGATGGAAAGTGTGGGGTTTATTTAGTGGGTTTCGTGGATCAGGGGTGGCTTGGATGGTGGAAGTTTTCTATGGTTTCAGTATAATTTTAGGCTCGAAAGTGTGTTCTAGGAATGAGAGTTGGGTGTGGCTTCCTCTGTGGTGGTTTCCCATCCCTTTTAGTACAGAAGTGGAAAGTGGCACTAGTTCTCAAAGGTGCTATGAAATTTGGTCCTCAATGTTTTATGTGTCGAGCTTCTAGTATGGCTAGATCATTTGGAAAGGATGGAAAAGCAAAGAAGAACGACAGGAAGGTGGGAGCAGGTAATGCATCCTCCTCATAGGATCGAGTAATAGGGACTAAGGTCGAACACGAATCATATAGAGAAAAGTAATGCTATGAGGAGAAGTGCTCATCTAGGTCCAAAGGAGGAGGTGTAGGAAATGGAATTAGTGGTTATTGTTAAGTAAGGTTTGATCGTGAATGCCAAATTTCTAGATGAGGTGTGAGAGTGGGTGAACAACCCAGTCTATTCTCGGATTAGAGATAAATATTTTTTAAGGATTGTTCAAACATATTAGCGGGTTAGGACTCTGGTGGCCCAAGCGCACGAGAAGGCCAAGGAAGATCAACAAGAAATACTCCACACACTTAGAATCTTTGAAGGTAAATTTTAAGCTATTTGAAGAACATTGTTCGGATTTCGGATCATTGTTTCAAGGACAAGAGACGAGGAGGAAAAACAGAAAAGGGGGGAGAGATCTACTTTCTCAATGAGGATACATGCTAGTCCAATTGAGATCGATAAGGACCTTTTGCAACCTAAGTAGGAACACGATGAGGCTCATAACATCTAGTTGGTTCTTGAGGTGGCAGAGGAGGAGTCCACACCTCCACCAAGCACTCGATAATGGGTGTGTTTGTTAACTATATAGATAATATACATAGCTGTAAAGTGTTATTTAAGAAAGTCTGATTGATAAAGAAAACTTTGATGATAATTCTTGGTTGGGGATCTAGTTTAGGTAGATCCCAACCAAGGTGATGTATGTAATATTCTTTTGTATATAATAAATAGGTGATCAATATATTTTTAACTTGAAAAACAAAATCATTATAATTTTAAATAAAATGAAGATTAAATAATTATGAATTTATGCTAATTATGTGCTGACCATTATAACCAATATAATCAATACATTTTTAACTTAAAAAACAAAATCACTATAATTTTAAATTAAATAACTATTAAATAATTGTTAATTTATGCTAATTATTTGTTGTTGGCCATTATAACTATTATAATTTGAGATAAAGAAAGATTAAATAATTGGATTTATGGTGAATTTATGATAATTATTTGTTGGTCATTATAACCATTATAATTTTAATTTAAGATAAAAGAAAGATTAACCATTATAATTTTAATTTGAGATAAAAGAAAGATTAAATGATTGGATTAATTCTAATTATCTCTTGGCCACCCAGAAATGATAGAGGCCTGTCATATTTTTAAATAGTTAATATCGTCTTGGTTAGTGTGGTAATATATGCATATTATTATAATTTGAAGTAAAAAAAATATTAAGTTAGTTTGGAATTATATATATATATATGAATGAGAAAGAATGTTTTTAATCAAATAGTTAATATTATCCTGGTTAATGTGTTAATATATGTAAATTATTATAATTTGAAGTGAAAAGAAATATTCAGTTAGTTTGGAATTATATATATATATGAATGAGAAAGAGTGTTTTTAATCTTTTCGTTGGTTTACATTTTATTGTGTTATGTATATGTACGATATATAGCAATTTCAAATTCGTATTCATGACATTTCATAAGAAAGTAAGATTAAACATATTCATAGGCTAACGATTTGTTTGATACCCAACGGAGTCTCAATAGTGGGGTGCTACTGCTATCATTTCTACTTGAAATGTTCAAATGCCTAGATATTACAGAAACTAACGTATAAAAAAACATATTACAAAAACTAACTAATAAAAAAAGAGGTTTTTCAGAAAAGAGGCATTTAATTCTAGAAAGCAAACATAAAGGAAATTTGGATGACCTGTGAGGATACTTCATTAATTTTAATGGGTTACACTGGACTATTATGTGAACTATTATGAGGTATCATGGTGATGTTTTTCAACACACAAATGTTAACAAGTACTTCGCAATTTTGATCTTATCACGATTTAGTATCATAAGTTGTCCATCTAAATCTTGACCTTCGCAACTTTCTTCTTATGATTTATCATGATTTAGTCTCATAAGTTGTCCATTTAAATGTTGACGTTTATATTGTAAATTTGATGTTTAAAAATAAATTATTATTATTACAAAAATATTTATATATTGAAAATACTTAATAAACATATTCTTGGAAAACCCATTGTGTTTATTCAATTGTTAACAAGTTTTGTCCCTTTTGCACAAATTTCTTGCTTACGATTTACATATGTTTTACTGTAGGTTATGGAGGTTATGATCAGATGGAAAAGTCGGCGCAAGCCTACTCCAATGAAGCCTAGGTAAGGGACTCCTGTCCCTGTTTGTGTGGTAATTCTGTTGTGATTTTTTTCACGGTAAATAAACCAAAGTGCTTCAACCCGATACTCGAATTCATCTCTAGCTGCTTCGAAGAGTATTTGATTTGCGTATATTATTCAAGGTCGAGTTTCTTTACGAAATACTAAATGTTTTTCAATTATTGATGTAGATAATCGAGGGTTTCGGTTTTGGAGTTATTGTTTACAAGAACATGACAAACCTTTTTTACCATGTAAGGTATATATATGGTATCTTTTATATGTTAACATAGTTTCCCTATCATTGTAACCACCAGGCGTTCACATCACATTACTAACTTATATCTATCCAAGAATTTTGTTCTTATGAATATTATTCTTATTACAACTTATACTATGTAATGAAATTGAAATAGTATCTACATCACTTCTTTGGATATATATATATCATTTTCATTACGTGTCCTATTAAATTATTTCTTTGTATAGATGTACTATCTCTGTCCACCTTGCTTGCATTGTCTCATTTCTTCATGCAACAAACAAAAGAAATATATAGTCACAAATATCTATCTGATAGTATATGATTACATACAATCCTTTTTTCTTTGTTCTACGAGTTCATTATTTTGTGAACTAGAATGAAATATTTTACTTCATATATATAGAGAGAATTAACTATGATATTATTTTATAATTACTTCATTTCTATCAACCTTTAAAAATAATAAACCACAAAAAAGATATGTTCAAGTTCTACTATTTAATCATTTACAATTTTGAAGTAATTATATGATATTATTTTATAATTATTTCATTTCTATCAACCTTTAAAAATAATAAACCACAAAAAGATATGTTCAATTTCTACTATTTAATCATTTACAATTTTCAATGTCTATAGTAATGTCATAACATTGTAGTTCTTTTAGTAATGTTTACCAAAAAATAATAACAACATGTCCAAATCAAATAATAATAGAGATGTAGAATACATATTTAACAATTGAAAATGATAGAATATTGGATACAAAATTCACATGTTTAGAAACTAATTGGATAAAACAGTAGTTCCTCTTCACCATAGACTAGAACATCCAAGACACTTACTAGTGTTACTTACTCCTTTATACTTGTTTCTCTCTTTGTGTTACCAAAAAGAATAACAACTTGCTTAGGTATTTTATTTCCAAGTTAACCTCATCCCTAACCCTAGGGAATATTCTTGGCCTAACTTGATTTACACTTTTATAACTGGATTTTCTATTCAATTAGTCTCTAGATAAAAATAAAATATATTAAAATTAATATTTACAAAAATATTCCTCACCATAAATATGTATGATGATACAATTTTACCATAAGTCTTTATCTATAATTTTTTTTTCTCAATATAATAAAATCCAAATTAAAATATTCAAATACTCAATAACAAAGGGATTTTACATCCTCCCCCACTTGAACTGAACACCATCCTCGATGTTCCCAACTGAGCATCTTAGCTATGGAACATGAATGTATGTGCCTTATTCATGGCCTCCTCCATTTCCGAAGTGGCCTCCTAAGGACTAAAGTGCCTACACTACACTTTAACCTGAGCGATGACTCGGTTCCGCAACAAAGTTTCCTTCCTATCAAGAATGCGTAGCAGTTCCACATGGAACTCACCTTTTAGTTCCACCTGAACCACATTCCAATTTACAATAAGAATAGCATCATGTACATATTTTTTTAATAATGAAACCTGAAATACATTATGTACTTTTAAATTGGCTCATACTGCAAGCTAATAGGCCACTGACCCTACTCTGGAAAGCACTTCAAATGATCCACAATATCGTGGTGACAACTTGGAACTCTTTCCCAACTAGAAATAATTGCTTATGGGTTTAACCTTTAGATAGACATGGTCACCCACATTGTGTTCTTCATGTACCCTTTTTAAATCCGTGAAACTCTTTTGTTTGTCCTGAGCACTTTTTAGATTCTAGTTTGTTTTACGAATAACTATTTCTATTTCCTTTAACATCTCTAGACCAAAAATAATTCTATCAATTGGATTATCCCAACTAACAGGTGTTTGACACTTCCTGCTATACAACACTTCAAAGGTATTCATTTTTAATGATGTCTGACAACCGTTGTTGTATGAAAACTCAACCAAGTGAATGTAATATTCTCACTTAGTGGGATAGTCCATTATGTACATCCACAACATATCCTCTATGATTTGGTTAGTCCTTTAAGTCTGACCATCAGTTTGAGGATGATATGCAGTACTAAAATTTAGCTGGGTGTCCAAACCATTGAACAAATTTTTTCAGAAGGTTGAAGTGAACTTCACATCCCTTTGTGAAATGATAGTTTTGGGTAAACTCCACAATCTAAAAATTTATTTCATGGAAATTTCTTCAATTTTTTTGGTCTTGTGAGTGTATTTGACATGAATAAAGTGTGCAAATTTGGTGATTTGATCTACTACCACCATTATTGAGTCATTATGTTTATTAGTTGTAGGTAATTCTGTAATAAATTCCATACTAATCACTTCCCTTTTCCACTCAGGAATGGGTATAGGATGTGGTAATCTTGTTGGGTGATGGTGCTCAGCTTTGAATCGCTAGCACCTTAGAAATCTAGCTAGGTATTCAACTACTTTTGTTTTCATTCTAGGAAAAAAAATACTCTTTCTTCAATGTTGTTATGGTCTTTTGATAGCCATGGTGTCATTATTATGGTTTCTTATGTACTTAAGTTAAAAATTATATTTTTCAATTCCATACTGTTTGGGATGTAAATTATACCTTTGAATTGTATTATACCCTCTTGGTCACAACTCTATTTTTATTCATTCTCTATAGACTCATCATTTTGAAAATTTTCTCGTAATTTTTTGTAATCTTCGTCGCTTTCAGCTATTGATTTAATTCTCTATTTCAAATCAAATTGTACATTACTGCTGAAAATTGCATTTAATTTCCTGCTAAGAGCATCCTCCATTTATTTTCTTTTCCCTTAATATGTTTTATTTTAAAGTCATATTCGCTAAGGAAAGCTAAACATTGTTGGACACACCGACCACATTGAGAGGGGGGGGTGAATCAGTGTGAGGCTCTTTTTACAACTTCTTACAAAACTTTAGTTATTCATCACCATTCACAACATCATTACTAATTAATTATATTCACACTTAGTTCCTTTCATGTAAACATATCTCAATGATATATATTAACAATCAAGAATTATGCACTATCACAATAAAGAACACAAAGAACACCGGATATATGTATAAGTTTCTTTTTTATTATGGACTACAATCCTTGGGGTTTATTAGCACCAACTGAAATGAGAACCAACTGAAAGAGAGCACCAAATCCCAATGCAATACCTAGCTTGCATACCTCAACACCAACTCAGAAGATAAATCCAATCCTCAAGTACAATACCTAGCTTGTAGACATAAAACAATCTGTCAAATTGTACCAACAGTCTATACTAAGACAAGTGAATCAACTATGCACAACACAACCTATCTCATCAATATCATCATCCAAATATTATCTACTCACAAAGATCAATCATCAAGTAAACTCTCAACCATATGCACAATATCACCAAATTAACCAACAAGATACCTCTCGCAATACACCATACTCTCTATAAACCAAATACCATAAACCCTTACATAAGGCCATGTTCCAAAACCATACCTTTAATCTTGTAGAAATCATCAAGATCTATACCATACCATGCAACAATTGGAACAATTCCAATATGTAAATCTGATGTGGTTACCGAACTGCCAACTTTCTGCAGCTGCGAAATCTGTTGTCGTGGTTTTGGTGCCGCGATTTTGCTGTCACGATTCTTTCACCGTAGTTTTGCTGCCCCGATTATTTTTCCATGGTTTTGTTTCCATGATTAAGCTACATTGATTCTGTTGCCCTCATTATGCTGTCGCGATTTTTCTGCCGCACTTTTTCTACCGTGTTTTTTCTGCAGCACTTTTTATGTTGCAATTTTTCTGCCGTGATTTTTTATATCAATATTACCTACCCAAATAACCTTTCTCAAATGGATATTCAATATTCTCAAAGATCATGCACATAAGAGACCCTTTCTCTCTTATTTATACTTCTCCAAGTAGTTTCCTCTAGGGGTTATCTTCTAACCAACTTACCCAACTTCCTTCTTTTGGGGCTAACCCACTTCTAACCACTTTCTTCACTTACAACCACTTTATCCACAAATAGTAAACTCTCCACTTCTAGTTGCAACTAATTTGTTTTTAATTTTTTAATTTTTGCAACCACTTAACCCATGACTAACCACTTTGACTAGTCAACTTCTTCTAGGAGATTCTAGAATAATTTGACTTATTTTACCTTCTAGGGGCTTCTAGTTAACTCATGAGGGTTCTCCAACTTCACATGGCCATAACACTCTAACCTTGAGGAGTTATGTGACGTTCCACATATAATCGGAAACGACATGACATCTACTATCCATCTGGAACAGTTTCTACTGCAAATTCATTGATATTCATTACATTATTCCTCAATCAAACTTGGGTTCCCTAACCACACTGCTGGGCTACTCAACCACCTAACCATTTGGAATTCACAAAACGTCTTCCCATGAAGGATTTCACCATAAGGGGACCAATTTGAGAACTTTATCCAAGAGTGTCTTCCCATGGGGGCTTTATCCATTTGGTTCTTCTTATCAACCATGACATGACATCAATGATACAAATCCCTTTAATATCAACACATCATTATGACACCACTTGACATCAACCCTTTGACGAAAATTACATCAATGGCCATATAACCAATAATTAATATATCAATGATACAAAAAAAATCACTATGAAAATACTTGACATCAACCCTTTGCCATGAATGAAAACATAGTACAACAATATCCCCTTTTGGCATTGATGGAAACACCATCAATCATTGATGACAACACTTGGACATGGAAGTGATCATGCTCCCTCTATGATCATGGATCCTCATCAATGTTCATCTCACCACGTCAATGTGATTATCTCTCCCCCTTTTAAATCAATGGAAAAGGGTAGTTATTTCCTTGGGGACTCCCCCCCTGCCTAAACTCTCCTTGGGTCTACTCCCCCTCTCTGGATTCCTTTGATATTCCTATGGATAATCTCTCCCCCCTTTGGAAAGGGATATCACTCTTATGCAATGTTGATGAAATGGCTTCCAATCATGTCTCCTCCTAGAATCATGCTAGTGAAACCAATCACGAGAAGAAGAATAACCCCCCCTATGGATATGTCCCCCCCTATCTTCTCTACAAGATGAACAATATGATACCACTTCAATCTGCTTCTGCCAAAAATGATACTGCTCAACTGGAACATAGATCAACTTCTCAAGAAAGATCTTCTCTTCCTATGATTTTCCTTGGACCTGTCCATGCATCAAACTCGTGCAATACCATACATCATGAAGAAAAATATTTGTCAACAATGAATAGAGAATCATGAAAAAAAAATCAACATTGTACATCCCGTGCCATACTATGTTCCAACCATGCACAACACCCATGTACATCAACCATGTACATGAATACCATACAATATACCATAAGATATCATCAATGGGGTGTATCAACCATATGCCAAAAACATGTGCCAACTGTGTACCAACCATATGCCTCTACCAACATGCCAACCATGTGCCTCAAAAAAATTTCATATCACTTATGAACCAACTCTACCATGAACCATGTATCTCAACCATCAATATATCAACCAATCATCTCGACTATATCATCCCATACATCATGTACCAAAGCAAGTGCATCAACCATTGTACCAAGTATGTACCAATTATGCATCAACTATAGATCAAGCTATGACTCATCAATGATGTACAACATAACCACCTAATCAAGTCATCAATTACGTGTCCCAATATGTAGCTCAACCACATGCCAAATTCATGCACAAAGGAATCCAACAAATATGCCTCTAACAATACATCATAAGATATATCAATGGAGCTCACATACATACCATCCATGTACCATGACATATATGCCTCAAAAACCATTCACTACAAGTACTGAGCAACCAATAGTACCTCTAAACATGTACTAAGAGCGTCCCTCAATAGATAAATGATATATATCTAGCTAGCATCGCATCATCATGATATATCTCATAGACAAAGTGCCATAACATCACTGAGAACATAGCCAACAATATACCTTATCATGAATGAATCAATCCACACACTAAAGTTTGTACCATGCATCCATGATAGATAAGCTTCAATACTCAACCATATTCCATCACCATACATACATCAAACACAAAGGCAAGCATATAATCATGAAAACCTGCAACAAACCATGTCAGACCCTGCAAAACAATGTTATACCATCAAACCATGCTACAACTCATCTGTACACTTATCTTCTTGAGGATTTTTCCATAGGTATGTGGCCTATTCCACAGAAAACTTGCATATGTATGTGAAATTTCTATAGGTCACCTCACATATGTATAAAATTTATCCCACATGAGCCCATGCATGCTTCAGAAAGAGTGAATGTTTCTTGATTCTTTATTCCTTCATTCATGTCTGGTTGTCTAGTCTTCTTCATCCACTTTTGAGAGTGTCATGATTTCTCTGTACTTGTACTCTGAGCTTCCATCCTTTCAACATTTTATTCCTTCTAAGTTACATGTGCTCTTATTACCATTCTATATGAAGCACTCCTCATTGACTATCTCCTTGAATTCCAACAATCCCGAGCTTTGTGGCCAAACCTACTGCAACTATAACATCTCATGGTGTGACAATGTGTAGCAATTTGTCCCACAAGATTACATCTCCAACATATTAACATGTTATTGAATCTTCCAACCTCTTTCCTTGCATGATGTCTACAATCGAAAGCTTTGTGACTATATTCATTACATGAGAAACAATGACCATTGAAAACATTTTCATACCTTTGCTTTTGTGTCCACCTTGAAGGTGTCTCTTTTATGAACTTGTTTTGAGGTGTAAAGGTAGCTTCTTGGTGTCTTCCTTGCTCTGTTCTTCTGAAAGTTTCCTTGCCTTGTGTAGGTGTTTGACTTGTATCTTTCCTTTCACCTTTTGACAATGACGGACTTGCATCATGCTTCTTAGAAATGATAGCTTCATAGTGTGTTTCTTCCTTGTTGTATCCAATAATAGATTTATCATTAAGTGATATTTGACAATCCAAGATTTCATCAAAGATTTTTGAGTTGTTCATGAACCTTTTTGACTTGTCTTCTTTCCTTTTGAGATCAACAACTTATGCTTCCAACTTATGGCACGATTCTTCTTTTTCATTTACTTGAGTCTTTAGTCACTTGATCTCTTCTTCTTGTTTCATGAGTATTTGTTTTAGTTCCATGGTATGTCTTTGGTACTTTTCGAGGGATTCCCTAATGTATTCATCAAGATCAAAATCAGGATAAAAAACATCTTCTCCTTCAAATAAATCTAAAATTTTATTTTTGAGCTTCAACAAATATTCCTCTTCATCTATAAGATAATTGTTAGTTGATTCTACACAATCTTCTTCTATTTGTGTGTCCATGGATCTCCTTCAATCTTGCAAGTCTTATAGTGAAGGCCTTCTCTGATACCAATTGTTGGACACACTGACCACACTAAGAGGAGAGGGGGTGAATCAACATGAGAATATTTTTACATCTTCTTACAAAACTTTAGTTATTCATCACCATTCACAACATCATTACTCATTACTTCTATTCACACTTAGTTCCTTGCATGTAAACATATCTCAATGACATATATTAACAATAAAGAAATATGCACTATCACAATAAAGAACACAAAGAACGCCATATATATGTATAAGTTTCTTTTGTATTACGGACTACAATCCTTGGGGTTTATTAGCACCAACTGAAATGAGAACCAACTGAAAGAGAGCACCAAATATCAATGCAATACCTAGCTTGCATACCTCAACAACAACTGAAAAGATAAATCCAATCCTCAAGTACAATACCTAGCTTGTAGACAAAAAATAATCTGTCAAACTGTACCAACAGTCTATACCAAGACAAGTGCATCAACTATGCGCAATACAACCTGTCACAACAACCTGTAACCTCAACCTGTCTCATCAATCTCATCATCCAAATATGATCTACTCACAAAGATCAATCATCAAGTCAACTCTCAACCATATGCACAATATCACCAAGTTAACCAACAAGATACCTCTAAAAATACACCATACTCTCCATAAACCCTTACACAAGACCATGTGCCAAAACCATACCTTTAATCCTGTAGAAATCATCAAGATCTATACCATACTATGTAACAATTGGAACAATTCCAATATGTAAATCTGAAGTGGTTATGAAATACCAACTTTCTGCAGTTGCCAAATATGTTGTCATGGTTTTTCTACTGCGATTCTACTGATGCGGTTTTGCTGTTGCGATTCTATTATCATGATTATGCTGCTTCAATTTTTCTATCATGGATTTGCTTCCATGATTTTTCTGCCATGATTTTTTATTGCGAATTTTCTAGCACACCTTTTCTTCCGCACTTTTTTTGCCATGATTTGTTTGCCACAATTTTTCTACCGCCATTTTTCTGTAATGAATTTTCTCTATCAATAATACCTTCCCAAATAACCTTTCATTAATGGGTATTCAATATTCTCAAGTATCATGCACATAAGAGACCCTTTCTCTCTTATTTATACTTCTCCAAGTAGCTTCCTCTAGGTATTGTCTTCTAACCAACTTACCCAACTTCCTTCTTTTGGGGCTAACCCACTTCTAACCACTTTGTCCACTTACAACCACTTTATCCACAAATAGTAAAATCTCCACTTCTAGTTGCAACTAATTTATTTTTAATTGTTTTATTGTTGCAACCACTTAACCCATGACTAGCCACTTTGACTGATCAACTTCTTCTAGCAGATGCTCGAATAATTTGACTTCTTTGACCTTCTAGAGGCTTCTAGATAACTCATGAGGGTTCTCCAACTTCACATGGCCATAACTCTCTAACCTTGAGGATTTATGTGAGGTTCCACATATCACTGGAAAGAACATGACATCTAATATCCATATGGAATAGTTTCTCCTGCAAATTCACTGATCTTCATTACATTATTCCTTAATAAAACTTGGGTTCCCTAACCACACTGTTGAGATACTCAACCTCCTAACCATTTGGACTTCAAAAAGAAATGTCTTCCCATGATGGATTTCACCATAAGAGGACCGCTTTGAGAACTTTATCCAACGTCTTCCCATGAGGGAGTTTACCATAAGGGGACCACTTTGGAGTTTATCCATTTGGTTCTTCCTATCAACAATGACATGACATCAATGATAAAACTCCCTATAATATCGACATATCCTTATGACACCACTTGACATCAACCCTATGACAAAAATTACATCAATGACCATATAACCAATAATAAATATATCAATGATACAAACACATCACTATGACAATACTTGACATCAACCCTTTTACATCAATCCTTTGAAATCAATGACAACATAGTACAACAAACATCTATATTTCCATGCATTTAAATTCTGCTGGTTAAATAGGTACTTAAGGATGATTTTATAAGTTTTTAGAGGAAATCTTCTACCCAATAGGTAGTGTCACCACATCTTTAATGCATGTATAATAGCAATCAGTTCCAGGTCGTGTGTTCCATAATTTCTTTCTGATGTTTTAATTTACATGATTCATAGGAGATTGCATAGTCATGTTGCAACAATACACCTCATAAACCTTCTAGTGATGCATCTATACAGACTACAAAGTCCTTTTGTGGGTTTTCTATCCTTAGGATAGATGTTGTTGTCAACAAATGTTTAAACCTTTCGAAACTTTCCTGGCATTTTTCAATGCACTTAAATCTAATTCCCTTTTTCTGTAAGGAGGTTATTGTGTAGGAAAGTTTTGAAAAATATTCTATGAATATATGATAATATCCTCTGAAACCATAAGGAAAATAACTTTTAGCAGAGGTTATAACAGAGGTTTCTAGTGTTACAAAATTGACAAAAATTGTGAAAAAAACTTCCTCTACAACATTTGTTTTCGATAGCAAATGTTTTTGTAGATACTATAATGGATGTTGATTATAACTAAAAATATTTGGGTGGTCAGTGGTGTTAGAGTATGTTTACAAATCAGAGCGTTTTTATAAGGCACAAGCATCGGTGCATACTGTTGGGCCTAGACCAAGTTTTGAGGAAACCTTGGTCAAGTTTGTACCACCTTTTGGACTTTGACGCGAAGGTCGAATATGGAGCGCCATGGAGGAGCTGAGATCATGGATCTCAGTGTGTTTTGTGGGATATGTGGGCCCAACAAGTGGTTATTTAGGGTTTTGTAATGGGTTATGGGATGTCGGTGTTAATATTATGGTAGCTGTGGGAGGTATTTACCCCCACGTGTGAACCTGACGAGAATAGAAGACTTCGGGAAGCAAGATAAACCCTAATGAATTGGCTAATAACCCTAGAAGCCTTGTCGGCTCAAGAAGATAATTTATATTAGGCTATTATCCTCCAAGAGAAGAAGTCAGCCAGAAATAATAATAATATACTGAACAGACACTATCCAGAAGGAGAAGTCGGCCCCAGCAAATCTGGTAGAACCAGTATAAATACAGGGCGCCAGTTCTCATTTGTCACATCTCAGGACTGGAGTTTTCCCAGTTGGTGCACACTGCAGTTGCAGTTGTTGCGCAGGTTTGGAGGAGGGTTGCAGGTGCAGCTAGTTTCAGTATTGGCTTGAATATCTCTTGGCTAGGGTTTGGAACATTTGATCGGTTTTTTATGATGCGCTATCCTTGGGGATTGATGCATTACTCTTTGTTTGGCTATCTAGCCTAGGGTTTTCTTCCGGATGAATTCTCAGGTCAAGGTTAAGGTGCTCGGAGGGAGGCTTCGGACTGTGGTTGGGTGACGAGGGTATCGTCAATGGTAAAACGAGCACACCATCTTCTATATTCTAACAGGTTATGGGCC
>ML780075.1:223427-239096 GCA_009831015.1 Picea engelmannii | reverse complement strand
CACATACCACCAGAAATGGCATGACAAGCACTATCCATCTAGGATAGTTTCACCAACAATTTCCTTGATCTTCATCTCGTTATTCCTCATACAAGCATGGGTCCTCCAACCATTCTTCTAGGATAACTCATTCCGTAAAGCGTCTTCCCGTGAGGGATTTCACCATAAGGGGACCACTTTGGAGTTCATCCATTTGTACACCTTATCAATCATGATAAGACAATAATGAGTCATCTATACATTTTTCCAACAATGCATCATATACCAATGGAACCACATCGATCCAGCTTCATCATGTATCAATGACAACTCATTGATCCATCTTCATCTATGCATTCTCATCAAGAACAATACATATTATATTACATCAATCATCAATCAATCAATCCTTTGACATCAATCAATTACTTGACATCAATCCATGACATCAATGAATCAAACCATTGGCATCAATGACAACCAACCTTAATCAACAAAGTCGGCCCCAACAAATCTGGCAGAACCAGTATAAATACAGGACGCCAGTTCTCATTTGTCACATATCAGGACTGCGGTTTTCCCAGTTGGTGCGCACTGCAGTTGCAGTTGGTGCACAGGTTTGGAGGAGGGTTGTAGGTGTAGCTGCAACAACAACTAGTTTCAGTATTGGATTGAATATCTCTTGGCTAGGGTTTGGAACATCTGATCAGTCTTTTATGATGCGCTATCCTTGGGGATTGATGCGCTACTCTTTGTTTGGCTATCTAGCCTAGGGTTTGCTTCCGGATGAATTCTCAGGTCAAGGTTAAGGTGCTCGAAGGGAGGCTTCAACCTGTGGTTGGGTGACGAGGGTATCGTCAATGGTAAAACGAGCACACCATCTTCTATATTCTAACAATGGGCCCATGGGTTTACCCATGTTTAGGCCTTTTTGTAAGGAATCATAAAAGTATAAATAGATAAGAATGTATGGTAGAAATATAAGACATAAGTTAAGTGATGTAAGACCAAAGTAGTTGAATGCAAGTGGTTTTGAGTTGATTTTTTCAACATAATGTGTATGTAAGTCTCTGTGCTTAATAGAGAAGTTGGCTTTGTGCCTTGACCTAGTTTTGGGAAGGAGAATCTGGTGCTCAGTGCTCATATCTCTTTTCCTCTGCGAATCTTGACTCTGTGTCTTGGTGCACAGGAGTGGATGAATGTAAGAGAATTGAAGAATAATAAATAAGATGAAGAAGTTGGTGAACGTATCCCCACACTGGGGTGAACCACGTATATCTTGTGTCTTTTGTGTACTTTGTACTGTGTTATTTATGTTATGAGTATGCTCAGTGCTTTGTTTATTATGTATGTTAGATAGATATGTTGATGCTTAGTGCTTTATTAGTGTTAGAGATGAATGAATGTTAGATCTAACCCAGTGTTATGTGTTGAATGATTGAAGTGCTTTATCTTTATTGTTACTACACCGATCTATCTTAGGGTTTGTTATGTGATGTTAATGAAGCTAATGAACTAATGAATACCATCTTCTAAGTGTTGCTAGAATACTCGACAAAGTGTTTTTATCACATATCTGTGTCCCAACTTGGTTACAGACGCTTGTGTCCTGTAATCCCCCCTTCTTCTACCTCAGGTGAGACTTTGCCTGCTCACAGGTGTTGCCGAAAGGGTCGATAGTTAGGGTTTTTTTGGTGCGTTGTTGAAGCGTTGAACCATGGGTTTGCCCCTATGCCAACAAATGGTTTCGTTGCCCATTTCCCACTCTTGTTAGGAAATATTTGGATTGAGAAGGATTAGATCAGAAGGAAATCAGAGGAAGAATCTATAGAAAAGAAAAAGAAAGAACTAATGGATTTCATAGCCAGAAAAATAGACCAACTAATAGAAGAACAAGAAGATAAGTCAAAATAACAGAAAGAAAGAGAATTAGCTGTCGAAGTTGAAAGAAAACAAGAAGTTTTGAAGGACCTATCCATGCAAGAAAGAAGAATACCCACCCTAGGATTAATAAGAGAAGATATATTAACTTTGAACCCTTCGAGAGAACATCAGCAGTGCAAAGTCACTATGCTAGGATAAGATAAGAATAAGAATGGAAAGATGATTCCATAAACTATTAGAGAAAATAAGATCACAAGAAAGAAGGCAAGGAAGCTCAATAAGAAGAAAACCAAGTTAGAAAAGCTACAGGAAGCTACAGAGAACAGATGGAAGACTTTGCAGGAGGCAGGTTTGCAAGATTTGAACCTCGTCGAAATAGCAGGACCGTACATAATGGGAATTTGCCCAGGCGAAGCTATATGATTGTTGGAGGCGCCCTGCCCATTAGAACAATGCTATAGAATGGATAGAAAATGCCTTTCTGGGAGGATGGACCACTTTTGGGACATTGAGACCATGCCATAATGGACAGATTCAAATTGATGGAAACATTCCTGCCCATTGAAAGAATCCATTACAATGCCCCGCTTATTTAACCCGTTGGTCGCTGCACTGGGACCACGTTTTTCCACCCGTGATTAACTGAGCTATCAGAGAATTGATTATGCATAGAGCTATGTTATCAGAATCTAGACATTGGCATTCATTTGTATACCTTGCCTGTTCGTTTGCCTACCCCGACCTTCCTGTTTAATAGTGAGAATGTCGGGCGAACGCACTGAGATACAAAAGTTCGTCAAGGAGGTTCTTAACAAGTTCATGGTTGATAGAGCTATGTATAAAGGTATCCAGACATCGTCGGCTAGGGGACTATAGGCTTCCACTTTGACTGGACAACGTTCGGGCCGTGCCAAACCTACAACCGAGAAGCGGAGTAAGCATCACGATGATCTGGCTAATGTGAAGCATATCTCATCGATATTACCAGACTATATCCCACCGTTGGCTGGCGTGGTTAACTGCGAAAAAATCCCACAAGACTATGAGTACACTCTGATCACTGTGCACATTCCGAAGGGAATACTCGTAGTTGTGAGTCAGTTAGGACAAATCCCACTACTAAATAATAATGACTTCAACCTTGGAGACAGAAAGAAATGTGCTATGCTCTCACCCTAGAGATACTTAAAAAATACAACTGGGAAGAAGCATCTCCTGGTCTCCCAGCCATGGATTAAGGAGATGACGTAGTCACTATGCTCAGTGTGATGAAGATTCCCCATTTTGGCCATCACCAGGAGGTTAACGATTGCATTAAACTCCTCTTATCATGATAACATGGAGGATAGTTGTGGCTCAACCAACAGATTACTATGGATCCAACGTTGTTCCATTTGATTAAAGGATTAAGCATGAAGGGAATTGAACCTCAACAGTTTTACCTAGGGAAGGCCTCAGACCGCTCCCTGGCACAACAAATCAAGGAAGCATATGGTGAAGTTGAAAAGGGAAAGCGAGGCTACAAGGTAGCCTCTATCCAGGATGGCATAATGCTCCTTTCTTTCCAACTCATATATAGCAATCTCGTAAGGAAGAACTGCCCTACACAGGTCATCAGGTTTGTGGTAGACCTTGCAGGAAAATGTGTGGAGGGAATGAAAATGAATTGCATGAGTTACTTCGTCAATGAACTCGAGAAAGACTATCACAAAGCTCAGGATCATGGATACGAGTTCCACTTCAACTGGATGATGGTATTGATCATATTTGTCACTTCGCAAATTCCTGAAGGAGCCACCTTCCCAGAGATCGAACCATCAGGGTCGTTGGCCGCTAGGTTTTCTACCTTGTGGTACACCAATGACATGTCGAAACAATGGCAGTCAAACATTGTGTTCCACACATATTATCAGCAACTGAAGGTTTCCATTGAAGCATTTCCTCACATGACACTGCGCACCCTGCATCAGTACCGACCTTTTGTGAAGTTCTGCGCAGATCGACATTTTATCTATATCACTGCGCACAGAGATGAGAGAAAAGAAGAGTTACTGTCATATTACAATTTGACATATGTAGACATGGAGCAAATCATGAAGGAATGGCCAGAGGAGTTCCTCGTATTTGTTGTTGATGAAGAAATCTCCGACACTAACATCATAGGAATCCCCCTAGTCACCCGGGTTGAGCATGTCGGAAAGTCCAGTGTGAAGAAGAAGAAGAAACCATAGGAATTCCAAAATATAGAGACTGATGATGAGGAAAACGCCTATGAAGGAAATGGATCTAGCTCGCTAGGAGGAGAAGATGACACATATGGAAAAGGAGGGGATTAAGGAGAAAAGCAAGGAGAAGGTGAATCTATACAACCAAAATATCCTCCTGCTGAAACATCGTAGAAGAGAAAGATTTCTCCAAAGAAACCTTCAACAAGAAAGAAGACGTGTGCTAGTAAGCCCCAATTGGAAACCACACTCATAGAGGATGACATCAGTCTAGTCCGCGGAGCCATGGAGGATGCTTCAGAGGATATCTTGTAGAGATATGGTGTGAAGCAGTAGGAGTTGTATGAAAAGGTTGAGAAGGAATTAAAGTAAATACAACAAGCTATTCATTCAGTGCACGTAGTAGCCACTGCGCCTTCCTCATCATAGATTGAAGAATTGGGGGATGAATCATCCCAATTGATAAGACTTGTAGATGCGACATAGGATTGACTTTAGAAAGTCCAAGAAGACAAGGAAAAGGCTACAGAAGTCTTGAAACAAGAGAAAGAGGAAGTCTTAGATCAGTTATGCATAGTGCGATACTGTGTAACAACCTATGAAAATGAAAAAGATGAGTTTCAGGCGATGGTCCAGGAAGAGTAAGTCTATCTACAGAAAGAAAAGGAGAAGTTGTTCGTAAGACATGCCACAGTTAAGGAAGTTGTGAGTAAATCATGTCACTCTATGCCGGTTTTGGCACAAGAGGAACATGAGTCTGTCAAGGCTCAAGTGGCGAAAATCGATGAGACCATCCAACAACTTCAAGAAAGGATAACAGAGTTGGAGGTCCAAGCAGTTTCGAGCACCCTGTAGGAGGTGCATGATGAGAGGGAGGAATCCAATAAGAATAAAGTAATAAGGATAAGGTCCCTTGCCTCAGAGTGCAAACAATTAAGCGATAAAAGTGCACAGACTTATGAACACCTCACAGAAGATCCAGAGCTAAGGAATTTGGAAGCGCAACAACATGCATTCTCCGTGCAGGCATAGATGAAGCTGCTCACAGTAGTCGAGAGAATGAAAATATCACAGAAGAAGTGCGCAGTCTAACAACAACTTACTACCATCCAGGGTAGAGTAATGGAAGTCACGCAGAAACTATAACCAGTGCAAGATGAAGCCTGCAAGGTGTTTGAAGAAATTGAAGGACAAGGATCACAATTGGACCAAGTGGTTGCGACAGTGGAACAACGCCTGGAAGGGCCAGTTACAACACAGGAAATCCAGGAGCTCGCTGAGCAGGAGGCTCAAGCGAAGTAGAAATTCGAAGAAGCTCGATTGAAGCTAAAGTCCTTAGAATAAACATTGCTCAGACCTCAGTGACTCAGGACGAGTCACATGTGAGTGTTGGGGGCCTATTGGGCCTCGACCATGTTTTGATGAAACCTTGGTCTTAATTGGACCACCTTTTGGACTTCGATGCAAGGGTCGAATATGGAGTGACATGGAGGAGCTGAGATTGTGGATCTCACTTGTTTTGTGGGATATGTGGACCCAATAAGGGTTTTGTAATGGGTTATGGAATTTCGGCCCATGAGTTTACCCATGTTTAGGCCTTTTTGTAAGGAATTGTAAAAGTATAAATAAATAAGAATGTATGGTAGAAATATAAGACATAATTTAAGTGATGTAAGATAAAAGTAGATAAGTGCAAGTGGTTCTGAGTTTCTTTGTGCAACATAATGTGTATGTAAGGCTATGTTCTTAATAGAGAAGTTGACTTTGTGCCTTGACCTAATTTTGGGAAGGAGGATATGGTGATCAGTGCATAGATCTCCTGTCCTCTGTGAAGCTTGACTTTGTGGCTTGGTGCACATGAGAGGATGAATGTAAGAGAATTGAAGAATAATAAAGAATACGAAGCAGTTGGTGGACATAGCCCAACACTAGGGTGAACCACGTATATCTTGTGTCTTTTGTGTGCTTTGTACTATGCTTCTTATGTTATGAGTCTACTGAGTGCTTTGCTTATTATGTATGTTAGATATATATGTTGATTCTTAATGATTTATTGGTGTTAGGGATGAATGAATGTTAGATCTAACCCAGTGTTATGTGATGAATGATTGAAGTGCTTAATCTTTATTGTTACCACATTGATCTATCTTAGGGTTTGTTTTGCGATGTTAATAAAGCTAATGAAATAATGAATACAATCTTCTAAGTGTTTCTAGAATACTATATGAAGTGTTTTTATCACATATATGTGTCCCAACTTGTTTACAGACGAATGCGTCCTATAATCCCCCCTTCTTCTACCTCGGGTGAGACTTTGCCTGCTCACAGGTGTTTTCGAAAGGGCCGGTAGTTAGGGTTTTGTTGGTGTGATGTTGAAGCGTTGAACCCTGGCTCTGCCCCTATGCCAGCACATATATACACCTATAGCACCGATGTTAAACACTTAACTTCAATAACCAGGGTAGTAAAATATGAAAGCACTAGGGAAGTAAAATATTTAAGCACCGGGGTGTTTATCTTATAAGCATTGGGGCTTTAACATTAAAACACATCAGGAGAATTACAAGTAATTAAGAACAGGGGCTTTCTTCATAGAATGTACCAGTGCGTTATTAATAAGAAAGCACTGATATTGTATAAAATAATATGCACTCGTGCGTTACAGGGAAAAATGCCCCAGTGCATTAAAAATCGAAAGCATCGATGATTTGCAGTAACAAAAAAGGCTCAGTTCTTATCAATAATTATAACACAATAGCACCGATGCGTATCAATAAAACATACACATCAATGCTTCGTATAAGATTAACACACCAATGGCCAAATTTTTAATATAATTTTGTGGTATTAAATTAATATTGAAACCAATATTGATTGATTACATAAAAGCACTTGTGCAAATTTCATATGAAATGCACCAGTGAGTTTTAATATTAAACGTGCCAATGAGATTAATAATTAAAATACATCGAGAAACATCGACCTCTGATAGTACAATTATTGTTATTTTTTAATTTTACTATTTATTAAAAAAATTACATATATATTATATTTTGATTAGTGAATTTGGATATGATGTTTGGATTAATTTTTTATATCAACAGATTTTTCATTTCTTCATTATAATATTTAGTCATCCATATATTTAATCAACGATGTAACATTTCACAGTGACATTGGACAATGAAATAAAATATATTAAAACATATTTTATTATATGAATAAGAGGGTCTTTGTCAAACAAAACGGGACACGTATAGGTAATCCCTTGTCTTTCAATTGGGACACAATGTCCATTACATTAAACAAAATGTCTGATTTCCATAGACAATTATTTCAAGAAAATACAATTGCATCTTGCATTGATATCCAAATATATTGATCATCATTCTTCACTTGAACTATTGTTAGTGCTCGAGCTACTGCCATGCCTTGGGTTATTTTGCTAAATGTTTGGTTGATTGTCTCGATTGTTTTGTTCTTCTTGAAGTTTTATTTACAAACATAAAAATGACTACATTGGTGAGAATAATGAAAATTGAAATAAATAATATACATGAATATAAATTGAAAAACGACGTATCTCCAAAGAAAGAATTGACTTATGAATCATACACATCTGTTCAAAATCAAATCTCATGCCTTTTTTCAACAATTCTTTTGTTGGCTTAGTTCCATACTTTGTTTCCTACAAATTTTATATCCATAATAAGTCATAGATTTAATATAAAGTATTATTTTTGTTTCATTAATTATAAAATGATATAAGTAAACAACATAGATTATACTTACAAATTCCACAATTAATTTTTGATATGCCAACATGTACTCACAACCCTTAATTAACCCAATGTCAATCAATTTTTCTGATGGCTCTTCTTTGTATGTTAGCACCTGTTTGAAGACTTTCAAGGATGGTTGTTGTAAAACAACTTAAAATATACAAAATAAAATCTCAAGTTGTTATAAGAAAATAGCAATTACTGACAAACTTTTCTATCAACCCTTTTCTTCCTTGTCATCTAGTTTATGTAAAAAATGAGTTCCATTTTTTTTTTTTTTCTGTAAGAGAATATTTGAAAACTAATATTTAATGTATAATTAATTGTTTGTACCTAATAGATCAATTCAATGATTACATATATTTGAAGCATGGTGTTGTTGAGATATCTCCTCCTACGATGCAATTATGTCCAATTCTTTGAACATCTCCTTGTACAGTTTTTTGGACATTCCTACTGGCATATTTCAGATATCATCTCGTTGGTCCTCTCGGATTTTCGTAAGTTTCCTCCAAAAATACCATGACAATAAAGTATTGTTATATTGATAATATGAAAACTATATATCATAAAATTTATATATTAATAAATGAATACTTTGTAATATATATTCTAAAACATTGTTTTTAGGAATATTTCTTTTTGAATGATTATTTTTTGTTGTTGTATGTTTTTGCTATTACAAGTCTGACATGTCTCATTGACTGTAACGTCCAGCTCTTGCGTGCACCGAGTGGACTTATTATTTGAGGACATTTGCGTGCAAGTGATCCGATCCTTTATACTATTGGATATTTTGATTATGATTATGAGACATTGGGGATGTGATGTTATGTCATTTTTGTTATATTTACATCGACAGGTGCTATCGACTGGGCTCTCCTGAGTATGCAGGACTCTAGACATTGAGGATGCAGAGGCATCGATGAAACCCCTTGGACTCCCGATCGAGTCAGGGAGTGGAATGTTAGGGTTTGAATGTGGTTGATGTGACATATGTACCTATGATTAGATGTTATGATGATTGATTATTATTGTTGACATGATTCGTTGATAGATGTTGGCTGACGATATCTTGTCGACCAGAATCACATGTAGATTAAATGGGTTCTAGAACGACAACAAGAGACATTGAGGGAGAGGTGTGGCAACAACCCTGCCACCGCCTACTATCACTCCCATCGTGGCTCAAACTATAGGTTAATGATTACCTAGTTCGAGAAGACCCACGATGTCATGGGGGAGGACTGTGATAGTCGCTCACAATGATTCTAAGGGGCGCAAAATAAGGAAGGGGACGTATTCCTTAGAGTTTCTTAGTCTCCCACAAGATCACCTGGTGGAGTATTAACTCCAGGGGTTTGACGTCTACCAAATTCAGTCAATAGACGAGTGGCACCCTTGGAGCACGTAGTGCGTCTTGAAGGGCATGTCGTGCAAGGAAAACAGAAAGAGACGAGTGGCACCCTTGGAGCACGTAGTGTGTATTGAAGGGCATGTCGTGCAAGGAAAACAGAGGGAGGTGAGTGGCACCCTTGGAGCACGTAGTGCGCCCTGAAGGGAACGTCACAATTTTAACTGGTAAGTGAATAAACCTAGTTAGCCTTAAAATGAATGATGTGATAAGTAAAGTTTAATGACTAATTTTTCCCTTAAGAATTTTCGCCCAACCTAGTGAATTTAAAACCTATGTCTAAGCAGAACCTCTGAAAAAAAATATTTAGACATATAACAAGAAGGGGGTAAAGAATTTCAAGCTTTAATTGTTAAGGTAAAACAATTATAATGAAGGATTAAATTTTTAAAAAGTGGGTAATGGTTGTTGTTATCTACTTTTGATAATTTAATTTTTATTTAAAAAGAAAAGAGGGTAAATGGTTGTTTTTATCTACTTTTGCTAATTTAATTTTTAGTTAAAAAGAAATAGGGTAAATGGTTGTTTTTATCTACATTTGCTAAATTAATTTTTAGTTAAAAAGAAAAGAGGGTAAATGGTTATTTTTATCTACACTTGCTAAATTGATTTTTAGTTAAATAGGAAAAAGGGGGAAACTTAAAAGAAAAATGAAACTTAAGGAAAAAGGGAAACTTAAAGAAAAGGGGAGACTTAAAGAAAAAGAAGAATGTCTAACTTAGTAAGGAATCTACCTTGGGGACTTTCTATTTATGAAATCAACTAGAAATTAAGTAAGGCGTAATTCATTTAAGATTTGTAAGAGAATATTGGGACGCCGAGGAGCGTTTTTAGGAATGATTTTAGGGGGGTGAGGGAAATAGGAATATTTAATTAATTTTCTAGTGCAACTAGGGGATCGAGTGACATGTGTACGAGAGAGGTTTTTTGAAATTAATTAAATGAAAAAGAAATTTAATGAGAATATAGGAAACTAATGACTGAAAAACTCTATAAAAATGATGGAGGAGGAGGAGTATGGAGCTCATCTTTTTGCATAACGTTACGCTGCTGAAATTTTTTCTTGACTGAACTTTCTCTTATGAAAGTTGGGATACCCATCTCGGGTAACAATTGGTAACTCCACCTTGCAAAGAAAGATGGGTTCTATCATTCTCTAGTATCATGTGTGTGGCCCCTTTGTGGCTTGGGGGGCTCAGGAGGAAGAAGAGTACCACTAGCGTTGGCTGGGAGGTATCGGTGAAGTCACATCGGTTGGAAAGCGGGAGCTGCACGGAGCGCATGCGGGACAACAAATTCAGATCATTAACATTTGGATAAGGTACACATGTAAACGTTGTTACCTGCAATGGAATTTAATTTATGCATGGTTTTCTATACATGGTTGAAGATTTCATTGCCATGAGCTTTATTTTACATGAATTCCTATGGTAATTTAATCCCCTTGTCGCTTGACTTTTTCAGTAAGAACCCTTTCTATCCATTGTATCCTTTATTTATGATTTACTATCTCTTTGCACATGGCCAGAATGAGCCCCGAACTCAAAACCTTGCCCGTGTTCTTGTATATCTTGCTCGCATTTTATTTATTCCTTGATTGCGCTATTATTTCATTTTTTGATTCTCCACGGAGAAGATATGGATGAACATTGTGTTTTTATCTTCTGTCCCTTATCCTTAAGCTATTAGTCTGTGCCTGAGCAGTTGGCTAGGATCCCAATCGACTATCTTCACTACGGTGTTTAAGACTGAGATTTAAATGACCTTCTTTCCTGTGCATGGATAATAAGTTAAGGACAATTTTCTCCCATCTATCTATCCCTTACTTATATCTGCATTTTTCTCTTATGATTAAACTCCGATATCTGTGTTTCTATTTTATGCATAATCCCTGCATCCTTCCCATAATGTTACCTCTACGTTTGATTGATAAATCTCACCGTATTAGAATGGTAAACCTTTGTGTTTTGATTGATAAATTCCAGTTTTATGGAATGGTAAATCTCTGCGTTTTTCTTATTGGTAAAATCTTTGCGGTTGAATGAGCATCTTTGTGTTTGAATGAGAATAATGATGAATGATTAATCTTTGAAGGATTAATTTCTGACGAAATCGTTTTTACTCATAATCGTTTTTACCAAAATCATTTTTCTTGTCTTATCACACAACATTCACACGCGATTTTCCTGGAATATTAAACAACATTAACACCACGAATCACTGGGCATGTTACACAACATTCACACACAATTTTCCTGGCTTATTAAACCGCATTAACAACACAAAACACTGGGCATGTTACCCAACATTCACACACGATTTTACTATCTTATTAAACAACATTAACACAACAAATTATTGGGCATGTTACATGGTATTCACACACGATTTACCGAGCCTTTACTCAGCCTTCACACCACAAAATTCAGGGCGATTTACCTAGCCTTTACACAACGTTTTATGACTATGTAATAGTTGCATTAGGACTATGTAATGGTTGTGTTTGTGACTGTGCAATGGTTGTGTTTGTAACTGTGTAATAGTTTCTTTTTATGGCTGTGCAATAGTTTCATTTTAGGACCGTGTAATAGTTTCATTTTTGTGACTGTGTAATTGTTGTGCTATAATTGTTGCGTTGTATGCCGTGTATGATAACGATTTTTATTTTAGTAATAATGATTGACTGAAATCTGTTTGTATATATTTGATAGAAATTATAAACATGTAGTATGACAACGCTACCATGTATTAAAAGACAATGATATCATACTTTTATTATACAGCCATAACATATTTTGATAGACAACATGTCATATATTTAATAGACAGCCACATAATGCATTTAATAGACAATGATTAATTGTGGATAGTAATTATTAATGAAAATCGATTTGTTGAATGTTGATTTATTATTAATAGATAGCCCATGTTTTTATTGTTGATTTCTTATCATTCGATAACACATGTTTAGACAATGTTAATGGACATGATTTTATCTAATGTATGATAGATAGATAATACTTCATCATATAGACAATGTGTTTATGATAGACAACTAATACTTCATCATATAGACAAAGTGTTTATGATAGTCATCAAATACTTCATGATAGACAACACATACTTCATCAAACATATCGTCATTCAATCTCTTTAGTAGTAATTTAATTGAATGTAGGACATATTAGTTTTAAAAATATATGGTTGCAATGATGGTCGTGATCCTTACGACAAGTAGATTTAATTGTTTTATATGTCGATGGTTTTGTATATATGTCTTATGACTTATGAAAATAATAGATTAATTGTTTTTTTTATATAGCGATTGTTCATTTATCCATCTTACATATCAATCTTTTAACTTCTGCCACAATAGATTAAATGTTGCGATGGTAATAGAATAATGGCTTAATTGCTTTGGTAATATATTACTGGATTAATTGAAATGATAATAGTTCACTCATTCCCACATAGACATAATGATTAAAAATTATTTATTTATGGTTTATTGGCGTAATAGTTAATAGTTTGCGCAAGATTAATGGTTGAGGGTTTAATAGTTTTATTAGCTAAAATGATTAATAGTTTAACAATTAATTGGTTACTACACGCCTTGTGCCTTAAGTCGAACTGTAAAGGGTGGTTGGTCAAAGTTGTTTAACCACACAGGTTGCCTTGTAGGAAACAAGAAATCCTCTGGTGAGTTGCGCAATTTAATTTTGAGTGATGTCACCTTGTGTCTTCTTGACTTGTTGCTTGGGTCCTTGGGTATAGTCTTCATGTATTTATTGATAGATGATTCAGTCTCCTAGCACGATGGATTTAGATTGGGTTAAAGGTCTATATATGTTATGTTGCGCCATGGTTACTGTCACGCCTATCACCTTGTGACGGTGTGATTCCTTATGAGGGGATCATTGCATGCCCTAATGGATAGATGCGAATAATAATCTGGTCGGAGTCTTGTGCTTCTCGATGTGGGCGTATTGTTTGTTGTAATTGATGTTGGTACTTGGTTTTGGAACGCCTTAATGCATTTGGTTTTGAGCCTCGTAGAGGTTTCTAGTTACTGGTCATCGAAGTCGATGTGTCGGTTTGTTGATGTTGTCCTTTATCTTTGATCAAATTCTGGACCAGGGGTCAAAATTTAGCTCAAAAATCAAAGTTCTCGGAATTGCCTCAAAACAAATGGGTGTGTAGCCCTCGTCGTCACGAACCCAACGCAACTCATTTGGGTTCAAACGGACATCGGATGAGAGAGATATCGCGATCTGTTCGAATTGCCAAACAGGTAAAAAAATTACGCTGACTGTACAGTCCATACAGTCTGTACGGATGCTGACGTGGCAGAGGTCGTATGATGACATGGCAGAGTCTGGATGATGAGTTGACAGTTGGATGAATGATGTTGCAACACGTGGTAGTTTTTGATTGGTTGTACGGTGCCACGTGGCCCAGTCATGGGCTGCCACGTGGCACCCTGCTATTGGTTTGGGTGTTTGGTTAAAAGATTATGGAGTCCACCGGACTCGAACCCTGGACCTCCCCACCGTGAAAAGCTTTGGCAAAGGCCGCCCAACTGGCGTGCCACACATTATTACTTATTATATATATGGTTTATAATATATTTGAATTGGACTTATTGTATGGTTGGGCAGGGGTCCGGGCTGGGGCCTAGCCCCAGCCCCCGATCGCACACACTACCATATGACTCTACACCATGCACGCGCGTAGGAATTCGGATTGTTCAAACGGTTAAGCCCCCGGTCACATAAACCGTGCCATATGACCATACCTCCCGGAGTTTTCCGCGGGAATTTTTTGAACGGTTAAACCATCCACTCGCCACTTGTCACGCCCAGGTTCAATCTTGGAGCCTAGCCCTTTTTGTGTGGGAAATGAGGTCATATGACCCATGTGTCCATGGGTTTGGCGGTTAGGGGCTAGGTGCGCCCATAACTGTCCTACATTTTGCACCGTTATGCGGTTGCACCTGGTGCTGGGTTTAAGCACATAAAAATGCGCGTGAGCTAGGTTGAGCCACAGGAGGTGTGTTTTGGAGAACCAGAGACAACAAGCTTGAAGGAAGAAAATGGCAGGATGCCTATCTTCTTCATTTTTTGGCCAAATGAGGTGTCGAAAAAGCCCAACTAGGGGTTTTTGGACGTTCTGAATCCATTGGAACTATTTCACATCCATTTGAAGAATTCTTTTGCAGGTTTTTAACCATTGAAGTTTCAGGAAGCTCTAGGGAGCTTGAAGCCCTCATTGTTTGAGGTCACGCTCAAATGAGCCCATGTTTGTTTTCTGTGATTGAATAATCATTTTTGGCTAATTGTTATGCTCTGAACACTTTGGGATAGGTTTCAGATCCATTTGAGGAATTTTACAGGTGTTTTTGCCACAGAGAAACTCAGGGAAGCTTAAGGCCACATGTAGAAGAGGTCATGACCAGATGAGCCATGATCTGTTTTCAGAGTTTTATTAGTCATTTTTGGGGTTTTTATGTATTCTGATCCCAATAGTATAGCCAAAATTTCCATTGGAGTTGAGCAGCAGCTTGTAAAAGAATTTTTGACAAATTAATCCCAGAGAGCGAAGTCCATTGATGTAGGCTCAAGGAGATGTAGCCCAGAGAGGGGTGAACTCCTTTATCATCTTGTTATTGTTGTGAGTTTGATGGTTTATTTGCTGCAAGTTATGTTGCTGTGTATTTATTTAAAGTACATATTTAACCATTTAAAAGAACATTTCCTTACACATGAACATTTAAAAGAAGATGCATAAACTTGACACATAATTTATCTTGCATATTTTAACACATGGAGCAAGGTCCTGTAAAGTTTATTTTAATGAAGTAGAGGGTGCTTGCATAGAATAAAAAGTCAACCCACTATTTTCAGATCAGGTGGTATCAGAGCACTAGTTTGTTTTTCTCTTGTATTTGCCATTGATAGCTTGAGATTTAGCTATTGGTATTTGTGCAAGTTTTGTGTTGAAGTTTGATATCTTGCAAGGATGGAGGAAGCTTCAAACATTGATAGTTCTCATACATCTTCAAAATCAAAGTTATTTGACAAAGAGATGTTGAAGGAGTTACTAACCATGAGAGATGTGGTGAAAGAGATGTGGGAAGATAGAAAGGAGAGCATTTCCCTTGAAGAGCAGTTGATGGCCATGAAGGAGGAGAAAGACCAGCTTCTTGAAAAGTTGCATGAGATGGAGACTCAACTTCATGAGGAAAAGAAAACCCTTACCAAGTACATGCATGAACATAAGGTATGTAATGTTAGTTTATCTTCAAATTCCTCTCAAGATGAATGTTTTGGTGTTTTTGAAAATCACACAAGAGGAATAGGGTCCAAGTTATTGTTAAAAATGGGCT
>ML780075.1:188172-222839 GCA_009831015.1 Picea engelmannii | reverse complement strand
TTCCATCTTATGTATGCATTTATGTCGAGAGTATGACAAGTTGTAGCAGTTTATCATAACTTGTATGATGCAAGTTTGCATGTGAATGCAATTCGTGTGAAGGCATTTTTGTTGTTGCACAACTTCGCCAGGAGGATGTAAAATTGGAGTATGATGTTCACTTGTTACAGCCATATATATTTTTCATATTCAGCTTTTATGTACCCACATGTTTCGGGTTTGTGTACTTATGTTTGTACTGAAAGGAGAGTTGAAGAGTCATACACATGCATTTGTTTTTGTGTATGTGTAAGCAGTGAACCTGGTGATAGTTCATCATGAATGATTCATGATTATAACATGATTGTGTATCATGAATGTCGACTTGTCAGTTTGGGAAGGTTGATATGTTTCAAACGAGTTTCGACTTGTGTCGATGTTGTTTTGACGACTATGTTGTGTCGATCATGTTTTTTGACTTGTGTTTAGTTGATGGTGTTCGTTGGCTTGTAAGTCAATTTTGAGTACACCGAGATGCAGGAAAACACCATGTGCTTTGATGAAGCACAAGATGAGACCATTTGCTTGAAGAGAAAAAAAATTTTATTGGCATCATTTTCAATCTTGTATAATTTGTTTTCAAGACTGATGGTTTTCTTGGCTTGTGACAAGATGTCGCAGGAAAGTTTTTGCAGCCATTGTAGAGCGGATTGTGTTGATGTCAAAGAGTTCACAAGAGGGACTTAATTATCAGTGGGAAGGTTGGCAGTCTTCCAAGCACAAGGAGATAAGTGGGTCAACATCCAGAGGATAGTGGTTGAGGGACATAGCTAGTTGCAGTGCAAGGCATGTCAAGGTATCCAGGTGATTGTCGAAAAGACTTTTCAAGTAGAATCAGTTGATAGAACTTGAAAGCAGAAGAGTATTGAATCTCAGACAGATAATCATAAGCTTTTGTGGGTCCAAAAGCCTTTCAGTGGGAAGGTGTGATCAAAATCTGGACTAGGGGTCAAAATTTAGCTCAAAAATCAAAGTTCTCAGAATTGCCTCAAAACAAATGGGTGTGTAGCCCTCGTCATCATGAACCCAATGCAACTCGTTTGGGTTCAAACAAACGTCGGATGAGATAGATATCGCGATCTGTTCGAATCACCAAAAAGGTAAAAAAATTGTGCTGACTGTACAGTCCGTACGGATGCTGATGTGGAAGAGGCCGTATGGTGACGTGGAGTCGTCCCTACACTGAGTTGACAGTTGGATGAGTGATGTTGCGACACGTGGTAGTTTTTGATTGGTTGTACGGTGCCATGTGGCCCAGTCATGGGCTGCCATGTGGCACCCTACTATTGGTTTGGGTGTTTGGTTAAAAGATTATGGAGTCCACCAGACTCGAACCCTGGACCTCCCCACCGTGCAAAGCTTTGGAAAAGGCCACCCAACCGGCATGCCACACATTAGTACTTGTTATATATATGGTTTATAATATATTTGAATTGGACTTATTGTATGGTTGGGCGGGGGTCCAGGCTGGGGCCTAGCCCCAGCCCTCGGTCGCACACACTACCATATGAATCTACACCATGCACGCGCGTAGGAATTCGGATTGTTCAAACGGTTAAGCCCCCGGTCGCATAAACCGTGCCATATGACCATACCTCCTAGAGTTTTGTGCGGAAATTTTTTGAACGGTTAAACCACCCGCCCGCCACTTGTCACGCCCAGGTTCAATCTTGGAACCTAGCCCTTTTTGTGCGGGAAACGAGGTCATATGACCCATGTGTCCACGAGTTTGGCGGTTAGGGGCTAGGCGCGCCCATAACCGTCCTACAGTTTGCACCATTATGCGGTTGCGCCTGGTGTTGGGTTTAAGCACATAAAAATGCGCATGAGCTAGGTTGAGCCACAGGAGGTGCATTTTGGCGAACCAGAGACAACAAGCTTGAAGGAAGAAAATGGCAGGATGCCTATCTTCTTCATTTTTCGGCCAAATGAGTTGCCAAAAAAGCCCAGATAGGGGTTTTTGGACGTTCTGAATCCACTGGCGCTATTTTCACAGCCATTTGAAGACTTATTTTGTAGGTTTTTAACCATTGAAGTTTCAGGAAGCTCTAGGGAGCTTGAAGCCCTCATTGTTTGAGGTCATGCTCAAATGAGCCCATGTTTGTTTTCTATGATTGAATAATCATTTTTGGCTAATTTTTATGCTCTGAACACTTTGGGATAGGTTTCATTTCCATTTGAGGACTTTTACAGGTGTTTTTTCCACAAAGAAGCTCAGGGAAGCTTAAGGCCACATGTAGAAGGGGTCATGACCGGATGATCCATGATCCGTTTTCAGAGTTTTATTAGTCATTTTTGGGGTTTTTATGTATTCTGATCCCAATGGTACAACCATAATTTCCATTGGAGTTGAGCAATAGCTTGTAAAAGAATTTTTGACAAATTAATCCCAGAGAGCCAAGTCCATTGATGGAGGCTCAAGGAGATGTAGCCCAGATAGGGGTGAACTCCTTTATCATCTTGTTATTGTTGTGAGTTTGATGGTTTATTTGCTGAAAGTTATGTTTTTGTGTATTTATTTAAAGTACATATTTAACCATTTAAAAGAACATTTCCTTACACATGAACATTTAAAAGAAGATGCATAAACTTGGCAGATAATTTATCTCGCATATTTTAACACATGGAGCAAGGTCCTGTAAAGTTTATTTTAATGAAGTAGAGGGTGCTGGCATAGCATAACAAGTCAGCCCACTATTTTCAGATCAATATTGTAGGTGTTGTCTTGCTTGTGTCGGGTGGGTAGTCATTTTTATCTATATATTGATTATCACATGTTTCATCCAGTTTCATGATGTGCTAGTATGTTGGGTCGTTTTTGTCTGTTTCCTGAATGCGTATGTTGTGTTCATCATCAAGTTGTGTTGATTAATTGTTGTCGTTGATTGCCTTACTACTAAAAAAAAAAAATTGCACCGCTTGCATCGTATGTAGTCGTAACGACTGGGGTCATTACATATGGTATCAGAGAGGGTTCAACCTTGCAACTATGGATCACCATGCTTTCCACTACAGTAAACCCTTGAGTATTAACCTAGCTCTAATTAAAAATTTAACGTGTCCATACGGTGATCTCTATTGGAGGATGCCACAGAGGTACTCAATGAGGTGTCATGGAAGGAGGTACGACGTCTCCAGAAGTGCCTGTGCCCTCGGAGTCTAACCCCCAAGGGGAAGAACAAGTCCTTGGGTTGGATTCAATTGTTTTAAGGGATGATGATTTTTTGATAATGTCCTTCTAGGGAATGTCAGAGGCCTTGTTTCACCATCTGTATGGAGATGAGCCCAGGGTGCCTGTACCCCTAAGGGTCTGCAACGCACCCCCTCCAGTACCGTTAGCATTCACCGAAAACTCGAGAGGGATGAGTTCTCAAGTCTACGAGTGTCACGAACAGCTCAGCCGTCAAGGCATGGCTAGAGAGAAAGGAAATGTTCTTCACGCTTCGTGATTACGACCTCCAACATGACGGTCCACATGGCAGTCTTTCAATTGAAGGGGAGTTCTCTTCTATGATGGAAGACGCTCCTATCCCGATTGAACATAGTAGTTGAAGAAGTGTCATGGGAATTGTTCAAGGAACGGTTTCGGGAGATGTATCGTTCTGAGGAATTCATGGAGCGTCAACTCAATGAGTTCAACACCTTGTGATAGGGCCGTCGTACGTGCCCAAATATGCGGCCCGTTTATGGAGCTTCTTCGGTATGCTCTGTACCTGAATACCGATAAACTTAAGGTCAACAGATTCGTGTTTGGCCTTAATTTCATCATTCATGAAAAGGTTAGGATTATGATGCCTCAAACCTTGCATGATTTTTTCCAGAAGGCCCTCATAGCAGACAAGGATATTATCAGTGGGGGTCAGGGAAACACTCCAGTGAGACCAGTGGGGCAGGTGTCATCTGGTGTGCAACGACATCACACACTAGCTAGACATTCACCAGGATATTGTGTCTTCCATAGAGGATCCACTTTCACTACACCTCGACGAACATCACCTCAACAATGGCCTCCTTACTGTCACTGACCATACCCTTAGTATTTTGATAGATCCAGGTGCTATAGAGAGTTTCATTTTTGGTGCAGCACTAAAAATAATTAAGGTAAAGGAATTCGAACATGATGATTTTAGCTCTGTAGAATTGGCTTCAGGATTTAAATAAAAGGTTGGTGGGAAGGTTACGGGTTGTAGCCTTAACCTGGGAGAGTTTTTCATGAGTGCCAACCTGTACGTCATGACCTTAATATATTATGACATCGTGATTGGTATGGACTGGTTGGAATCGCATGGGGTGATACTCAACTATAAGACAAAACATTTGAGCTTGGTCAACGATGAGGGACATAGACACGTGATTATAGGTCAAAACTAGTGAGTTTCCCTGAGGTTCATCTCTTCCTTGCAACTACGAAAAAGAATGTGCAAGGGATGTAAGTTTTATGTGATCCTTGCGTTAAACGAGAAGGGAGTAGCAGAAGGTGTAGAACACCTTCCGATGGTGAGAGAGTTTGCATACATCTTTCCTGAGGAGTTACCTGGGATTCCACCGGAGAGGGAATTGGAATTTACCATAGACCTAAAACTGGGAATTGAACTGATAGAAAGAACGCCTTATCGGATGTCGACCCCAGAGTTACATGAGTTGAAAATGAAATTGAAGTATTTGTTGGTCCTAAGACTTATACGTCTGAGTGTGTCACCGTGGGGTGCACCTGTTATTTTCATATGAAATAAGGATGGGTCTTGGAGACTCTGCATTGACAATCGTCAGTTGAACAAGGAAACGATCAAGAATCAGTACCCGTTGCCAAGGATTGATGATCTGTTTGATCAGATTAAAGACGCGATAATGTTTTCAAAGATCGACTTGAGATCAGGGTATCACCAGTTATAGATCAAGGAGGATGACGTCCCTAAGACCACCTTTAAGATGAGGTTTGGATGTTACGAGTTTACTGTTTTACCTTTTGGACTGACAAACGCCCTTGGGGTATTTATGAGTTTGATGAATGGGGTGTTCCACGAATACTTGGACAAGTTCATCCAAGTATTCATTGACGATATTTTGATTTACTCTTGGATGATGGAGGAGCAAGATGAGCACTTTCCCTTGGTACTAAAGTGTTTGAGACAGAGCGAATTGTTGGGAAACTATCTAAATTCTCATTTTATCATGTGGAGATTCACTACTTAGGGCATGTCATCTTCGACAAAGTTATCGTTGTGGATCCAACAAAGGTCAAGGCTATTATGGAATGGTCTATGCCGACGAATGACCCTGAAGTGCATAGCTTCATGGGTTTAGCAGGATACTACCGACGGTTTGTCAAGGGTTTTTTGAAGATAGCAAATCCGATCACGAAATTGCAGAACAAGAACAAGAAGTTTGTTGGGACCGAGAAATGTGTGGAGGAATTTCATAGGCTCAAGGAACTGTTGACGACAACACCAATACTGAAGGTCCCTGACATGGATGAAAAACTCTTGGTGTGCACTGATGCATCCAAGGAAGGCTTAGGTGAAGTTTTGATGCAATACAGTCGAGTGATCTCTTACATCTCCAAAAAGTTGAGAAGACATGAGGAGAAATATGCAACACACGATTTGGAGTTGTTGGCCATTGTTTATGCCTAAGATTTTGGAGACACTACCTTATGGGACAAAAATTTGAACTAAAAATATACCACTGTGGACTACAACACATCTTTATGCAAAGTGAATTGAATGCGCAACAACGAGGTTGGTCGGAATTGCTTAGCAAGTACGATTTTGAGATTACTTACATAAAGGGCACACTGAACAGAGCAGGTGATGCGTTGAGTAGGAGAACATGCATATTCTCGGTGATGCCTCTTTAGATGAATCTATGTGAAATGATTCTAACTTTACAATGCAACAATGATTGGTACAAAGGTCAGGGATTTTATTGAACAAAACACAATGATGGTACCAAAATTTGAAGGATTTACTATGACAACAAAGGATTATTGATATTTAAAAGTCAAATTTACCTACCACCAAATGACGAGTTGAGGAGTTTGATCCTAAATGAGGTTCACAGAGAAGAGTACATGGCTCATCCTAGAGTCACGAAGATGAGGGCAGACCTTAAACCCTTATTCTTCTGGAAAGGAATGAAGGAAGACATAGCCAACTACGTGGCAAGATGTCTAGAATGTCAGCAAGTGAAGGCTGAACATAGACATCCGAAAGGATTAATATAGCCACATGATATTCTAGAATCCAAATGGGAAGTCATTTCGATGCATTTCATTGTAGGATTTCCACTGATGGAAAGGAGACATGAATCGATTTTTTTGGTAGTCTACATTCTGACGAAGAGTGCTCATTTTATTCTCGTGCGTATGACGTATCTATAACATCCCACTCTAGAACACTGAGAAAACTTATTCTTTGAGGACACTTGCTCGCAAGTGATCCGAAATTTTATGATATTAAAACATTTGTCCTTGATTATGATGCGTTATGATAGATGACATGATGTTTTACCGCATTGACATAGACATGTGCTATTGACTCGATTTTACTAAGTGTGCAGGGTTTTGGACCTTGAGGATGCAGAGGCATCGATGGAACCCTTGGAATCTGGATCAAGTCAGGGAGTGTGCTATTGGGGTTTGATTGTTTTACTATGATTTTAGTACATTTGATTAGATGATATGATGTGGACATGTCTGAAATGATTGTTGATGATGCAGGCTGACGATAGCTTGCTGACCAGACTCAAATATGGAGTAAAGGGGCCACACACAACTACCAGAGAGGTTGAGGGAGAGGTGTGGACAACAACCCTACCACAGCCTACTAGCACTCGCATCGTGGCTTGAACTGTAGGTTAACGATTACCTAGTTCGAGAGGACCCACGATGCCGTGAGGGCAGACTGCGACAGTTGCTCACGATGATTCTAAGGGGCACACAATAAGGAGAGGGCATTATTCCTTAGAATCCCTTAGTCTCCCACAAGTTCACCTGGTGGAGTGTTGACTCCATGGGTTATTGATGTCTACCAATCAGTCAAGAGGTGAGTGGCACCCTTGGAGCACATGGTGCGTCTTGAAGGGCACGTCATGCAAAGGAAACAAAAGAGGCGAGTGGCACCCTTGGAGCACGTAGTGCGTCCTGAAGGGCACGTCGCATTGATGATGATAAAGGAACAAACCTAGATGGCCCTAAGACAATCAACACTTTAAGAAATTTAGAAAAAACAACTCCCCTAATTAAATGTTGCCCAGTTCAGAATCTAAGTCCTAAGTCTAAAAACTTCGCTAGGGGTAAGATTTTGTCTACCCTTGAGAAATTATCTATACAAAGTTATAATAATAAAATTTAAAATAAAAACCCCTTACGTAATAATTTGGTCTTCATAAAATTTGGGGTAAAATGAAGAAAGTATGAAATTAAATAAAATGGTGGATAGAAAAATATAAAGAAGAAATTAATTATTCTTAACTTTTGATAGTTTAAAAAAAAAAAATGTTGAATTAATAATAAAAGGGAAAAGGGGTTAAATTGCAACTTCCGTTTTTAGCTCTAATAAAAAGGGAAAGAGGGAAATTGTAAAAATTAGGAAATTAGGGAAAGGAGGTAACCTAAAGAAGGAAAGAGGTGACTCATGGTAAAAAGCGGGAAACCAACTTAGTAAATAATCTACATTTAAGAACCTTCTAATTTTGAACCGATTTAACAATTTCATTTTAGGGAAAGCCTTAAAACATGTAAGGGAATCTAGGGACACATAGGAGTAAATTTAGGAGTAACTCTAGGTGGGTGAGGGAAATAAGACAATTTAATAAATTAAAGAAAATAATTATTGGAGGAATGTGGGGGATGAATGACACTTGTACGAAGGAGAAATTTTAGAAGATTTTATTAAAACTTAAATTAAATGAGATTTAGGGAAAGAATGGAAGTGCTAAAACTATATAAAAGAGAGGAAGGAGAAGGAAGAAGGGATCGACTGTTAACGTAACGTTACGCTGCCGGATTAGTGACTTGACTGATTACTTGTGGGAGTTGGGATTTCCCAACTCGGATAGGAGTGGTAGCTCGGCCTTGCGAGATGAGTTGGGAGCTAGACGTACCATCTGGATAGTGTGTGGCCCCTTTGTGGCTCGGGGGTTAAGGGGGAAGAAGAGTACCTGTAGCGAAGGCTGGGAGGTACCGGTGTAGTCTCGACGGTCGGCGAGTGGGAGCGGCACAGAGCACGCGGATGTCATTCGAAGTGGGCGATCAGGCAATGGTACGCTCTTTGATTTTTAGAGTAGAACGCATTAGGATTTATGATTTAGATCTGCATGTGTATTGAGAATTCTGGATGGAAGAACTTTTAACTTCAATCGGCATTGGATCTCGTTGGATTGAATGGTTTTTCTCTATTTACTTACTCCGGCGAAATCTTGTGTATTTATCATTGCTGTAAAAATTTTACTGTGTAAATTTTGAGTAAACTCTAGCCTTGCATTTATCATTTCGTCTCCCTCCCCAATTTAGTACCAGTTGGCTTTTAGCAGTGAAGTAAAAAAAATAAGGTACCATTCTTAGTTTCTGAAGCTTTGTATTTATGGGTTATAAGTTATAACAGCTCCATACAATGATTAGATTCACAGATAGTCAGGTTTCTTAGTAGAATTATCAGAATATGTTACCATTACAAAATAATAATTGGTAGTTCTAAATCTCTGCTTGGCTCATAGTATCTAGTGTTAGTGTCACTTACCTTGTAACCGACTCCATACAATGAGTAGAATCATGGATAGGTATAAGGGATTCCTAGTAGAATTATCGAAAGATGCTACCATTACAAAATAATAACTAATAGTTCTAAATATCTGGGTTCACATTATTTAGTTTTAGTGCCAGTTAGTTTTTAGCAATAACTTAAAAATAAACAATATTTATTTGAGCAATCAAGGCAAGCTGCCCCCTTTTTTTTTTCTTGATGTCTTAAGGCCATATATATTACTGTTATCCATGTTTGAAAGAGAGCCATGCCCTCATAACTGTTGTTGCAAAATACACTAATCTGTAACTTCTTAAGAAAGGAAGCATAATTATTTAATCATGCTGAAGTCAGTCCAACAAGTACTGATCTCTGTGTAAGTCATAAAGCACCGTGCCATTTACATCAAAATAAAAGGAGATTTGTCCAGGACAAGGTCATGGATGTCCTTGAGTCACGATGACAAAGAATCAAATGAACATCTCCTTTGAATTCTTCAATATTGGATCTAGGCTATAGATCAGTGACTCAAAGATCCATGGAGGTCACAACAATATTGTTGTTACTGGAATTTCCATTTATAAACGAAAAGAACTTGTATTGTAATACTTCTGAAATAGATAACATTATACAACTGAGCTCCCAAAGACTGAAAGTTTGTTATACCAACGGAGCTCCCACAGACTGAAAACATCTCATGCTTAGGCTTCTAAAAGAAAACCTATATTACAAAAAGCTGAGATTGGTGTCCCATACAAAAATCTGATGGCTCTCGCAAAGATTTAATGATGAAGTACAAAGGCTGTCACTCACAGGTTTGTCAAAGACACCAAATAGTCTTCCCCGAAACCCTACACATAACCTTTATTTTTGAGAACGATACTGCATCCCTACCCCCAAATCAAATCAAGCTTCCACAAATGAGAACAACGATTACTTTAGTAAAATAAATGTTTGGATACAAGCAGATAAACAAAGCGGCTAGAATCTTTCACAGAAAGGTCTAATATCTAGCTCTTAAGTCCAAGCACTTCGGTCCTAGATGTGGATCTGCCAATACATCTGAGCTATGGCATCTGGGTCCATCACACCTTCTTGACTTTCCTTTGACCTGAAGGAATAAACAAATACCATCTCATCACATCTACCACTAAAATAGAGAGAGCTGGCGTCTTCTGACAGAGTTAAAAACCACACCTTAATTTTTTTTTTTAGCAGCAATGATAGCATTGTCCGTATGATATTTATGCACAACAAGGGTGTCTGGTATTCCAGTTTTCTCTTGATTAAATGTGGTAGGTTCCAGGTGCCCTTTTGATATAGAAGAAAGAAATTAATTAAATGGAGGGACAGTCATTTTAGCAGTAAAAATTAATACCCATCTAGCAGTGCAGGAATTCATTAAATGACAGTTATGGCCATGGCTATAAATTTTCTTAGCTGAACCTTAACCCTTAGACCAATGTGCCCACCTGTGCATTGCTAATGTGGAAAACAATTACATATACAAGTCTTTATGTTCTTATTATTTTTCCTTTTATATGATTCCCAACAGAAATTTCATTTACAATGATTTGCCTTTGGCTGCGAGCCATCGCCTTTTTCCAGCCCTTGGACAGTGTTGGCCTGTCAGGTGGACAACACTGATTTGGTTCTTCGTGGTTCTGACTATGGGGTGACAGGTTTCTAATGCCGCACTGATCTTTAATTATTCCTTGCTTTTAATTTATTCCGTCTTGCTCCAAATTGTGGCGTGAATTATGGGTTCATAATTATCGAATGTTGAATTATAAATTTAGATCCTTGAGTTAATGTTAACATTAATTTTATAAGGCTTGCGTTAAATAATTTTAGGATATTGCGTCAAAAATGGATTTATAATCATTGCCTCGTTGAGTTAATTATTGATTCATACTTACTGGCTATCGATTTATAAACTGCTCATTGAGTTAATGTTAAATTTTGCTTTAAATGATAATTTATAGCTATTCATTATTTTGATTATAATTAATGAATGAGTAAATGATTTTAGAAGATTGCGTTAATTATTGAATTATAATTATATATTAATGTTAATTTTTGCTTTAAATGATGATTTACATATATTCATTATTTGATTATAATTAATGAATGAGTTAAATGATTTTATAAGATTGCGTTACTTACTAAATTATAATTATAGATTAAATGATAATTTTGCTTTAAATGATAGTTTACAAAAATTCATTATTTTGATTAAATTTAATGATTAATTATTATGTTAAATGTTAAACCAGTCGAAGTTCAGACTTGCACAATAAGGTCCTTGAATGTTAATTTAGAGGGTACCTTGATGACAAATTATGATCTAAAGTTGTGCGATGAAATGGCCTTAAGACTAATGTCGATTGTAGTCCTTGTTTAATTAATGTTGTACTGGGTCATAAAATTTTGTGTGCTTGGTCTGCTTGTGTTGGGAGGGATGTAGACACCTCCATGTTCCTCAGAACAATTGCCAGCCCTGAGACCTCAAATGGTTAAAATCGATGGGAACCTGGGCTTGAGCGTTGCTTATGTGTCTTGGAGGTCCTAACCATTGCAGGGTAGGACAGATGGGTAGTCAGTCTTATTTTAGTCGAATGATTGTCATTCATTGCATGTAGATACTTGATGTGTGTCTTAGGTTGTCATGTTGTGTTCATCGTTGTACGCGTCTTGTTTGTCGTCGGGTGGCGACGCAGATTCGAATGTGTTTATTACCCTTGTCCACACGCGCACACACAATATAAACAAAAAAAAAATATTTCACTTGTTATAAGAGGTTGTCGGTGTAACGGGTTGAGCTGTTACATATGGTATCAGAGCGGGTTCAACCCGTGACTTGGGATCGCTATGGATTTCGTTGACATGATTGGATTATACTGTTGCTAATCGAGTTGATTGTGTGCGTGTAGGTAATCATGGTTATAGGATGCCGCGGAGGCAGACGATGGGGTGCGAGGGGAGGAGGCACGATGCCTCCAGTAGCATCCACAGCTAAGGGGTCTAACCCCCAGGGAGACGAACAGGTTCTTAGACAGGAGCAGATAGAAGTTGGCGATGTTGTCGAGATGATGAGATCTTTTCAGCACATGTCCGAGGCACTGATCAGCCATTTGGACAGATATGAGGCCAGAGCCCCGACACCTGCTGAGGTTCCACCGCGTGCTCTGGTCGGTATTGGTAGCATTCACTGTGAACTCGAGAAGGTCAAATTTCCCAAGTTCTTTGGTGCCCCGGATGGCACAGCCGCCGAGGCATGGTTGGAGAACATGGTGGTGTGCTTCACACTTCGCGATTATACCTCCAACGTGAAGGTCCGCATGGTGGTCTTTCAACTGAAGGGGAGTGCTCTTCTATGGTGGAAGATGCTCCTACCACAACTGAACATGGTCGTCGAAGACGTTTCATGGGAATTGTTTGAGGAACGATTCTGAGAGAGGTACCTTTCAGAGGAATTCATTGAGCGTTAGCTCAATGAGTTCAATGCCTTACGACAGGGAGGTCATATGGTGCCCGAGTACGAGACACATTTTATGGAGCTACTCCGGTACGCTCCGCACCTTAACATTAAGAAACTTAAGGTCAACAGGTTCGTGTTCGGCCTTAACGACAACCTCCATGCAAAGGTTAGGATTTTGATGCCTCAAACCTTGCACGATGTCATCCAGAAGGCCCTCATAGCAGAGGAGGATCTTATCAGTGGGCGTTAGACCAGGACTCCAGCGAGACGAGTAGGGTAGGTCCCATCTGGAACACAGCAGCACCAGACACCAGTGAGACATACGTCGGGATATTGTGGCTTCCAGAGGGGATCCACTTTCACTACACCCCGGTGACCGCCGCCTCAGCAGCGGACACCTTATCAGGGACCACCGCATCAGCAGCAGCATCGCCCGCAGCAACAACAGTTTAGGCCTGTTTAGTAGAACAGACCAGGGTTCCAGGCCGGTGGGCCGTCATCTTCTACTTCTGGTACCAGGACTACTGGGCTGAAGAAGGGGTGTTGGACGTGTTGGGAGCCACACTACCAGCGCGACTGTCCTATGGAGAGGACTAGAGCGTCCGGATCGGCCGGACCCACTACAGTGGGAGATATGGGAAAGGCCCATCGGATACATGCAGTGGTGAATAACTGCCAGGCAGAGCATCAGTCGACTGTGCTCGAGACGACAGGTACCATCGCTGACCAGACCCTTAGTATTTTGATAGATCTCGGTGCTACCAAGAGTTTCATTTCTGGTGCAGCGCTAAAAAGGATTAAGGTAAAGGTAGTCGAACAAGATGAGTTTAGCTTCATGGAGATGGCCTCGGGAGCCAAACAAAAGGTTGGAGGAAAGGTTACGAGCTGTGCCCTTAACCTAGGAGAGTTTGTCACGAGGGCCAACTTGTCCGTCATGATATTAGGATCTTATGATGTCGTAATTGGTATGGATTGGTTGGAATCGCATGAGGCGATACTCAACTGTAAGAAAAAATGGTTGAGCTTGGTCGATGACAAGGGACAAGGGCATGTGATTGTAGGCTGGAACTAGGGATTTTCTCTAAGGTTCATCTCTTCCTTACAGCTAAGAAAGAGTATGCACAAGGGGTGCAAGATTTATGCGATCCTTGCGTTAAACGAGAAGGGAGTAGCGAAAGGTCTAGAACACCTTTCGGTGGTGAGAGAGTTTGTGGACGTATTTCTAGAGGAGTTACCTGGGATTCCGTCGGAGAGGGAATTGGAATTTACCATAGACCTAAAACTGGGGACTGAACCGATAGCAAGAACGCTTTATCGGATGTCAACTCCAGAGTTACAAGAGTTGAAAATGCAACTGAAGGAGTTGTTGGACTTGGGACTAATACGTCCTAGTGTGTCACCATGGGGTGCACCTATTATTTTCATACGAAATAAGGATGGATCATGGAGGCTTTGCATTGACTACCGTTAATTGAACAAGGCCACGATCAATAATCAGTATCCCTTGCCGAGAATTGATGATCTGTTTAATCAAATGAAGGGTGCGATGGTGTTCTCCAAGATTGATTTGCGATCTAGGTATCACCAGTTATGGATCAAGGAGGATGACGTCCCTAAGACTGCCTTTAGGATGAGAGCTGGACATTACGAGTTTACTGTTTTACCGTTTGGACTGACAAACGCCCCAGGAGTATTTATGAGTTTGATGAACGGGGTGTTCCACGAGTACTTGGACAAGTTCGTCCAAGTGTTCTTTGATGATATTTTGATTTACTCTCGTATGACGGAGGAGCATGATGAACACTTGTGCTTGGTACTACAGTGTCTGTGAGGGCACAAATTGTATGGTAAATTGTCCAAATGCTCTTTTTATCAATCGAAGATTCACTACTTAGGGCATGTCATCTCTGGCGAAGGTATCTTCATGGATCCAGCCAAGGTCGAGGCTATTATGGAATGGTCAGCACCAACAAATGTCACGGAAGTGCTTAGCTTTATGGGTTTAGCAGGATACTATCGATGGTTTTTCAAGGGATTTTCGAAGATAGCAAATCCGATCACGGAATTGCAGAAGAAAAACAAGAACTTTGTTTGGACTGAGAAATGCGCGGAATCATTTCGGAGGCTTAAGGAGTTGCTGATGATAATGCTGATACTAAAGGTCCTTGAAATGGATGCGGACTTCTTGGTATGCACAGACACATCCAAGGAAGGCTTAGGCAGATTCTTGATGCAAGATGGACGAGTAATTTCTTACATTTCAAGAAAACTGAGAAGGCATGAGTAGAACTGCGCGATGCACGATTTGGAGTTATTAGCCATCGTATATGCCTTGAAGGTTTGGAGACACTATCTTGTTGGACGAAAATTTGAACTAAAGACTAATCATTGTGGACTACAACACATTTTTATGCAAAGCGACCTAAACGCGCGACAACGCTGTTGGTCGAAATTGCTTAGCGAGTACGACTTTGAGATTTGTTACATAAAGGGAACAGTGAATTGAGTGGTGGATGCTTTGAGTCAGAGGCCATGCATATTTTCAGTGTTGCCTCTTCAGACGAATCTACGTGAAAAGATTCTAACTTTACAGCGTGACGATGACTGGTACAAGGAGGTCGAGGGTTTTATCAGACAAAACACAATGATGGTACCACGATATGAGGGATTTTATTTTGATAGTGATGGGTTGTTGAAGTTTAAAGGTCGGATTTACGTACCGCCAAATGACGAGTTGAGGATGTTGATCCTGAGCGAGGCTCATAGAGCGGTTTACATGGCTCACCCGGGAGTCACGAAGATGAGGGTAGACCTTAAACCCTTATTCTTCTGGAAGGGAATGAAAGCCGATATAGTCAACTATGTGGCCAGATGTCTAGAATGTCAGCAGGTAAAGGCTGAACATAGACACCCACCAGGATTACTACAACCTTATGCCATTCTAGAATCAAAATGGGAAGTTATTTCAATGGATTTTATTTTTGGATTGCCATTGATGGCAAGGAGACATGACTCGATTTTTGTAGTAGTAGACACTTTGACGAAGAGTGCTCACTTTAATCCTGTGTGTACGATGTATCAGGAACCTGACATAGCTAGAGTTTTCATCAGTGTGATTGTGAGGCTGCATGGATGCCTAAGAAGATTATATCCGATCGAGGATTGGTGTTTACTGGACGATTTTGGATGAGTTTCCAAGAGGCCTTAGGAACACAACTTAACTTTAGTACTATGTATCACCCATAGATTGACGGATAGACCGAACGAATGAACCAAATCTTGGAGGACATGTTGCACATATACGTGATGGACCAACAAAAGAGATGGGAGGAATTCTTTCCTCTGGTAGAGTTCTCTTACAACAACAATTACCAAAGCACCATTAAATTTGAGTTTCTTTACGGGCGACCGTGTCGGACGCCCTTGAGTTGGGATCGGCTTGAGGATAGGGTCCTAGTGGGACCAGAAGCAATCGAAGAAATGGAAGATAAAATGAAAACAATAATACAAAGGATTAAAGAAGCGCAGGATCGACATAAGAGTTATGCCAATGCGCACCTAATAGACCGTAGTTACAAGGTCGGCGATCGAGTCTTCCTGTGGGTTAAACCACATAAGAGTTCGATCAAGTTTGGAAATGGAGCTAAACTCTCTCCTAGGTTCGTGGGACCTTTCGAGATTGTGGAGAGAAAGGGGCCTGTGGCCTATCGACTAGCCTTTCCCGATTCCTTGAGGCATATGCACGATGTTTTTCATGTATCTGGTTTGAGACATTATATTAGTGATCCTACACATGTGATTGACATGAGTTCCTTGCAGGTATTGGACGAGGGAGCACTCATGGCTGAGCCGGTCTGCATCTTAGATCGTCGCATTTGACAATTGCGACGTCGAACGATAGATCAGGTCAAGGTCTAGTGGGACAATTATAGTCTGCACTCAGCGACCTGGGAGGACGCATATGATATGTGCCAACAGTTTCCATTTTTGTTTGATAGATAGACATATGATACTGTGATACACTTATTTCGGCATTTATACTGAGAAACTTTGGGATGAAGTTTAGACCAAGAGGAGGTGTATGTAACATCCCGCTCTAGCTCACTGAGAAAACTTGTTCTTTGAGGACATTTGCTCGCAAGTGATCCAGACTTTTATGATATTAAAACATTTATCCTTGATTATGATGCATTATGATAGATGACATGATGTTTTACCGCATTGACATAGACAAGTGCTATTGACTCGGTTTTACTAAGTGTGCAGGGTTTTGGACCTTGAGGATGCAGAGGCATCGACAGAACCCTTGGACTCTGGATCGAGTCAAGGAGTGTGCTATTGGGGTTTGATTGTTTTACTGTGATTTTAGTACATTTGATTAGATGATATGATGTGGACATGTCTGACATGATTGTTGATGATGCAGGCTGAGGATAGCTTTCCGACCAGACTCACATATGGAGTAAAGGGGCCACACACAACTACCAAAGAGGTTGAGGGAGAGGTGTGGACAACAGCCCTGCCACAACCTACTAGCACTTCCTCCATGGCTCAAATAGTAGGTTAACAATTACCTAGTTTGAGAGGACCCATGATGCCATGAGCGTAGACTGCGATAGTCACTCACGATGATCCTAAGGGGCGCGCAATAAGGTGGGGGCCTTATTCCTTAGAATCCCTTAGTCTCCCACAAGTTCACCTGGCAGAGTGTTTACTCCAGGGGTTATTGATGTCTACCAATCAGTGAAGAGGCGAGTGGCACCCTTGGAGCACGTGGTGCATCCTGAAGGGCACGTCGCGCAAAGGAAACAAAAGAGGTGAGTGGCACCCTTGGAGCACGTAGTGTGTCCTGAAGGGAAAGTCGCGTTGATGATATAAAGGAACAAACCTAGATGGCCCTAAGACAATCAACACTTTAAGAAATTAAAAAAAAACAACTCCCCTAATTAAATGTCTCCCAGTTCAGAATCTAAGTCCTAAGTCTAAAAACTTCGCTAGGGGTAAGATTTTGTCTACCCTTGAGAAATTATCTATACAAAGTTCTAATAATAAAATTTAAAATAAAAACCCCTTACGTAATAATTTGGTCTTCATAAAAATTGGGGTAAAATGAAGAGAGTATGAAATTAAATAAAATGGTGGATAAAAAAATATAAAGAAGAAATTAATTATTTTTAACTTTTGATAGTTTAAAAAAAAAAAAAATGTTGAATTAATAATAGAAGGGAAAAGGGGTTAAATTGCAACTTCCATTTTTAGCTCTAATAAAAAGGGGAAAGAGGGAAATTGCAAAAATTAGGAAATTAGTGAAAGGAGGTAACCTAAAGAGGGAAAGAGGGGACTCATGGTAAAAAGCAGGAAACCAACTTAGTAAAGAATCTGCATTTAAGAACCTTCTAATTTTGAACTGATTTAACAATTTCATTTTAGGGAAAGCCTTAAAACATGTAAGGGAATCTAGGGACACCTAGGAGTAAATTTAGGAGTAACTCTAGGTGGGTGAGGGAAATAAGACAATTTAATAAATTAAATAAAATAATTATTGGAGGAATGTGGGGGATGAATGACACTTGTACGAAGGAGAAATTTTAGAAGATTTTATTAAAACTTAAATTAAATGAGATTTAGAGAAATATTGGAAGTGCTAAAACTCTATAAAAGAGAGGAAGGAGAAGGAAGAAGGGATCATCTGTTAACGTAACTTTACGCTGCCAGATTAGTGACTTGACTGATTACTTGTGGGAGTTGGGATTTACCAGCTCAGATAGGAGTGGTAGCTCGGCCTTGCGAGGTGAGCTGGGAGCTAGATGTACCATCTGGATAGTGTGTGGCCCCTTTGTGGCTCGGGGGGCTAAGGGGGAAGCAAAGTACCCCTAGTGAAGGCTGGGAGGTACCGGTGTAGTCTCGACGGTCGGCGAGCGGGAGCGGCACGAACGCGCAGACGTCATTCGAAGCGGGCGATCAGGAAATGGTACACTCTTTGATTTTTAGAGTAGAACGCATTAGGATTTATGATTTAGATCTACATGTGTATCAAGATTTCTGGATGGAAGAAATTTTAACTTCAATCGGTGTTGGATCTCGTTGGATTGAATGGTTTTTCTTTATTTACTTACTCCGGCGAAATCTTGTGTATTTATCATTGCTGTAAAGTTTTTATTGTGTAAATTTTGAGTAAACTCTAGCCTTGCATTTATCATTTCATCTCCCTCCCCAATTTAGTACCAGTTGGCTTTTAGCAGTGAAGTAAAAAAAATAAGGTACCATTCTTAGTTTATGAAGCTTTGTACTTATGGGTTATAAGTTATAACAGCTCCATACAATGATTAGATTCATAGATAGACATGTTTCTCAGTAGAATTATCAGAATATGTTACCATTAAAAAATAATAATTGGTAGTTCTAAATCTCTACTTGGCTCATAGTATCTAGTGTTAGTGTCACTTACCTTGTAACCGGCTCCATACAGTGAGTAGAATCACAGATAGGCAGAAGGGTTTCCTAGTATAATTATCAAAAGATGTTACCATTACGAAATAATAACCGATAGTTCTAAATCTCTGGGTTCACATTATTTAGTTTTAGTGCCAGTTAGTTTTTAGCAAAAACATAAAAATAAACAATATTTATTTGAGCAATCAAGCCAAGGTGCCCCCCTTTTTTTTTTCTTGATGTCTCAAGGCCATATATATTATTGTTATCCATGTTCGAAAGAGAGCCATGCCCTCATAACTGTTGTTGCAAAATACACTAATATATACCTTCTTAAGAAAGGAAGCATAATTATTTAATCATGCTGAAGTCAGTCCAACAAGTACTGATCTCTGTGTAAGTCATAAAGCACCATGCCATTTACATCAAAATAAAAGGATATTTTTCCAGGACAAGGTCATGGATGTCCTTGAGTCACGATGACAAATAATCAAATGAAAATCTCCTTTGAATTCTTCAAGATTGGATCTAGGCTATAGATCAGTGACTCAAAGATCCATGGATCTCACAACAATATTGTTGTTACTAGAATTGACATTTATAAACGACAAGAACTTGGATTGTAATACTTCTGAAATAGATAACATTATACAACCGAGCTCCCAAAGACTGAAAGCTCGTTATACCAACGGAGCTCCCATAGACTGAAAACATCTCATGCTTAGACTTCTAAAACAAAACCTATATTACATAGGTAACTATGCAAAAAGCTGAGATTGGTGTCCCATACAAAAATCTGATGGCTCTCGCACATATTTAAGGATGAAGTACAAATGTTGTCACTCACAGGTTTGTCAAAGACACCAAATAGTCTTCCCCGAAACCCTACACATAACCTTTATTTTTGAGAACGATACTGCATCCCTACCCCCAAAATCAAATCAATCTTCCACACATGAGAACAACAATTACTTTAGTAGCATAAATTTTTGGATTCAAGCAAATAAACAAAGCGACTAGAATCTTTCAGAAAAGGTCTAATATCTAGCTCTTAAGTCCAAGCACTCTGGTCCTGAATGTGGATCTTCCAATACATCTGAGATATAGCATCTGGGTCCATCACACCTTCTTGAGGTTACTTTGACCTGAAGGAATAAACAAATACCATCTCATCACAGCTACCACTAAAATAGAGAGAGCCGACATCTTCTGACAGAGTTAAAAACCGCACCTTAATTTTTTTTTTAGCAGCAGCGATAGAACTGTCCGTATGATATTTACACATAGCAAGGACGTCTAGTATTCCAGTTTTCTCTTGATTAAATGTGGTAGGTTCCAAGTGCCCTTTTGATATAGAAACAACAAATTAATTAAATGGAGGGACAGTCATTTTAGCAGTAAAAAGTAATACCCGTTTGGAAGTGCAGGAATTCATTAAACGACAGTTATGGCCATGGCTGTAAATTTTCTTAGCTAAACCTTAACCCTTAGACCACTGTGCCCACCTGTGCATTGCTAATGTGGACAGCAATTACATCTGCGAGTCTTTATGTTCTTATTATTTTTCCTTTTATTTGATTCCCAACAGAAATTTCATTTATAGCGATTTGCCTTTGGCTGCGAGCCATCGCCTTTTTCCAGCCCTTGGACAGTGTTGGCCTGTCAGGTGGACATCACTAATTTGGTTCTTTGTGGTTCTGACTATGGGGTGACAGCTTTCTAATGTCGCACTTATCTTTAATTATTCCTTGCTTTTAATTTATTCTGTCTTGCTCCAAATTGTGGCGTGAATTATGGGTTCATAATTATCGAATGTTGAATTATAAATTTAGATCCTTGAGTTAATGTTAACATTATTTTTATAAAGCTTGCGTTAAATAATTTTAGGATATTGCATCAGATATGGATTTATAATCATTGCGTCATTGATTTAATTATTGATTCATACTTACCGGCTATCGATTTATAAACTGCTCATTGAGTTAATGTTAAATTTTGCTTTAAATGATAATTTACAACTATTCATTATTTTGATTATAATTAATGAATGAGTAAATGATTTTAGAAGATTGCGTTAATTATTGAATTATAATTATAGATTAATGTTAATTTTTGCTTTAAATAATGATTTACATCTATTCATTATTTGATTATAATTAATGAATGAGTTAAATGATTTTAGAAGATTGTGTTACTTATTGAATTATAATTATAGATTAAATGATAATTTTGCTTTAAATGATAGTTTACAACCATTCATTATTTTGATTAAATTTAATGATTAATTATTATGTTAAATGTTAAACCAGTCGAAGTTCAGACTTGCACAATAAAGTCCTTGAATGCTAATTTAGAGGGTACCTTGATGACACATTATGATCTAAAGTTGCGCGATGAAATGGCCTTAAGACTAATGTAGATTGTAGTCCTTGTTTATTTAATGTTGTACGGGGTCGTAAACTTTTGTGTACTTGGTCTGCTTGTGTCGGGCGGGATGTAGACACCTCCATGTTCCTCATAATAGTCACCAGCCCTGAGACCTTAAATGGTTAAATTCAATGGGAACCTAGGCTTGAGCATTGCTTATGTGTCTTGGAGGTCCTAACCATTGCAGGGTAGGACATATGGGTAGTCAGTCTTATTTTAGTTGAATGATTGTCGTTCATTACATGCAGATACTTGATGTGCATCTTAGGTCATCATATTGTGTTCGTCATTGTACGCGTCTTGTTCGTCGTCGGGTGGTGATGCAGAGTCGAATGTGTTTATTACCCTTGTACACACGTGCACACACAATATAAACAAAACAAAAAAATTGCACTTGTTATAAGAGGTTGTCGGCATAACGGGTTGAGCCGTTACAGTATCAAGCACCTGACATAGCTAGAATTATCATCAATGGGATTGTGAGGCTGCATGGCATGCCTAAGAGGATTTTATCCGATCGAGGATCCGTGTTTACCGGACGATTTTGGACTAGTTTCCAAGAGGCCTTGGGAACCCAACTTAACTTTAGTACTGCATATCACCCGAAGATAGACAGGTAGACCAAATGAACAAACCAAATTGATGCAGGAGCATTGTAAGCAAGCTAGCAAAGAAAGCGCGAGAGCGGAGGACAACTGGAAATGCACCAACAAACATTTTGAGAATGTTTTGAATTTGAAAAGATAAAACATTAATGTAATAGATGGAGGGACATAATTGCCCTTAAATGTTTGGAGATTGTAACACAGATCATGAGCGGTTTCTCTCATCTGTTGATTGGAGGCAATTAATTTAATCAATGTAAAGTAGTTGTAGATATTTTGACTCAATTAGATAAGTTAGAGCTGTAGGAGGGAAAAATCTAAAAAAAAAACTCCCTCGTATGTATTGAATGGTAAGATTATTCTCATTGTAATTGTAAGAGCTGAATAGAAAGAGAATAGGAGAACATAGCAGAAGATAGGCTGTAGAAGATTGTATAAGCATATAGAGGTTGCTATTGAACCCATGTACAGATGCACTTGGATTGATATAAGAAATCTTTGATCCAATTTCATGGTGTTTATGAATTCTGTTTACATATGTTGAATGGTATGTTTACAATTTGTTTATATTCTCTGTTATGAATTTGTTTCAATGCTATGTGTGTATGTATGCTCTTGATTTCACGTTGAATGGATGAAGTCTGTGAGAGGATAAGTATGAGTTTCAATCATTTCTCTTCCTGAGAACCCTATAAGGAGTGCAATGAGAGTCCACAAGGAGTGTGTTGACGAGGTTCTAAGTTTTATATGAGAGAATCTTAGGAGGGATACCGTTGTTCTCATATCAGTAGAAGTGCAGGTATAGAAAAGAGTCATGAAATATGTGCACAGGCCAGTCGAAGCCTTAGAATTTTCCAATCCAGTGAGTGGTTGAAGAGTTACTGTCTCAAGGAATGCGTAGAAGTAAAAAGTTCAGATAATTAGATATTATTGAGAAGCTGCAAGAAGTGCTTGTTAGAATCCATTAGAAATATTGATTTTGAATCAAAATATAAGCTCAGGAGGGATAGATACTTCATGGAGTTCAAAGGAAGGATGAGTCTCACAGAGGCTTCGTAGAAAACAAAGTTCAGGAGGAAAGACGCCAAGTTGTTTTTCCAGGATTTGCTAAGGAACTCAACGGACGTTCGAAATTATTAGAGGGAGAACCATTGATTCATCGTGGACCGTTGGATCCAGTGGATCAATGAGGAGTTTAAGGAGAGAGTATTTAAGCATTCATAGCTCAGAAAGAAGATTAGTCATTAGATCGTAGAAGGAGAAGGATAGGAGGTAGCATCGTGAACTCCCGAGTCGCGAAATTCCAATGCGCTCGGAGGTGGAACCCAGGACGTGGTTGAGGTCATATGGTCGAGGCATAAGGGAGGATCTAGAGAACTGTTAGCCCATTTCAAGGTTTCTAGGATTGAAGAAGTAAGGGGGACTCACAACAGGAATTGCGAAGTCGTGAAACCCGGAACATCTTTTCGGGTTAAGGTCGTTTTCATATCGGTTGGTCATGTGGAGTTGAGGTTTGAGCCTTGTGCTTGTTCGCAAAAGCGTAACTCTAGAAGGACGTGTGGTTACAAGTGTGAATATTCCATATGGGAATCAAAGAGTCATTTCTACTCAAAGGGGATATTAAGAATAATCTTTAGACCGGGAGGTCATGCAGAGTCACTGAGGTAGGGGGGTTGCATCAGGTGGTATCAGAGCTGGTCATCGCAAGAGTGATGATTAAAGTTTCTTTAGATACATGAATGGTCTAAGATATGACATTCAATATGATATGAGCATGGTGACAATCACGAATGTAGAAGAATCTTATCGGATAGCGTTGAAAGAAGAAAAAAAATTGCATCGAAAGAAAGGTCAAAGGGACAGAGGTAGAAGTCAGTGCAGAGGCAAAGAAATTTCCCAAGACAGAGTACAAAAGGCCAAGGATGAAGAAAAGAATCCCCATAATCACCCAAAAAGGGGAGGAAGTTCACAGGGAAGACAATATGTCGATAAGAACATGTTTCTGCAAGCAAGAGGAAGAGGAGGCGAGATAAAATGTTTTTTCTGTGGAAAAGTTGGACATAAATCTTTTTAATGTCCCGATAGAAAAATATATGGAGGAGGCGAAGCTCACATTTCAGAAGTGCAAAGGTGAAATTTTGAGGCAGAAGATGCAGAAGGCAGAAGATCCTTAATGATGAGGAAAATTCTCTTGAAGCCAGAGAAAGAGATGGAGAATCCAGTCCAGAGGAATAGTTTGTTTAGAACTTTTTGCAAGACCAAGGATAGGGTATGCAAGGTGATAGTGGACATTGGAAGCACAGATAATCTAGTATCCATAGAAGTGGTGGAGAAGCTAGAATTGGAGACAGTTGCACATCCGAGCCCATAAAAAGTTTCGTGGTTGCAAAAAGGACATCAGGTAACTGTCACTAAACAATGTTTAGTTGAATTTAATATAGGGGGATATCGAGATGAGATCTTATGTGATGTCATTCCCATGGATGTTTGTCATATTTTATTGGGGATACTGTGGAAATATGACAGAAATTTTGTTCATGACGAAAGAAGGAACACATACACCTTGGACAAGAATGGTAGGATGCATATGTTGTTGCCAATTGAGGACAAGAAGGTGAAAGAAGAGACAAGAAACACTATACTTCTCATGAGTGGGAAGGAACTTCTGGATGAATTTAAGAAAGAAGAGGAAATGTAGTTTGTTGTTGTGAGAAAACCTAGAGTCATCTTGACTAGTACCAAGATAGATGATCTACTAGAGGAAATTCAGGAACTATTGGGGAATTTCGTTGATATCGTGGTGGACGATTTACCTTTTTCATTGCCTCCCATCATGAGTATAAGCCATAAAATTGACCTTATACCAGGAGAGATTTTACCAAACAACACATCGTACAGATTGACACCGCAGGAGAATGAAGAAGTTAAGAAACAAGTCTAAGATTTGATGGACAAAGGGTTGATTAGAGAAAGATTGAGTCCATGCGTTGTGACAACAATGTTAATTATGAATAAGGATGGTGGATGGAGAATGTGTACAGACTCAAGGGCTATAAAAAAAATCATCATCAGTTATAGATTTCCTTTACCGAGGATGGATGACTTGATGGATTGCTTGAGTGGAGCAATTTTTTTTCAAAGATTGATTTGAAAAGAGGATATCATCAGATTCGAATGAGGGAAGGTGATGAATGGAAGAAAACATTCAAGACAAATGAGGGTTTGTATGAATGCCTTCTCATGTTGTTTGGTTTGACGAATTCACCAAGTACTTTCATGAGGTTAATGAACGGAGTCTTGAAAGAATTCATTGGAAAGTTTGTAATTGTGTATCTCGATGATATACTGATCTTTAGTAAGACTGAGGAAGAGCACTTGAGACACATAACTCTAGTAATGAGGAGGTTGCAGCAAGAGAAGTTGCTGATAAATCTAAATAATTCATCTTTCATGAAGAAAGAGCTCATTTATTTTGGTTTTGTGATCTCTTCAAATGAGTTGAAGATGGATCCTGAGAAGGTAAAAATGATCAAAGAATGTCCATCGCCGAGGAATATCTTTGAAGTCAGAAGCTTCCATGGATTAGCCAGTTTTTACAAGAAGTTCATCAAAAAAATTAGTGGGATTAGTGCACCAATGATGGACACAGTCAAGAAAAGACATAAATCTTTTCATTGGATAGAGGAAGCAGAGAAAAGTTTTAAGTTGAAGGTAAGTATAATTGAACAACCAGTTCTGTTTTTTCCAGACTTTGGTAAGACATTTTAGGTCAGATGTGACGCAAGTGAATTTGTGGTTGGAGCAGTCTTAAGCCAAGATAATAGACTGATTTCATACTTCAGTGAGAAGCTAAACGATGTCAAGATAAAATATTCCACGTATGATAAAGAGTTTTATGCAGTCATACAAGCACTGAAGAAATGGAGGCACTACTGTTACACATTATTTTCGTTATCCCTATGACAGTTAATGATGTAAACCTGTCTGTATTCTTCATAGGGGTCAGTGGCCTGAGTTCCTGAAGAAAGAAGGGAGAAGAACGTTTCCTGAGAAAAGAAGTTTCATTTTCCTTTATGAAAACCATATTAAAGATGATTTTTGCATGTTGCACTATGGCTAGGGTGCGAGAATGCCTAATTCTCACAGGCTGCACCATAGTTTGGTTGTGAGAGGTTCACAGATTGCTCTATAAGTAGGGTGTGAGAATGATCATATGTGGGAAAAACAAGCATCTTCTCGATGCTTCTAGAAGGAGAAACTTCCATGGTGAGGTGGCATCTGAATGGTTTGGATCTTACTCACTTTCATGATTTCGTGGGATCATCCTAACCTCCTCACCTTATCCTCTTCAGCTTATAAAAGGAGAGGAGCTCTCACAGAGAAATTTGGCTTGGATGAGCTTCGGAGCTTTTGATCTTGGAGCTTGGATTGGATTGAGCTTTGGAGATTGTTAGCTTGGCTAGATGAGCCATTTTGTCAAGATAGATTGTGAATATATTCAGATCTATGCTCTCAAAATTCTTGGAGTGGAAGTGTGTGGGGAATGAAGGACAGTTGGAAGGGACCTTATGACATCAAGGCCATGGTTGTAATCTCTCTTTCACATTTAATATGATACAGTAATATGATTCTTTCCTATAAAGCTTGTTGTGTTTTATTGTATGATTCCTTGATCACATACATAGGTTTATATTGAGTTTATGTTATTACTATCATTTTGGTTGGTTGCGTTCTTTCATAGGTTCATCATTGTATGAGCGTTGGAATGAAGATAGGATGGCGATGGTGAGAGGAAGTGGTGTTTAAACGGTATATCGCATATCCCTCTTCAGTTAGCAAATTCAATATCTAAAACTTAAGGAAAGCGTCATTTTCTGGTCTGTTTTGTTCTAGATCTAGGTGGATCTAGGGAGATTTGTTAGTGTCCGCACCTACCAATTTATCCAATAACAAAATTGGTGACTCCACTGGGGAACAGATTGTTTCCTAGTTAGTCTAGTTTCCCTTTCTTTGATTGTTTGATTTCTGGTTTCTAATTCTGTGGGAGATCCATACAGACTATCTGGATATGAAAGTTCACTTAGACTCTTTTGTCCTTTTCCAAATTCTCTTTGATTTCAAGAAGTCTCGCACTGTATTGGTCTACAGCCTATGAAAACCCCTCAGTTTCGCACCCTACTGTGTAATCCAACGTGACATGTTCGCACCCTACCTGTGTCCAGCCTGCGAACTCCACTGATTTTCTCACTGCACCCTTTAGCTAGGATGGGAACTGATTTGAAAGTTTTGTTTGGAATTAGGCTTTCCTATCTTTTGATGCCCAATTTTTCTTTGATCAGCTGGATTGAACTTTTGGAGCCTATATTGATCTGTTTATAGTCTGCTTGACATTATTTGAGTTGCCTTTAGCCATCTTTTCTTTGTTTGGTTTTGAAGGATTAGTCTCTTGCTTTGAGTGTCTTTCAATTCCAAAGCCTGTGTTTTTTTTAGAATTGTTTAGGGAAAGATCCAATTTCTTTTGAATAGTTCACTTTAAAAGAAAACTTTTAGTTTGGGTTTCTTTGTTTTAAGAAAGTTCATTATTGCGTTTAGTGAAATTTTTGAAACAAAAAGATTTAATTTCTTTCTTTATATTGGATTGGGGGCATCCTTGCATTTGAAGTAGCGGAACTGCATGATTCTTGGCATGCAATTCTTGGCATGATTCTTGGAATTGCATGATTCTTGGCATTGATTCTTGGCATGATTCTTGGAATTGCATGATTCTTGGAATGATTCTTGGGGGGGGCATGAATCGTGCATTGGTGTACAATATTTTTTGCTCATTTCTTGAGAATATTGATATTGATGAGTTTTAAGATTTTGGGACATTGTGCATCTGGGAATGATAAATGTTTTCTCCTTCTCATACCATAGCTTTTATCAAAATGAAAAGATTGCATCTTCATCTCTTTTCATAACTTTCGAGTTGGTCAAAACACCATATTGTTCACGCCATTTTCCTATTGAGTAACAACAACCATAAAATAAAGTGCTTATAAAAAAATGATTAGACATTTTTTATATTTTCTGGTATCAAACCTACATTAGATTAGTCGTAGGGCTTTGGAATAGGTGTGAAAGATAACTTTGCAAAGCTGCAAACAAACATAGTATCTTGTGATAGGGAGAGTTAAATCCACTTACTACATTTTGTCCTGGGAAGCCTTTCTAACACAAGGGTCAATCACGAGGTCGCATTGAGATTGGCAGAGTTACTCACCCTGCTTTGTTGGTCTTGGTGTGGAGATTACGTGTATTATGGGGGTCGCTTGAGAGGTATACCCACAATGATGAGTGGAAGCCTTTCAAGTTGATTTTGAGCTAGATACCCTGCCCTTGTGCGTGGATCGGACTGTCGATTGTTTCCCCAGGCATCATTGTAGTGATTGGTAACCTTAGTGGCCTATCTCTTTAGGGTCTTTACAAAAGGTGATTGTGGAGGGGAAAGTATTCACGGTACCTAGAATCGACGTTGGCCAAACTCACTCGGGCTCCTTGGAGGGTATACCCATGATTATGTGTGGGATCTTGCACCAGGGTGTATCCATTAAGCAGGTCGTCAACATAACTTTTCCACCCGCTATATCTCAGCCCCTTCTTACTTTGTTCCCATGACATTGGACTTCATCACCAACTAGTGAGCTCATTGCGAGAAGGTTTTGTTTGCTTGCTTACTTACTAGATTTTTAGCATGTGTTGTTTGTTTTCCATAGCAGACTCTAGGTTGGATCTTTGTTTTAATGGCGTCAGTTCCCAAAATGACCAATGAAGGAACCCATGCTCTAGGGGAACCTTTTGCTTTTCCTTCTTATGGAAACATTAGGTCTCCTCACATCGCTACTTTGAGCCTTCCGGGTCTCACAATTGGATTACCAGTATGGTTGTTTTCTACTCAGGTAATCTCAAATGTAGTAAGTGCTTCGGTCGCAAGCACTTCCCCCCAAGAACATCAACCTCATGTTGATCCTTCACCGTCTTCACCAATAAGATATTCTTCACCTTCTTCACTTGCAAGGTATTCTTCCATTTCATCCTCTTAGCCGAGTGAAATATATCAAGCTAGTAACTTGGTGGATAAGAAGAAGAAGAAACAAAAGAATAATAAGAAGAAAAATAAGAAAGGATCCAAACTTCCAACCACTGTCAGACATGTTGGAAAACAACCAGTTACTGTTAATCGTGTTGGGAGTGTTGATGATGTCAAGATCACCCAAATAACCCGTAAGCCCAAGTACCCTTGCAGGCTTTGTAAGGGTAGCCATCTTCTTAAAGATTTCCCTGGTCTACCCAAGGTTATAGAAGTATGGTCTACACACCCTGACCAACCCATGTCATCATCCTCTAAACAACATGATGATGACCTCCCGTCAACTAGTCATGATACCGTTGGGAAGAAGAAAAGTAGAGTCAAGTTCCCATGTATGTTATGCAAAGGGAGTCATCTAACTCACATTTTCCCTCGTATAGACAAAGCCTCGAAATTTCTGGAAGACATGACTGTCTCACAACATCAACTTCCAGATACTTATTGTAAGTTTTCTCTCAACCCCCCTGTAGTTGATGGAATGATCACTCCGGACTCATCGCTGGTCAATTCGATTGATCATGTCGTCGATATGGTCATGTCCTTAATTGAACCAGTTGACAAAGTGGTTGATTCGATACCATCCTCGATCAATCCTACTCTCCCCTCACAGAGTGAAACTAAAGCAGTCGATCCGATCCCATCCTCGGTCGATCCCACTCTCTCGTTAGAGAGTGTCACCCAAGTGGTCGATCTGTTTCCACCTGTCGACCCCATTCTCCACTTGGAGAATGCAACCCACGTGGTCAATCTGATCTCTTCATCGGTCGATCCTACTCTCCCTCTAGAGAGTAAACCCGATACTACCCACATTTTTCTCGTTGATACAGACTCTGTCGTGTCGGGGGGTATTCCTCCTTCTCCTGTGAAACCCCCTCCAAGTAATGAGGCCATCCTTTTTAATTGGGGTGTGATAACTAGACCTCTTCTTCCCTCTCACATTCCTTTCCATATTACAGTGCAAGTTTGTGGTCGAGACATTCCTCAGATATTGATAGATGAAGGTGCATCCGTTAGTATTTTGTCCTTTTTTTCTTGGCAAGTTTTGGGTTTTCCTCAACTTGTGCCGGTTAAGCAGAATCTGTTAGATTTTAACAGAAGAACTAGTCAACCTTTAGGGACCCTTCTTCATTTTCCTGTAACTTTGGGAGGGAAAACTGTCTTTATTGATGTCATGGTAGTCCAAGACCCCTTGGATTTCTCTTTACTCCTTGGGCGAGATTATGTCTATGCCATGAAAGCTATTGTGTCTACTCTTTTTTGTGTGATATCTTTCCCTCACGATGGACGAGTTGTGACTGTTGATCAAATTTAATTCATTGACCCCGACTGGATTTCCTCCCTAAATGGTTCTTATATTTAGATGATATTACGCCCACCACAGGTCAATTATGTGGCATTGTCGCCCATGGCTTCAATTTCTGATGACTTAGATCTAGTGTTTGACATGGTGATCTCTTCGATAGGGTTGTTAGAGCCTGATCTCTTTACTCCTATTGCGACCCTCGACATGGTGTCCTTCCAGAGTGTGTTTCTTCCTTCCAGTGAATACCTATTGGAAGCCATGACCGAGTTTTGTCCCTTGACATGGTGTCATTTTGGAGCATTGTCCTCTTGGAATCCATGATCAAGAAGAGAGACTTTGAGGATATTTTTTGCGTCTCTGAGGAAACCTCGTTAAAAAATGAAATAGAGGTATTTGAGCATGGTTTTCTGATTTCAAGCTCATTAAAAAATGAAACCACTTTCGAGGATAGTTTTTGCATCTCCAAGGCAACCTCGTTAAAAAATGAAAAAAAGGTCTTTGAGCATGATTTTCTGATTTCAAGCTCATTAAAAAATGAAACCAGATTTGAGCATAGTTTTCTGCTTTCAAGCTCGTTAAAAAATGAAACTAGCTGAGGATATTTTTCATGTCTCTGTAGCCACCTCATTAAAAAATGAAACAAAAGCTTACGACCATAGTTCCCATTTCTGTGTCAAGCTCGTTAAAAATGAAACAATGGTCTTGGGATTATACCTAGAGTCACGAGCATAGTTCTTCTCATGTGTCAAGCTCGTTAAAAAATGAAGCAAATCCCCCTCTCTGTTTGGGTCAAGTCCTACGTATAGTATTTGAAGCTTCATTTCATTCTCCTTCCCAGTTGGATGAAACGAAGCTTGGGGGGAAATAATTTCAGCCTCTCAACTTCATGTTGAAGTATAGCCACTAGTTTCTTAAGCTGGGGGCTAAGTACCGACCATGCGTTGGGAAGTCGCAAGCATAGTTTTATGTGGTTCAATATTGTGTAAAAATGAAACCACCTACCTCAAGCATAGTTTCCTCTAGTTCAAGCTTGTGTAAAAATGAAACCAGGTCCAAGCATAGTTTTGTTTATTTTTTAAGCTTGTGTAAAAATTAAAATCTATTCCAAGCATAGTTTTGTTTTGTTTTAAAGCTTGCGTAAAAATGAAAACAATCCTGAGCTTAGTCTTTGTTCTTTCTCATGCTCGTAAATACATGAGAATAAGTTACTGAGCTTAGTCTTTTTTCTTTCTCGTGCTCGTAAATACGTGAGAATGTAACCGTGTATACTTTTATCACTTTTTTGGACTCGTAAAGGTTACACAAAAAATGAATCACCTAGAGTCACCTTTAAGCTCTTTTCAGACTCTCTAAACATGAAAAGGTTGTTGAGCGACCTTGTTCTTATCACGCTTGTTAAAGTATTAGAAAGTGCATCTGTTGAACGATAGTTTATATCTTTTTCGGTCTCATCAGACTAACTTACGAAAAATGAACTGAGAGAGTTCTCTTTAAGTGTTTTTCAGACTCTTAAAACATGAAAAACCCCTGAGTTTTCTTTCTTTGGATTTGTAAAACAAACATCAAAAGGCCTATATGGGACCGAACCACTCCTTCCTAGGGTTCGTTAAACATACTTTGAGGGACTCGTCCGAAGGATGAGCTTACATTACAAGCATGTGTTATCCTCCTCAAGCTTGTGTAGAAATAAAAAGGTACTCACCAGAAATGGTGGGGGAAAAAATTGGGAAAGAAATATGTCTAAACCTGTATTCCATGGAAGAGTCGCTTTTGAACATGACACCCTTTCACTCACTTTGTGTCTAGGTTGGAAAATCCACTTGTCTCTTGATCATATTCCTTTATAATACTACAAATCGGTCTGTGATCCCTGTTGTCGAGTCAGTGTTCCCAAGATAGTTGTTGTGTCTTCAATATGTTCAAAAAGATGTCCAACCCGCAAAGCCTTCTATTGCGTCGACCATTTCTGCAGTCCTTAAAGCCTTCTATTGCGTCGGCCATCCCTGAGTCAATTCTAAATCACTTGTTACTTTGACATACATCAAATCTTGTTACCTATTTCATGTCATTGATGTGGGATACATTAAGGCCCTCCTGTGACGAGTCTTTTCCTGTCAAATTCAACTCATTATCCTAGAATTAGACTTAGAAACCAATTGGTGCCTTGGAACTTGCATGCCTCAATGGTAGGTTTCCTCACTTTCGACAATGGGTTTTCGTTATTGACCTCTGATTGGAAGGTTCCGCCGAGTGTTCGACCTGAACTCATTGATTCACATTCATTGGATTGTACTAGAATACCTTGGGAGTCATTGACATTAATGGTGATTTCTCTCGCACTTGTTAATGGTATTCACTAATGACCATGTTAATCCCTAATATTAGATCATTACCCCCTAATTGGGGCATATTATATTAGTAATGTTATTTTATTTATGTTATCTTTAGGTCATTAGTTGTAATTATACCTCCTAGTCTCCTATATATACCAAGGAGACATTTTCATTTTGAATCATCTTGTACTTGAACATTTAACTGGGGTAAAAGGAGGTTTCCCCCTCGAAGAGGCTTATTATATGAAATTATCTCTTTTTCTAGGCGTTGAGTACTTTTTCTGAGGTTTTTCTATGCTATATTGATATTTGGCTCTTAACATATGGTATCAGAGCTCAAGGTCTTGGGGTTTCGCTGCTACATCTGAGACACCTTGGAATTTTCACTATAACTTTTTTTCTACAATGTTTCAGAAGGAACGGCTTGGGGGATATTTAGTAGACGGATCAAGGTCCGTTGGGTTCAAAATGCCTCTCCTAAGGCATTATAATTTTGGATATACAGCCTATACAAGATAGGGTTCTGGAATCATCCTGAACGTAGTCATTGTGGAATTTTCTCTATAAATAACTTTATGTAACATTTCAGACCCTCAACTCCAGGGGCTATTTACAAAAATTAGTAAGGTACCTATGGTAAAAATTTCAGCTTCTGTATCATCTTAAATTTGTATATACACCCTGTGTAAGATAGGGTATCTGACTAGTCTTATTGACTAGTCTCAAGAAGGTGTTCCAGGTAAAAAAATCATAACTTCTTCCTAGAGTATCCAAATTGAGTGGGACTGGTTTCATTGGATCATGGACAGTCTGTAGTATTTTTGGTGTGAGATTCAGAATTTTATATCAATTATTTTGTGCGAGTAATGCTATATAAGTGAGATCTCCTATAAAGGACAAAAATCAACAAGTTGCGGGGAAGTTACCATAAATTCCACTTGGCACATCCAATTTTGATCAGACCTATGGCATTGTAGAGAAGAAATATTAGAGAACTAAATAAAATAAAGTTTCATACCCATAAGGGATGAAACTTGGGAGATACAATAGAAGAAATATTGTCTAGCAGAACCGCCTCAAAATCAAGGTTCAAAAGTGATACTTGGCCAACATGCCACCAAGAAAGGGAACTTCTACACCAAATAAGCCTCCAGAAAATCCTACTTGGACTCTTGATGAAGGTGAAGAAATGTGGAGGGACATAAATGAACTACAAAAAAATATGGATTCAATGGAAGCTAAGTTGGATACTAAGACGGATTCAATGGAAGCTAAGTTGGATACTAAGATGGATGGTTTAAAAGGGGAGATCATGGAAGTATTGAAAAATTTAGTAACAGAGAAGACACGTAAAAGTGAAAATGCATCCCATGAAATTCATGATGAGGAAACAAGGAAGGTGAATCAAGAATGGAGAAACTCCAACTTTGGTTTGAAGACCAACCGCGTTCCTAAGATTGATATGAAAAAGTTTGATGGCAAGGACCCAATCACATGGATACTTCAGATGGAACAATTCTTTGATCTCCATAATGTGCCACATACACAAAAGGTACGAATTGCTTCTTTATATTTAGAACCTAATCAATTGGTATGGTATCGATGGCTTTGTTCTCGCAAATCACTCGTCACTTGGACAATTTTCACGAAAGAAATGATAGCAGACTATGAGGATACAAGGAGAAATACCTTCTTTAGCCAATTGATAAATCTCAAGCAAAAGGGTTCAGTTACCGAGCACATTGAGAACTTCCAAAGATTGAATATAAAGGTAACCGATATTCCATATGAGCACTTGATTGATGTATTCATAGAAACTTGAAAGGATAACATTCAACATGAGTTTCGCCTTTGGGAACCCAAATCATTGGAGAATGCATTTAAGGTGGCAAGAAATGTTGAAAGTAAAAATATGGCTATGGCTACTAGAAGGACCAATCCTAACATCTATAGAGAGAAAAATACTCCTTCTCCTAAAACACCTCAACCGACAAGGTTGACACCTCAACAATTGGAGGAAAGAAAAGAAAAAGTTTTATGCTTTAATTGTGACAGCAAGTACAGTAAGGGACATAAGTGTGGTGAGAAGAAATTATTCTACATAGATTGTGAAGAGGAAGAAGAACAAGAAGAAGAACCATCTCAAGATGAAAACGTAGAAGCAATTTCGTCTGAAG
>ML780075.1:156024-184299 GCA_009831015.1 Picea engelmannii | reverse complement strand
CCTAGTCTCCTATATATACCAAGGAGACATTTTCATTTTGAATCATCTTGTACTTGAACATTTAACTGGGGTAAAAGGAGGTTTCCCCCTCGAAGAGGCTTATTAACTGAAATTATCTCTTTTTCAAGGCGTTGAGTACTTTTTCTGAGGTCTTTCTATGCTATATTGATATTTGGTTCTTAACAGACTGGTAATCAAGTGGTTTCTACCATGTTTGACTTCGACACATGTATTCGCATGGTTAGATTTGTACTATAGAGTGGTGGAGATGAAGACCCTGGATCTTTTCTGACAGATTCAGGTTGTGTTGGAGTATATTCAGTTTGTACTGTTGCATAGATCCACATTGTATGTCTCGTGGCTATGTTCAAATTTGAGTCTTTAACACATAGATCCACAATGTATTTTTGGTGCTATGTTCATATTTGAGTCATATCGGCATGGATCCACGTTGTATGTTTGGTGGCCATGAACTTTCTTACTTGACATGGATCTTCACATGTCGGCATTTATTATTTGAGTGATTTGTATTCTAAGTATGGGAATGCCTATTTCAGTGATGATATATTATTGTACTATATTTCCTTGTTTGTTGGCAGGTTTCCGACAGACTGTTCCTTGTTCCCTAGACACACTTGACAAAGTATTTCAGCTATCACTCTGTTCTAACTTCATACTTTGGGGGGATCTCTGTTACACATTATTTTTGTCATCCCTATGACCGTTAATGATGTAAACCTTTATGTAGTCTTCAGAGGGGTCAGTGGCCTGAGTTCCTCAAGAAAGAAGGGAGAAGAACTTTTCCTGAGAAAAGAAGTTGCATTTCCCTTTATGAAAACCCTATCAAAGATGATTTTCACATGCTGCACTATGGCTAGGGCGCGAGAATTCCTAATTCTCGAAGGCTGCACCATATCTTAGTTGCGAGAGGTTCGTAGATTGCTCTATAAGCAGGGTGCGAGAATGCTCATACGTGGAAAAAACGAGCATCTTCTCAATGCTTCTAGAAGAAGAAACTTCCATGGTGAGGTGGCATCTGAATGGTTTGGATATTACTCTCTTTCATGATTTGGTGGGATCATCCTAACCTCCCCACATTATCCTATTCATCTTATAAAAGGAGAGGAGCTCTCATGGAGAAAGTTGGCTTGGATGAGATTTGGAGCTTTTGATCTTGGAGTTTGGACTGGATTGAGCTTTGGAGATTGTTAGCTTGGCTAGATGAGCCATTTTGTCAAGATAGATTGTGAATATTATCAGATCTATGATCTCAGAATTCTTGGAGTGGAAGTGTGTGGGGAACGAAGGACAGTTGGAAGGGACCGTATGACATCAGGGCCATGGTTGTAATCTCTCTTTCACATTTAATATGATACAGTAATATGATTCTTTCCTATAAATCTTGTTGTGTTTTATTGTATGATTCCTTGATCACATACATAGGTTTATATTGAGTTTATGCTATTACTATCACTTTGGTTGGTTGCGTTCTTTTGTAGGTTCATCATTGTATGAGCATTGGAACGGAGCTAGGATTGCGATGGCGAGAGGAAGTGGCGTTTAAATGGTATGTCGCATATCCCTCTTTAGTTAGTAAATTCAATATCTAAAACTTAAGGAAAGCATCGTTTTCTGGTGTGTTTTGTTCTAGATCTAGGTGGATCTAGGAGGATCTGTTAGTGTCTGCACCTACCGATTTATCCAATAACAACTACTTGTTTCCAAAAGAGTTCATTTTGTATAGCGACAACCATGCTTTACAATTCATAACTCGACAAGATAAACTAAACCAGAAACATGCAAAATGGGTTGAATTTATGCATAACTTTACTTTTGTTAAAAAACACATTTCTGTAACTGCTAACAAGGTTGTTGATGCATTGAGCAGGAAATGTTTGATTCTGCAGGAGTTTTGCGTGAAAACTTTAGGTTTTGATAGACTTAAGGATATGTAAAAATATGATTAAGATTTTAGGGACGCTTATGAAGCATGTGAAAATCATGTTCTGAGAGATAGAAGCCAATGGACCGAATATTTAAATCAATTGTGTATCCTGAAGAGTTCTATGAGGGAAAACATTTTAAAGGAAAAACATAATAGAGGATTGGTTGGACATTTTGTCCATGAAAAAATGTTCACGCAACTGAACAAACTATATTATTGGCTAGGAATGAGGACAGATGTCAATAAATTCGTGAACATATGTAGAATTTTCTAGCACACAAAGGGGAAAAGACATAATACAGGATTGTATCAACCATTGCCAGTACCAGAGAGGCCGTGGGACACAGTAACGATGGATTTTGTGTTAGGACTGCTGAGGACATAGATAGGTTGTGATTCCATATTCATGGTAGTTGATAGATTTGCCAAAATGGCACATTTCATTCCATGTCAGAAAAGCAGTGATGCGACTCACATTGCAAATTTGTTTTTCAAAAAATTTGTTCGACTTCATGGCTTAACCAAGAGTATTGTTTCAGACAGGGATACCAAATTTATTGGTCATTTTTGGAGGACACTATGGAAGAATTTGGGGAAAGAATTATCTTTTATATCAACATATCACCCTCATACGGATGGATAGAATGAGGTATTAAATCGAAGTTTGGGAGATTTTTTGAGGAGTTTAGTATCTAAAAATCATAGTCAGTGGGATCAGATTTTGCCACAAGTGGAATTTGTATATAACAATTGACCAAACAGGAGCACATGACAAAGGCCATTCCAGATAATGTATGGAATGTAGCCAAGAGGAGTATCTGAGTTGAGGAAATTAGAGGAGAGTGATTTCAGAAGTGCTGAAGTAGAATATTTTGCAGCAGAGATGCACGAGCTCCACAGTAAGATTAAATAACGGTTGCAAAATTCCAACTAGGAATATATGCGAAGAGCAAATCAACATAGAAGAGAAATTTAGTTCGAAGTGGGAGATTTAGTTTTAGTGCATATGAGAAAAGAAAGGTTCCCAAGGGGAACACACAATAAGATGAACATGAAAAAGATAGGGTCGTGTAAGATTCTGAGGAAATTTGAGGCCAACGCTTATGAAATATAATTACTAGATGGGGTAGGAATATCACCCATATTCAATGTAGCAGATCTGTATCCTTACAAAGAATATGAAATAGAGGGATCAGAGGACTAGAATAAAGTTGAGTGGGTAAAAAAGATGCCTATAGCTGAAAATCAGCAAATGGAAAAGATCATTGATCAGAGAGTTAGCAAGAAGACCCGTAGGCAGACTTATTTTGAATACTTGACAAAGTGGAAAGGAAACCCGATTGAGGATGCCATTTCGTAAAGTGAAACAAATATCCAAGAACATGGAAAGATGGTGCAGGAGCTCATGAACCGGAGTTCATGAATTTTTCAGCAGAGGAGTATGATGCAAGAGCATCGTAAGCAAGCTAGCGAAGAAAGCGCAAGAGTAGAGGACAACTGGAAACCAACCAACGCACATTTTAATAATGTTTTGAATTTGAAAAGACAAAACATTAATGTAATAACTGGAGGGACATAATTTCCCTTAAATGTTTGGAGATTGTAATGTGGATCATGAGTGGTTTATCTCGTCTGTTGATTGGAGGAAATTAATGTAATCAATGTAAATTAGTTGTAGATATTTTAATTTGATTAGATAAGTTAGATATATAGGAGGGAAAACTCTAAAAAAAACCTTCCTCGTATGTATTGAATGGTAAGATTATTCACATTGTAATTGTAAGAGTTGAAGAGCAAGAGAATAAGACAATAGAGTAGAAGATAGGTTGTAGAAGATTTTATAAGTAGATAGCGGTTTCTATTGAACCCATCTACATATGCACTTGGACTAATATAAGAAAGCTTTGATCTAATTTCATGGTGTTTATGAATTTTGTTTACATATGTTGAACGATATGTTTACAATTTGTTTATATTCTCTGTTATGCATTTGTTTCAATTCTATGTGTGTATGTATGCTCTTGATTTCATGTTGAATGTATGAAGTCTATGAGAGGATAAGTATGAGTTTCAATTGTTTCTCTTCCTGAGAACCCTGCAAGGAGTGCAGTGAGAGTCTGCAAGGAGTGCGTTGACGAGGTTCTGAGTTTTATCTCAGAGAAGCTCAGGAGGGATACTGTTTTTCTCATATCAGTAGAAGTGAAGGTATAGAACATAGACATGCAAGGTGTGCGTAGGCCGGTTGAAGCCTTAGAATTTTCTAACCCAATGAGTGGTTGAAGAGTTACTATCGCAAGGAGTGCGCTGAACTAAGAAGTTCAGATAATTGGAGATTATCGATACGCTGCAAGAAATGTGTGCGAGAATCCATTAGAAATATTAAGTTTGAAGCGAATTATAAGCTTACGAGGGATAAAGACTTCATGGAGTTCAAAGGAAGGATGAGTCTCACAGAAGCTTCATAGAAAATGAAGTCCAGGAGGAAAGACACCAAGTTGTTTGGCCAGGAGTTGCTAAGGAACTCAACAATGGTCGAAATTTTCAGAGGGAGAACCACCGATTCGCCATGGACCATTGGATCCGGTGGATCATCGAGGAGGTTAAGGAGAGATTCCTTAAGCATTCACAGCTCAAAAGGGAGATTAGTCGTCAGATTGTAGAAGGATCTGGACCCTCGATCTGCAACAAAGAAGTCGTGAGTTCGAACTTCGAGAGAAGGATAGGAGGTTGCATCGTGAACTCCCGAGTTGCAAAATTTTGACGCACTCGGAGGTGGACCCTAGGACGTGGTTGAGGTCATATGGTCGAGGAATAAGGGAGGAGCTAGAGAACTGTTAACCCATTTCGGGGTTTCATAGATTGAAGAAGTCAAGGGGACTCACAACAAGAATCACGAAGTCGCGAAACCCGAAACACCTTTTTGGGTGAAGGTCGTGGTCATATCGGTTGTCCATGTGGAGTTGAGGTTTGAGCCTTTTTCTTGTTCGCACAATCATAAATCTATAAGGACCTATGGTTACAAGTGTGAAGATTCCAGCTGGGAATGAAAGAGTCATTTCGACTCAAAGGGGATATTAAGAATGATCCTTAGACCGAGAGGTCACGCAAAGACTACTAATTTAGTGGGGATGTGTCACAAATATTGGAGGATATGTTGCGCATGTACATTATGGACCAACGGAGGTGTTCGGAATAATTCTTTCCACTGGTAAAATTTTCATATAAAAACAGTTATCAAAGCACCATTAAGATGGTGCCTTTCGAGTTTCTTTACGGGTGACCGTGTCAAACGCCTTTGAGTTGGGATCGGCTTGAGGAAAGGTTCCTGGTGGGACCATAAGCGATCCAAGAAATGAAAGATCAAATGCAAACTATAATACAAAGGATCAAGGAAGCACAGGATCGACAGAAGAGTTACGTCGATGCACATCGTGTCGATCATAGTTATGAAGTTGGCGATCGATTATTCTTGCGGGTGAAATCGCATAAGAGTTTGATCAATTTTGGAAAGGGTTCTAAACTCTCTCTTAGGTTCATGGGATCCTACGAGATTGTGGAAAAGAGAGGGCTCGTGGCCTATTGACTATCCTTGCCTTATTCTTTGAGGAATATGCACGATGTCTTTCATGTCTCTGTTTTGAGACATTATGTTAGTGGTCCTACACATGTTGTTCACATGCTTTTCTTGCAATTATCAGACAAGAGTCATGGAAGAGACTATCTATATCCTAGACCACTGCATTCAACAACTATGGTGTGAAACAATAGATCAGGTCAGGGTCTAGTGGGACAACTGTAGTCCGCACTCGGCGGCCTAGGAGGACGCATATGATATGCATCAACAGGTTCAATTTTTGTTCGATAGATAAACTTATGATACTTTTATACACCTTATTTTGGCACTTATATACTGTGAAACTTCAAGATAAAGTTTAAACCAAGAGGGGGTGAATGTGACATCCTGCACTTGCATGCATTGAGCGGACTTATTCTTTGAGGACATTTGCGTGCAAGTGATCCGGTCCTTTACACTATTGTCTATTTTGATTATGATTATGAGACATTGGGGATTTGATGTTATGTCATTTTTGTTATATTTATATTGAAAAGTTATATTGACTAGATTCTCCTGAGTGTGAATGACTCTGGACATTGAGGATGCAGAGGCATCGATGAAACCCCTTGGACTCTGGATCGAGTCAGGGAGTGGAATGTTAGGGTTTTAATGTGCTTTATGTGACATGTGTACCTATGATTAGATGTTATGATGATTGATTATTATTCCTGACATGATTCGTTGATGGATGCAGGCTGATGATAACTTGCTGACCAGACTCACATGTGAAGTAAAGGGGTCACACATGACAACGAGAGACATTGAGGGAGAGGTGCGACAACAACCCTGCCACAACCTACTAGCACTCTCGTTGTGGCTCGAACTGTAGGTTAATGATTATCTAGTTCAAGAAGAACCACGATGCCGTGAGGGAAGACTGTGACAGTCACTCATGATGATTCTAAGGGGCGTACAATAAGGCATGGGACTTATTCCTTAGAGGCCCTTTTTCTCGCAGAAGATCACCTAGTAGATTATTGACTCCAGGGGTTTTACGTCTACCAAATTCAGTCAAGAGGCGAGTAGCACCCTTGCAGCATGTAGTGCGTCTTGAAGGGCACGTCACACAAGGAAGAAGGAAAGAGGAAAGTGGCACGCTTGGAGCACATAGTGTGTCTTAAAGGGCATGTTGTGCAAGGAAAATAGAAGGAGGTGAGTGGCACCCTTGGAGCATGTAGTGCATCCTGAAGGGCACGTCACGATTTTAACTTGTAAGTGAATAAACCTAGTCGGCCTTGAAATGAATGATGTGATAAGTAAAGTTTAATGACTAATTTTTCACTTAAGAACTGTCACCCAACCTAGTGAATTTAAAACCTAGGTCTAAGCAGAATCTATGAACAAAAATATTTAGACATATAACAAGAAGGGGGTAAAGAATTTCAAACTTTAATTATTAAAGTAAAAAAATTATAATGAAGGATTAAATTTTTAAAAAGGGGGTAGTGGTTGTTTTTACCTACTTTTGCTAATTTAATTTTTAGTTAAAAAGAAAAGAGGGCAATGGTTGTTTTTATCTACTTTTTCTAATTTAATTTTTAGTTAAAAAGAAAAGAGGGTAAATGGTTGTTTTATCTACATTTGCTAAATTAATTTTTAGTTAAAAAGAAAAGAGGGTAAACGGTTATTTTTATCTAAACTTGCTAAATTGATTTTTAGTTAAATAGGAAAAAGGGGGAAAATTAAAAGAAAAAGGAAACTTAAGGAAAAAGGGAAACTTAAAGAAAAGGGGAGACTTAAAGAAAAAGTCGAATGTCTAACTTAGTAAGGAATCTAGCCTTGGGGACTTTCTATTTATGAACTCAACTAGGAATTAAGTAAGGCGTAAGTCATTTAAGATTTGTAAGGGAATATTGGAACACCAAGGAGCGTTTTTAGGAATGCTTTTAGGTGGGTGAGGGAAATAGTAATATTTAATTAATTAATAAAATTGATTTTCTGGTGCGACTAGGGGATCAAACGACATGTGTACGGGGGACGGTTTTCCAAATTAATTAAATGAAAAAGGAATTGAATGAGAATATGTGAAACTAATTATTGAAAAAATCTGTAAAAAGGATGGAGGAGGAGGAGCATGGAGCACATCTTTTTGTGTAACGTTACGCTGCTGAAATTTCTTCTTGACTGAAATTTCTCTCGTGGGAGTTGGGATACCCAGCTCAGGTAATGAGTAGTAGCTCGACCTTGCGAGACAAGATAGGTTCTAGCATTCTCTGGTATCGTGTGTGTGGCCCCTTTGCATCTCGGGGGGCTCAGGGGGAAGAAGAGTACCCCTAGTGTTGGCTGGGAGGTACTGGTGAGGTCACATCAGTTGGCAAGCAGCAGCTGGACGGAGCGCTCGTAGGAAAGTGACTTTGGGCATTTGGATTTGGCTAAGGTACTCCTGTTAAAGTTGTTACTTGTAATGAAATTTAATTTATACATGTTTTTCTGTACACGGTTGAAGATGTCATTTCCATGATATTTCTTGCACATGGATTCCTACAGTAATTGTAATCCCATTGTCGCTTGATTTATTTAGTAAGAACCATTTATATCCACTATATCCTTTATTTATGAGTTATTGTCTCTTTGTGCATGGCCAGAATGAGCCCAAGACTCAAAACATTGGTTGTGTTCTTATATCTCCTGCTTGCGTTGTGACATCCCTAAAAATAAATTAGTTTTGAATTCGAAAATTACAAGGAAAATTGTTTCGTTTTTGGTAAATTCGAATTTGGAAAATTTTTGCCATTTATGGAAATTCCGAATTTCGAATTTGGTAAATTGTAATTTAATTATTATGATTGTTGGGTAGATATCTGGTTTGACCCAACTAACTATTTGACTATGTCACTTGTATGAAAACAGAATATTGTATAATTATTGCAGGAGGACAAATGGAACAACCATGTTAAAATCAACTGACCATGACTCCATGAGTGGGGAACATATTGGAACTACCTCAGGGTTGATTGTGACAAGTTGCAAATCAGGGATTTGGCCATTGGTAACCCCTGAAAATTAGGGATTTAGAAAGTTGTGAAAATTCCCAAGGGAGGGAAAAGACCTAGGAAAATATATTGTTTTAAATAGCATATGTGAGGAGGCAGGACGCTGCCAAGTATGTTGGGAAAGGAATTACCTCTTGCTGTTATGAACACTACTGATTGAGTGCAAGGCAAGAGGAGACTGCTGAAATTGAAGGAAACTGTTGAGGGGGATGTTCCAAGTTCACCCTCATGTACTCATGGTCAGGCTAGGGGGTGAATCGGACAAGTAATTTGAGTTGTCATGTTCTACGGTTGGGAGGAACGTGGTTGTTCCCTTTATCTTCCCACGAATTGGTTCAGATATGTTAATCTTCTCCCTTTTTTTCTGAATGAATTTGTATATCGTTTATAGTGTATATGTTTGTACTACGCTGAAATAGCCTCCACATATGATATCTGTTCATTATATGAAGTTTTACAATCAAGGACTAAATTCTGGGATTTCCCCTCCTGAATTAAAATTCGGAGCAGAGTCATCCATTTGAAAATGAACTTGAAAGTATAGATTTATCTATAGGAAAATGTATTTTTGGAATCGAAATATTAGACAGATTTAATTCTGAGTATTTGGATGGAGAAAATTTGTACATATATATATATATATAGACTCATATATATCTATATATAAATATAGTGCACCTAAATACAGTTACAACAGTACTGTGTATAGATTTATTAATAGAAGATTTATTGACAGCAATAGGAAACCCTTTTGTACAGATATTTTTGTCATCATATTTGAACACATAAACCCTACCGATAAGAAATTCAACTACCTCTCATGTAAGACACAACTAGAATAAAGAGTCTGGAAATCCTTATATTTTACTATAGTAATATGATTAAGTCATTATAATATAATGCAGAAGTAGAATTCAAAGATAGTTATTAAAGGGTATAAATTCCATGCTGATAGAGTTTTTTATTTCGTACATTCTCCATACACACAATATAAAATGATTCAACTGAAGAAGCACACACTGTACAAAGTAAATGATCAAATAAGATTTTACAACCCTACAGTTCTGCACATATAATACGCGATTTAAAAACTCTTGCCAACCCTTTAGCCTAAACAATGAAGAATGTACAGGTTTGTATATATTATTATGGAAGAAAATTTTCAGAGTTGGAACTCTACTCAGACCACTATATCCAATATAACTAATTTCATTTGCAGATCTAAAAAAAATTGGCCATAATCATAAGGAATACCGAAATGAGATAAATAATCTAGCATTATAGATGTAACTTAAGTTGATTCAATTTTTTTCAGCATTTGAACAAGGCCTTTCATCAAGACGATAACCCCGGTAATTAAAATTTAGGGCATAATGAGACCCGAGTATTAATCGGTTAACAAATAATTCATTTCTCAAGAAAACATGATAAACATGTAGAAGAAAATTACTGCAAAAGTTATACTATAACAACTGGAACCAAATCCCAAGTTACTTCTGGGATTTTCTTTTCCGAATCCGATAGGAATCCAAGGAAATCGTTTTTACATGACCTCTTTTGGAAACCCTGACTGTTCGAAACACCATAAGGGTACATAAGGGAACTCTAATACCTTTTGCACCTAGTATGGGGTGAACATATGAGAGCATTGCGTGTATGAAAAATCCTGGAAAATTCACCTTACAAGGATTAGAGAATCTTACTTAAGGGAAAACTTGAAGAAGCAGAAAACATAATGATAATTGTTTTCTTTTAGTACATCATGTAAAGACAGTACTTAACTTTCAACCCCGGCTCGCATGACCTTTTCTTGTTGTCTCTAGCTGGACAGTCACTCCAGGCCGAGGAGGGATCACTGATGGGTACCCTCACATCAAACAGGGCCCATCATTAGTGTTGTGTATTAATTCAAGAGAAAAACGAATTAAGTAAATAAGAAAACATTACAGAGTAGTCATAACCAATGAATAATGAAAGCAACTGTACTAAGTCCCTTCTTACAGAGACAATATATACATATATGAATGGTGTATCTTAAAATTTAAGAATTTCTTTCATACCAGAAGCATATCCAACTGTCGAGCTTAGATTACCTTTTTTTTTTAAGAAACGGACAAATGTACTGTGCCTTGACGTCTTAAACCTATTTCTTTCCACACGGTACAAGATCTACCCAATAGTTGAGTTATAGACTCACCAGTGACATTTTACAGGGATTATATTATTAATTCAATAATTGATGCAAAAAACCTGACTACTGAGTTCAAGTTGTAGGAAAGGCGAAGAGGAAAAAAAGAATTTGATAAATGTCTTGAGGGCTTTATCGGTATCGAAGAGTTACATTGGCATGCCATAATTCACAAAAGTCGTTAGTTAAACACAGAACAACCGATTGAGACCAAGACAAAGACGAAGGGGATTTTACGATGCCTCGTACATTTCACGAAGGGGTTCTTTCGTGAGACTCCACCCCCCTCGGATAAACGAGATATTTTACTAAAACCCTATGAGGAATGGCGTATATAGTAAGACAACAAACAAGACAGTGATTACAATTAACGAAGCAATAAACTAGAGTCATGCATAACCTTTCCTTTTATTCAAGCTATAGATTGTATAGAGACCTTCACTTCGAATGACTCAGTAACCAAAAGGATTTTGTAATTACAGAGAGTTAAAAAGAAAAAGAAAAAAGGGAAACCATTTACCAGAAGCTCTCACCTTATTACGTGGAGTCCCAATGTCAGAGGTATGTCCTATACGTTTGGTTCCGGAACAAGTCCACGACTATAGCATTGGGTAGTTACAGAGAGAATTTGATAACTTGACCTTGATTATAGGGAGCACACAGAGCCGATATCGAAAGAAGGCTAATGAAAAGTGGTAATTCCAGAGCCCATCTCCTAGTACACGGATGTTAATGGCGGTTCATAAATCAATATTGTAGCTAGGGAAATGTGGCGAGGCTTCGGAGGGACACTTTAATCTCATGATAATCTTGAGAGGTTGTTTCCAGTGCGTTGTAAATGCTCTTTAAGAAGGGTCATTACACCTCCTCTACCGTACCGAAGTTTAGTTCCGCCTAAGTCCACGAAAATGCAATTGGTAGATAGTTCAGTCTTCCGGTTCTAAGTATGGTTAGGGTCATTATTTGAATAGGATGACAGTTGTCCCTAAAGGGGTGATACAAGAACTGGATTCATAACTACTGTCTCCTCACCTGGTGTTCACATGTTCCAGGTCTTTGATGATGGTAGGGAGTGCATTAAGTTCACTACCACCCTTACCTGAAGGAAACGTATCTTCCACTCCAAATTTATGAAGGGTCATTCTTAGTACTCCTCTCATGGTAGGCCTTGCTGGTGTGACATCTGTGGTAGTGAATTATGTAGATATAGGATAATTGTTTAAACTCCTTATGGCGCAATAGGATCGATAAAAGTATGACCATACATATAAAGGGGTTACATAGATAATTGGTGGAGAGATGTATTCGACCAAAGTTACATATAGGTATATAGATTGTTGCGTGAATATGTTGTGGCACAAGGGTTTTTCGACTTTAGACATTTACACGTAAGTCGTTGCTTAGGCACTTTGGTATATACATATATATGTATAGTCTAATCCAGACAAGAGTGTAGCCTATGCGATTAGGATAATAACACACTATTAGGATTTCAAGGAGTCAAATTTCAAAGAGGAGGTAAAGCTTATAAATTCACTTATGAAATAGCTTTGGTAAGTTTTAATGTGGAAAATAAGTGCTTAATATCATTGTAGCCAAATTTGAGTTAGATATGCCTTTAAATTTATAGTCCATAATTACAAAGAAAAGAGTAATCAATTTTATTTTTTTCGGTAATTAGAGGTATATTACATGCGTTTTCTTTATTCCTTCATTGCGCTTTTATTTCATTATTTTCTTCTCCATGGAGAAGATCTAGATGCAGATTTTGTTTTTATCTTCTGTCCCTTATCCTTAAGTTATTAGTTTGTGCTTGAGTAGTCGACCGGGAGCCTAATCGACTGTATTCACTCCGGTGTTTAAGACTGAGATTTAAATGCCCTACTTTCCTGTGCATGGATAATAAGTTAAGGATAATTTTTGCCCAGCTATCTATTCCTTACTTAGGTCTGCATTTTTTTCTTATGATTAAACTATGATCTCTGCATTTCTCTTTTATGCATAATCCCTACGTTCTTCCCAGAATTGTACCTCTGGGTTTGATTGATAAATCTCAACATATTCTAATGGTAAACCTTTGTGTTTTGATTGATAAATCCCAACATTCTGGAATGGTAAATCTATGTATTTTTCTTATTGGTAAAATATCTATGGTTGAATGATCACCTCTGTGTTTGACTGAGATTAATGTTGAATGATTAATCTTTGAAGAAATCTTTTTTACCCATAATTGTTTTTACCAAAATCGTTTTTCCCAAAAAAATTTTTCTTGTCTTATCACATAACATTCACACACGATTTTCTTGGCATATTAAACAACATTAACACCATGAATCACTGGGCATGTTACACAACATTCACACACAATTTTCCTGTCTTATTAAACCACATTAACACCATTAAATATTGGGCATGTTACCCAACATTCACACACGATTTTCATGGATTATTAAACAACATTAACACCACGAATTACTAGTCATGTTACACAGTATTCACGCACGATTTACCCAACCTTTACTCAGCCTTCACACCACGAAATTCAGGGCGATTTACCCAAACTTTACACATCGTTTTATGACTGTGTAATAGTTACGTTATGACTGTGTAATGGTTGCATTTGTGACTGTGCAATGATTGCGTTTGTGACTGTGTAATAGTTGTGTTTTATGGCTGTGCAATAGTTGCGTTTTAGGACTGTGTAATAGTTGTGTTTTTGTGACTGTGTAATTGTTGTGTTGTAATTGTTGCGTTGTATGCTGTGTATCACAACGATTTTTATTTTAGTAATAATGATTGGCTGACAGATATCTGTATATATTTGACTACGATTATAAACATGTAGTATGACAATGCTACCATGTATAAAAGACAACAATATCATACTTTTATTAGAAAACCATAACATATTTTGATTGACAACATATCATATATTTAATAGATAGCCACATAATGCATTTAATAGACAACAATTGATTGTGGACAATAATTATTAATGGACATCGATCTGTTGAATGTTGATTTATTATTAATATATATTCCATGGTTTTATTGTTGATTTCTTATCATTTGATAGAACATGGTTGGACAACATTAATGGACATGATTTTATCTAATGTATGATAGACAACTAATACTTCATCATATAGACATCGTGTTTATGATAGACAGCTAATACTTCATCATATAGACAATGTGTTTATGATAGACCACGCATACTTCATCAAACTTATTGTCGTTCGACATCTTTAGTAGTAATATAATTGAATGTAGGACATATCAGTTTTAAAAAGATATGGTTCCAATGATGGTCGCGATCCTTACGACAAGTAGATTTTTTTTTTTATATGTCAATGGTTTTATATATATGTCTGATGACTTATGCAAACAATAGATTAATTGTTTTTTTTATATAGCGATTTTTCATTTATCCATCTTACATATCAGTATTTTAACTTCTGCCACAATAGATTAAATGTTGCAATGGTAATAGAATAATGGTTTAATTTCTTTGGTAATAGATTACTGGATTAATTGAAATGCTATTAGTTCACTCATTCACATAGACATAATGATTAACAATTATTGATTTATGGATTATTTGCGTAATAGTTAATAACTTGTGCAAGATTAATGGTTGAGGGTTTAATAGTTTTATGATCTAAAATAATTAATAGTTTAACAGTTAATTGGTTTCTATGGGCCTTGTGCCTTAAGTCGAAATGTAAAGGGTGGTTGGTCATAGTTGTTTCACCACATAGGTTTCCTTGTAGGAAACAAGAAATCCTTCAGTCAGGTGTGCAATTTAATTGTGAGTGATGTCACCTTACGTCTTGTCGACTTGTTTCTTGGGTGCTTGGGTATAGTCTTCGTGTATTTATTGACAGATGATTCAGTCTCCTAGCGCGAGGGATTTATCTTGGTTTAAAGGTCTAGATATTTTATGTTACACCATGGTTATTGTCATGCTTATTGCCTAATCGACTGTCTTCACTCCGGTGTTTAAGACTGATATTTAAATTCCCTACTTTCCTGTGCATGGATAATAAGTGAAAGATAATTTTTGCCCAGCTATCTATTCCTTACTTAGGTCTACATTTTTCTCTTATGATTAAACTATGATCTCTGTATTTCTCTTTTATGCATAATCCCTACATTCTTCCCAGAATTGTACCTCTGGGTTTGATTGATAAATCTCAACATATTCGAATGGTAAACTTTTGTGTTTTGATTGATAAATCCCAACGTTATGGAATGGTAAATATATGTATTTTTCTTATTGGTAAAATATCTATGGTTGAATGATCATCTCTGTGTTTGACTGAGATTAATGTTGAATGATTAATCTTTGAAGAAATCTTTTTTACCCATAATTGTTTTTACCAAAATCGTTTTTCCCAAAAATCATTTTTCTTGTCTTATCACATAACATTCACACACGATTTACTTGGCATATTAAACAAAATTAACACCACGAATCACTGGGCATGTTACACAACATTCACACACAATTTTCCTGTCTTATTAAGCCACATTAACACCATTAAATATTGGGCATGTTACCCAACATTCACACACGATTTTCATGGATTATTAAACAACATTAACACCACGAATTACTAGGCATGTTACACAGTATTCATGCACGATTTACCCAACCTTTACTCAACCTTCACACCACGAAATTTAGGGTGATTTACCCAGCCTTTACACATCGTTTTATGACTGTGTAATAGTTACGTTATGACTGTGTAATGGTTGCATTTGTGACTATGCAATGATTGTGTTTGTGACTGTGTAATAGTTGTGTTTTATGGCTGTGCAATAGTTGTGTTTTAGGACTGTGTAATAGTTGTGTTTTTGTGACTGTGTAATTGTTGTGTTGTAATTGTTACGCTGTATGTTGTGTATGACAACGATTTTTATTTTAGTAATAATGATTGACTGACATATATCTGTATATATTTTACTACGATTATAAACATGTAGTATGACAACGCTACCATGTATAAAAGACAACAATATCATACTTTTATTAGAAAACCATAACATATTTTGATTGAAAACATGTCATATATTTAATAGATAGCCACATAACGCATTTAATAGACAACAATTGATTGTGGACAATAATTATTAATGGACATCGATCTGTTGAATGTTGATTTATTATTAATATATAGTCCATGGTTTTATTATTGGTTTCTTATCATTCGATAGAACATGGTTAGACAACATTAATGGACATGATTTTATCTAATGTATGATAGACAACTAATACTTCATCATATAGACGTTGTGTTTATGATAGACAGCTAATACTTCATCATATAGACAATGTGTTTATGATAGACATCGAATACTTCATGATAGACCACGCATACTTCATCAAACTTATTGTCGTTCAACATCTTTAGTAGTAATATAATTGAATGTAGGACATATCAGTTTTAAAAAGATATGGTTCCAATGATGGTCGTGATCCTTACGACAAGTAGATTTTTTTTTTATATGTCAATGGTTTTATATATATGTCTGATGACTTATGCAAACAATAGATTAATTGTTTTTTTTATATAGCGATTGTTCATTTATCCATCTTACATATCAGTATTTTAACTTCTGCCACAATAGATTAAATGTTGCAATGGTAATAGAATAATGGTTTAATTTCTTTGGTAATAGATTACTGGATTAATTGCAATGCTATTAGTTCACTCATTCACATAGACATAATGATTAACAATTATTGATTTATGGATTATTTGGGTAATAGTTAATAACTTGTGCAACATTAATGGTTGAGGGTTTAATAGTTTTATTATCTAAAATAATTAATAGTTTAACAATATAAAACATGTCATATAGTATTCCTAAGCATATTATTAATGAAAATTAAAAAAAAAAATCATATTGAACAATATATTTTTATTCACCTGATTCATCCCTCCGCAATTTTTCCATCAAGATTTTATGCTCTTATGCACTTAGATAATAAATAATATTATCGAGCTTCCTCATTTTGTGGCCTTGCATGACACACACTAACCAATACACATATTAGTTAAACTTACATATAGTTCAACCATTTTAATTTTGTATAGAATTTAAAGAGAGCCTGCCTTTTTTGTTTTTTCGAATGTGTCATCATTGTGTTGACCAAATATTTTCTTATTTGAACTCTTCTCACTCATATTTTATCAACATACAACTTGTACGATTCAATAAAAAAATTATCAAATATATTTTATAAATAAATCACATAATAAAAAAATCGTTGTAATCGGTGCGCTTTTTATATACAAAGCATCGATGTGTTTATTACATAAAATGCATCGGGCCTTTCCATACAACAACACTCACTGAAAATTTTAATTTCTTTTTAAAAATATTGTGAATTACAATAGTGCAATATATATAGAAGACAACACAATGATTATAGTATAAAACAAAAATATAGCAAAAAAATAAAAAAAATTCATAAAAAAAAAGAAGAATAGAAAAATTACACACTGATGCGAAGAAAAATAAAAAAAAATTAAATATGTGACAACATTTTTTGTTTTGTTTAGATGATAAAATCGGTGATATATGTTTTTCACCATATTTTTTAGATTGGACAGAGAATTGATGACTATATAAGCTACCAATCACTGACGAGGATGAAGGTTGAGATAAAGAAGCACCTCCAGTGCCACCAGAGCCACCACTAGATGTCATCTTATGAACAATAGGTAAGGGAGAGAAAGACGAACAAGTTGAATCAAACAAAGTTATCCTTAGATTACTTTGTTGGACTGACAAAACAATGTTTCTTCTTCTTATTTCAGCAATAGGGTTGATCTCAGGTGATAAACCTCTTCTTCTCTTAGAGATGCAAGGGTTTAAGGACATGAAAAGAAGATGAAAATTGTAGGAAAAAGAAAAGCTATGGCTGATTCCTAAGTTTTCTTTTCCTATATTCTCAACATTCTCAGACGCTTATTGTAATGTCCCCAAAGCCGAGCCCTTTGTAAATCTGGTTTATGAAATCAATTGTAAATATTTTTTATAAGTTGGTGAGCCAAGTTTATATAAGCTGGTGGGATTATGTGATTGTTAGGCTAGAGAGCCTAAGGGTTGAAGCCCAAGAGCCTGATTTTGGTACCTGTACGTATGCAACACATTAATAAAAAAATATAAACATGGCCGCATGCAGGCCGACACGATGAATGAGTGATGGGGGACTAAGAATCCATAGAGTGGGCAAGGTATTAGGGGCTGGAAGGTGGGAAAAAGGAATGAGTGTTGAGCCTAGGCACTCAGCCTAAGGGCTTAAGTCCTTGGGAATAATATTTTAATATTATTCCAAAAGACATGTGAATTATATGTTTTATCCTAAGTTCCTTTTGGAATGACAAGTGACTTCCAAATGGGAGGAACGCATGCTGATGGAACGCATGCAGTTTCATGGGTGACAAGTGTCAACCCAAGACCATGAAAATAAAATGGTTGAGATGAGTCATGATGGGGGTTCCTCCTCCATTCTACCCGATCTTCTTAATGATACGTCTGATCCGACCCCTGAAAGAGATACCCCGTACACCCTCTGAACCAAAAGTCTGTGTGTTGATTTCGGGATAGCCTGTGTTGATTTTTGGAAAGCCGATGCATCCTCTGTCTGAGTAGATCGAGCCTATGCGTGGAGTTTCTATCCCAAAGCCATAACCGTGAGACCATCCTGTCATTGTTGAACCTGTTGGAAAGTCCATGTCTATTTTCCCCGTTGGTTGTTGTGGCCACGCAGTGATGGATTGCGTGTGGCTTGTTGGCCAATTTGTACAACACTCTCACCAGGTGAGAGAGGTGTTTGAAGTTGGAAGAATAATTTTCTTGGTCCATGAGTGAATCTCTCTAGGTCAGAGAGTGTGTAGAGGAAGGAGAGAATTTCTGGAAGGAACCCTGTAGCTGCCACAGAGCTCGGAGACTTCTAGTCCGGTCTGTTTCTGAAACCCAAGGCAAGGGAGGTTAGCAGCCGAAGGACTGTCTAGGTGACAGAGAAGGTGTATACTCCTGGGGTGGAACATGTATGTGGGGAAGGAGAGTCTGTGGGCAGTGAGTATGAGTGGTTCTTGGGAGAGAATTCATTCCTTGTGACCGTGTGTTTTCCCTGTAACCTCAGCCTAGCCTAGGATTCGTTGCCTTGGGGTAGAGCTTAGTCCCAACTTGGGGGTGACCCACTGCTGAGCTTGATGAGCAGTGTGGTCTAAGGCTGGGAGGTTCGTGGAAGGCCTGCACCTGGTTGGTGGACCTACCATTGTTTCCAAGATAAGTACTAGATGATGTTTTAATTTATGTTTATGCATGTCTGTGTATTTATAATTATCATGTATTCTACTGTGCATATGAATTAATGCTAATGCCATGTTTTAAAATTATGATAGCAGTAATTCTTAGGCTTACTCTGAGTCTAAATTTGTTTCATTGCTTAAATCCATGTCATATATATATATAATTAAGTATGAGATTGTTATTTCACGAAGTAGTGCCTGGTTCGGCCATGGAAGGGGGCATTACAGTATGGTATCAGAGCCAAGGTTTTGACGTTGAGCCTAGATGAGCCAGATAAGGGTATTTGGACCAAGATTTTGAGGAGGAACTGTGTTTGGAGGACCAATTTATGACCTTTGAGTGCTCCTAAGTGCCAAGGATATTACTTGACCGTGCTTACAAGCTTCAGGGGTGTAGCGGTGTTATGAAACCGCAACCGGTGTGGTATATAGCCACAGGGAGAGAGGACTCCACACTAGAAGTGTTGGAGCCTTAGGATCTGTTCGGGAGGGAAGGAAAACCCTCGTGACCGTCAGATCTGGAAAACGTGCACAGGGTTTAAAAACCCTTTGGAGTTGCATAGGAACGTGGAAATCACGATACGCAAAATCCCAAAATGACCTACACCACAGATCGTAAGAGAGGAATTGACCGTCGGATCAAGTGGAGTATTAGACCGTAATTTCATGATTTTGGCAAACGAAAGTTTGAGATGTGTGGATGCATGAACTCCTGATGCCTGAAACCCCAAAACGTTGAAAAGATCTACGTTGTAAATCTGAGAAGAAGTCTAACCGTTGGTTTGCACTTGGAATGGACGTGGGCGCATGGATGTGTACCACATGCCAACGATTCGAGAATATAGGTGAGAGTGGTGGGACCTGATGACGTTACCAAAGGTGACGTGGAACCTCCTAAACGTGCCACTTTCCACTATGGATGTGGAGACAATTGTGTTATGTGGGCCCGGAGGGTAAAGTAAATCGGGATTTCAGAATTCGCAAAGGAAGAGCACGAGGGCTCAACACTCCAAATCGTGAAGTCGCGAGTTGCGAGAGGTGCTAGCACTTAGCCCTAGCCTATGATTATATGTATCAGGTGCTAGTGAGGAGGGAGCCATACCCATATCACATCTCATGGATCGGTGTTTGTAGGAAGAGGAGTCGAGTGTCTTCGACTCATGAACTCGCGAGTTGCGAAAGGTGCCTTTGGTTACAAGGGTTGGGAGAAAGAGGGAGCTATCACCCAAAAACATGAAGTCCCGACAATTTTGAAGACAAAAGAACCATCAAGGTTTTAACTGTTGGATCTTCATGGACCGAGACCTCAAAGTTACGAAGTCTCGAAATTTGCAGAGCTGAACAGAGCCCAGAAAACTTAATGGAATCAAAATGTTTTTCTTGTTCACGTTGGTTTATGAATGTTGTAAGTTTTCTTGAAGTTTAAGGGCCTGACAAAATTTGGTTGATTGCACATTGTGGGTGCAGAGTTCAACGAGTGTCAGGACAATCGTGAATCTACGCCGAGTATAGAAATGGAAGAGATGTGAATTGCCTCCATTTCAAAGAGCGAAAGAGAAGGAAGGGATTTCAACCTGGGAGTTGAAGGATCAAACTCCAATGGGCATGAAAGAGAATTGGATAAGGAAGTACATATGATGAAAATCATTGAAATATTGTAGAAAGATGCCCAGGCTCGCCGAGCTGATAGCTGAAAGCTCATGAGGGTCAGGGATTAGCAGGGTGAATTCAACTTAAATATGTTGAAGAGCCTGGAAAGAATAGAAAGGAAATTGGAAAAAGAGAGTGACACAAGCATATCATGAAGTGTCAGGACCCCTAAGAGGAGAAGAAGATCGAAGATTGGTAGAAGACATTACCATCACTCCCCAAAGCATTCCGGCAAGGAAGCACACAGTAGTTCAAGCCCATCCCCTACCGAAAAACACCAAAGATCTGGAGCGGATGAGTTGAAAGGAGAGATGAACAAGATCAAGCCTCCAACGTTTGATGGCAAACACAAGAAGGAGGAAGATGTTGAAACATGGTTGCTTGGCATGAAGAAATATTTCCAACTGTAGAATTATTCCACTCATGCAGAAGGAAGAATTGCGATGTATCAACTAAAAGGAAAATAATCCATGTGGTGGGATCAATTTGTGAAAGTGCAACACATCAGAGAAAAATATATCAATTGGAAGGAGTTCAAGAGGTATTTCGAGAAGAAATACATGACTAAAAGATACTATGACAGAAAGATGAAAGAGTTCTTCGAACTCAAGCTAGGCAGCATGACCATTGATGAATACGAACGAAGTTTCTTGGAACTAATGAAGTATGTTCCATTCATCAAAGATGAGGCTATCAAGATTCAAAGGTATCTGAGTGGACTGCCACCTTCCATCGATGATAAGATTCATTATGATGATCCTAAGACTATGGAAGAAACAGTAAGAAGGGTGAAATGATTGTATGAATAAAAAAGAGAAAAGCCTACCTTTTGGAAGGCTTGGGATGACCATAAGAGGTTTAAGAAGGAACAGAGGCATAAGGGAAACAAACCTCCCTTTTTCAGAAACAGTCCTCAGGGACAGTCATCTTTTAGAGAGCCCAGGAAGGCTAAAGGGGGTGAGCATATGCCAAGACCGCCACCTATGGAGTGTTGGGGTTGTAAAGAAAACCATAGGTACTGATATTGCCCTCACAGAAAAGATAAAATGAGAACCGTCCACAATGTTCAGCAAGCTGAAATAGTGGAGGATATGGGTAGTATAATTCCAAGGATCTATGTATCCCTGGACAAAAAGCAAGCTAAACTTCAATCACACATGATTGAATTAGAAGGTATGATTAACAGCCGACCATTTATTATTTTAATTGATTCAGGGGCTAGCCATAGTTATGTAGATCCTAGGGTGGTGGAAATTTTTCATTTATCAAGAAGCAAACATGAAAAGTCTTGGTTAGTGAAATTGGCTACAGGAACCAAGAGGAAAGTCACTGAGTTGATTAAGTCCTGTCTTGTGGACATGAAAGGATTGAGCAATAAGGCTGAATTGAATATTCTGCCTTTAGGCTCTTATGAATTCTTAATTGGGATGGACTGGTTGTACCAGCACCATGCCCTTCTGGACTGTCGTAACCAGAGTTTTACATGCCAAGATGAGGAGGGAAATTGGAAAACAATCCAAGGAATTCCCAGAACCGTGGCTGTTAGAGAAATCTCAGCCATGCAGCTGATAAAGTTCTACAGGAAAGGCTGTCAATTATTTGTAGCTCGTGTAGAAGAAGCATCTAGAGATGAAGTCGAAAATATTGGAGACCATGAAGTACTCGCAGAGTTCAAGGACGTATTTCAGGAGGTACCTGGACTACCTCCAAAGAGAGACATCGATTTTTCTATAAATTTAATGCCTGGAGCAGCTCCAGTTTTGAAAGCTCCTTATAGAATGAGTACTCCAGCACTGAAAGAGTTGCAATTGCAGCTTGAAGAGCTTCTGAAGAAGGGTTACGTTCACTCCAGCATGTCACCTTGGGGTTCCCCGGTTCTGTTCGTGAAGAAGAAGGATGGAACTATGAGGTTGTGCATTGATTTCAGATAGTTGAACAAAGTAACTGTCAAGAACAAGTATCCTCTGTCGAGGATCGATGATCTTTTCGATCAGTTGAAGGGTGCGAAAATATTTTCAAAGATATATCTCAGATCCAGATATCACCAGGTGAGAATAAAGGATGAGGACATTAGAAATACCACCTTTAGAACAAGGTATGGTCATTACGAGTTCACAATGGTGTCGTTTGGACTATTAAATGCACCTGTTGTTTTTATGTGCTTGATGAATGGTGTATTCAGGGACTATTTGGACAAGTTTGTCATAGTATTCCTGGATGAGATTTTGGTGTATTCCAAGTCAGAGGAAGAGAATGAACAACACCTCAGGATGGTGTTGCAAGTGTTGAGAGAAAACTAGTTGTATGCCAAGCTGAGCAAATGCTCATTTTATCAAAGATAGATCCATTACTTGGGGCATATTATTTCAGAAGAAGGGATCGTTGTGGATCCTGAAAAGGTTGAGGCCATCTGAGAATGGTCAGTGCCAAGGAATGTGGTGGAATTTAGATCTTTTATGGGTCTGGCGGGCTACTATAGAAGGTTTATAGTAGGGTTCTCAAATATAGCTCACCCTATCACTTCCTTGCAAAGGAAGGAGAAGAAGTTTTAGTGGACTGAAGAGTGTGAGAGAATTTTCCAGCGATTGAAGTAGCTGTTAACCAGTGCTCCAATCCTGAGAATTGCAGATCCAAGTATGGATTTCATGGTATGAACAGATGCATGTAAGGAGGGGTTGGGAGGATTTCTCAGCCAAGATGGATTTGCAATCTGTTATGAGTCCAGGAAGCTGAAAGAGCATGAAAATAATTATGCCACTCATGATTTGGAGCTGGCATCAATTGTTCACGCTCTGAGGAAATGGAGACATTACCTCATGGGAAGGAGATTCAAATTGAGAATAGACCACAATGGTCTGAAATATTTGTTTGATCAGCCAAATTTAAATGCTAGGCAAAGTAGATGGTTGGAGTTTATGTGGGAATACGAATTTGATATCAAGCATATCAAATGGAAGGAAAACAAGGTGGCTGATGCACTCAGCAGAAAAGTGCATGAATTACATGCTACAACCATTAGCATGGATAGGACTGATATCAGGGATAGAGTTCTGGAAGCTGCAAATGTTGATTTGCAGTACAGAGACTTGGTAGCAAAGCTACAATAGTGTGATAGACCACAGAAAAAGGAAAGTTACATCTTGGAAGCTGATGGATTACTTCTGTATAAAAACAGAGTGTATGTACCCAATGTCCAAGAATTGAAGCTGGCAATTCTAAAAGAAATGCATAACGTGACTTATGCTGGACATCCTGGATATCAAAAGACTGTGGCGGTAGTCAAAAGCCATTACTTTTGGCCGGGTTTGAAGAGAGAGATCGCTGAATACATCGCCATATGTATGGAGTGCCAGAAAGTTAAGACTACGCATAGGCACCCAGCAGGATTGTTGCAACCTTTACCCATTCCTTAGTGGAAATGGGAAGTGGTGACAATGGATTTTATTATAGAATTTCCCAGAACAAGCAAGAAACATGATTCAATCATGGTGGTGGTGGCCAAGCTTACAAAATCTGCCCATTTTATTCCACTAAAAACCACTCACAAGGTAATAGATGTTGTTGATATTTTCTTAAAAGAAGTGGCACGCTTGCACAGAATTCCTAAGATGATTGTGTCTGATAGGCACCCGAAATTCACCTCGAATTTCTGGAATGGACTGTTCAAAGGATTTGGAACGAATCTAAATTTTAGTACAACGTATCATCCCAAATCTGATGGACAAAAAGAGAGGGTGAACAAAGTAATAGAGGACATACTGAGAATGTATGTGATGGACAAACCATCAAGGTGGGAAGACTACTTGCATTTGGTAGAATTCGCCTACAATAATGGGTATCATGCATCATTGAATATGAGCCCATTTGAAGCACTTTATGGAATAAAGTGCAACACTCCAGTGAGCTAGGATAATCTAGCTAACAGAGCAGTAGTTGGGCCTAAGTTTCTCAAAGAGATGGAAGACCAAATGATAAGAATTAAACATAATTTAAAAGTTACCCAGGACAGACAGAAAAGTTATGCTGATAATAACAGAACCCACAGAGAATTCAAAGTGGGTGATCATGTTTTCCTGAAAGTGAAAACTAATAAGAGTTCCCTAAAGCTGGGAAGTTGCGCCTAGTTGGCAACAAGATTTTGTGGGCCATTTGAAATCCTGGAAAGGATTGGGCGAGTTGCATACATGCTTGCATTACCTGCGTCTATGACTGTACATAATGTGTTTCATATTTCACTGCTTAAGAAATATATACCTGATGCTAATCACGTTATAGATTGGAATGTGATTCAGGTGGAACCAGAAGGTGTCCTGCAAGTGCATCCTATGCGCATATTGGACAGGAAAAGCAAACAGATCCAGAATCGAGCCATAGAGCTTGTAAAGGTCCAGTGGACCTGGTATGGTCCCGAGGACGCGACATGGGAGCATGAAGATGTTATGTGGGCAGAGTACCCACATATTTTTGAAAATTTTGAAAATATTGCAGAGACAGTGTAAGGTTGCATTGAGGACAGTGCAAAAATAAGGGGACGAGGATTGTAATGTCCCCAAAGCTGAGCCCTTTGTAAATATGGTTTATGAAATGAAATTTAAATATGTTTTATACACTGGTGAGAAAAGTTTATATAAGTCGGTGGGCTTATGTGATTGTTAGGGCAGAGAGCCTAAGGGTTGAAGGCCAAGAGCCTGATTTTGGTACCTGTATGTATGCAACAAATTAATAAAAAACTATAAACACTGCCGCGTGTAGGCCGACACGATGAATGAGTGATGGGGGACTAAACATACATAATGTGGGCAAGGGATTAGGGGCTGGAAGGTGGGAAAAAGGGATAAGTGTTGAGCCTAGCGGATAAGCCTAAGGGCTTAAGTCCTTGGGAATAATATTTTAATATTATTCCAAAAGACATGTGAATTATATATTTTATCCTAAGTTCCTTTTGGAATGGCAGGTGACTTCCAAATGGGAGGAATGCATGTTGATGGAATGCATGCAGTTTCATGGGTGACAAGTGTCAACCCAAGACCATGCAAATAAAATGGCTGAGATGAGCCGTGATGGGGGTTCCTCCTCCATTCTACCCGATCTTCTGAACAGTACATCCGGTCTGACCCCTGAAAGAGATACCCCATACACCCTCTGAACCAAAGGTCTGTGTGTTGATTTTGGGATAGCCTGTGTTGATTTCTGGAAAGCCGATGCATCCTCTATCTGAGCATATCGAGCCTGTGCGTGGAGTGTATGTCCCAAAGCCATAACCGTGAGACCATCCTGTCATTGCTGAGCTTGTTGGAAAGCCCATGTATGGTTTCCCTATTGGTTTTTGTGGCCACGCAGTGTTGGACTGTGTGTGGCTTGTTGGCTAGTTTGTACAACACTCTCTCCAGGTGAGAGAGGTGATTAAAGTTGGAATAACAGGTTTCTTGGCCTGTGAGTGACTCTCTCTAGGTGAGAGAGTGTGTAGAGGAAGGAGAGAACTCCTGGAAGGAACCCTATAGCTGCCACAGAGCTCAGAGACTTCCGGTCCGGTCTGTTGTTGAAACCCAAGGTAAGGGAGGTTAGCAGCCGAAGGACTGTATAGGTGACAGAGAAGGTGTATACACTTGGGGTGGAATAGGCATGTGGGGAAGGAGAGTCTATGGGCAGTGAGTATGAGTGGTTCTTGGGAGAGAATTCATTCCTTGTGACCATGTGTTTTCCCTGTAACCTCAGCCTAGCCTAGGATTCCTTGCCTTAGGGTGGAGCTTAGTCCTAGCTCAGGTGTGACCCACTGCTGAGCTTGATGAGCAATGTGGTCTAAGGCTGGGAGGTTCGTGGAAGGCCTTCACCTGGTTGGTGGAACTACCATTGTTTCCAAGATAAGTACCAGATGATGTTTTAATTTATGTTTCTGCATGTCTGTGTATTTATAATTATCATGTATTTTACTGTGCATATGTGTAGTAACCTTATTAATTTAACATCAATTAATTCCACAAACAAAACAGTAACTTCTACTTGATTTATGAAACTCAGTAATTTCTTATAAATTCAGCACATACGCATATAAATTTATCAACGAACAATAAAATTCATAACAAAATAAAATAATTTTACCTCTTCCTGATGCTAGTTTCTCTGTCGACCCGGTTGTCCAGCCCGCTGCTTTGTTGTTGCTTAATGCGCTGCCCAACTCTGCCCAAACTGAGTTTCCACCCTGCCAACTAGGACAGCTTCCTAGCTCTAGGATACCATATGGATATCCTGGCCCCTGTGCCCAAAATCCCTAGCAAAACGGTGCCCCTTGTATGAATCCTTCCCGACTACAGAACTCAAACTCTCCTGTGAAAATCCAAGAGAACCCTCCCAAAAATGATCCTCTCCCCCAAACAAGTAGAATGATAATAATCCCTTCTTCCGTAAACCTCCTCCGCTCATATCCCTCCTTCACCGCCCTTTCTCCTCATTTATTTCCTTATCCATTCATTCATTTCTTATCCATTTATTAATGCTCCTTATCCGATTATTAATGCTCCTTATCCCCTCCGTATACGTAATCCTTTAATTTAAACAATATAATTTATTAACCCTTTTAAATTTATTACCCTGTTCATTCAATGTGATAAGTAATTAATTTAATTAATTAATTAATCAAAATTATAACAATTAATTAATTAATAAATATTTAATTAATATTATTATACCAATATTTGTTTAGATAAAACCATGTTAAGACAATTAATCACCTAATTAATTTTGCTTAATAATCCCTAAGCATATTTTCAACTAGGGTTGTTACATACACCCACCCTTCAGGAAACTTCGTCCCTTAGTTAAGGTATCTTATGGTACAAAGGAAAAGAAACATGGTTCACACATTCATAACAATTAACCGACATTATCAATATGTAAGTCAAGAAATTGATACATACTAGTCAAGAAATTCATACATACTAGTGTATATGTACAAGAAATGCATGTGTAGCTAGTACATACAAGTCTCGTGCATGTACTAATAATCAAAACTATCATCCTTTAGTAATTTATGTATGCATCCAATCCAGACAGCAAGACTAGTCTTTTATAAAAGACAACAAACCAATCAATTGTTTGAGAAATCCTTTAATTACTCTTATCCAGTTCAACAATTTTTTTATTTAGACAACTGTGGTTTAGTTACGTAATTATGAATATTCATATATACACATTTTTTTTTTGAAGGGAAAACATTAAATTCCACCATAAGACAAATCTCCATACCTTCTCAACTATTACTACTCATCCTTCCTCCCTAACCTACTTCCATCTCCATTCCTATCCTTCCTCTGCTAGACTATCTTGGAGCGTCAACTATATTGACCTAACTCCAAATAGAACCCGTAAGCGAAAGTGTCGCTATCTCGACCAAGCTTCCCTAGCAGGCATCTAACAGTCATCATCACACGTCTTGGGGAGCATGAACTAACACCATCCTCCCATGACTTCAGGTTTCGGAGGATACACGGTGGGAAATGCCTCCACCCCTCCTAATCATAACTAGGGTCCACACCCTACAATGGAATATATAGTGG
>ML780075.1:93949-152592 GCA_009831015.1 Picea engelmannii | reverse complement strand
CGCACCAGAATCAAATAAAATCTTAACATTGATATGATTTAGCATACCTGATGACTCCACCACCGTGGATTGATGTTCGGCCTGGCGGTTATTAACTGCTGCGTAAATCTGGTGGCTGCTACTTGATCTCCCCATTGGTGCCTTTCCTTCTCTATGCACAAACCTTGATTGTAACTTTGGGCATTCACACTGGTAATGGGGTCCTCTGCACTCCCAACAGGTAACATGAGATTGAACCTATGCACTATTATGTGACTGTCTCTGAAATGAGTTCCTTCCCCTGGAACCCCTGCCCCTACTAGCTACTCCCTGAGATGATCGTGGACCTGTCTGCGTTGTTGGCGATGAACAAGATGCTACACTCATTGCCATTGAAATCCCTACGGCTACTTTCCTTGGTGCGACCCTGTTACCATATGGCGGTAGCCTTGAGCCCCCTCCCTGGGAAATTTCCTCGGGGCCTTTCCTACGAATCCAGGACGATGCGGAAATGTCGGTCTTGTACCCCCAGTTAAGTTCATGTGTTCCTTTGCATAACGCGCATTTTCCACTGCTTCCGCTACTGAAGACGGTTTCCACATTCGCACCATAGCTCTTATATTAGGGTTCAATCCATAGACGAAGTGCTTTGCCTGTCGTTGGTCATTATCCATATACAAAACATATTTGACCAGTTCCATAAATCTGATCTCATATTCTTCCACAACTTTGTTTCCCTGTACTAAGGCATGAAATTCCCCTACCTGTTGTTCCTCGTAGTATGCTGGTAGATATTTCCTTCGGAACCTCTCCTCAAAAAGTTCCCAAGATACTGTGTCTGGGGTAAGGTGCAGTTGTCTTTCTAGGTTTCCCCACCAGTTCAAGGTGCTATCTCTTAACTGAAAAATTGCGATCTTTGCCTTTGAGTTGGATGCATAGTCCCTTAAGGCAAAACACCTTGTCATGCCTTCCAACCATGCTTCCGCGTGTTCACTGCCGCGACCCTCGGCAAACTCTAGAAGTTTGATCTTCTGCAATTCTCGCGTGATGTCTTCAGGTGGAGGTCCTCCCCCTGAATCCCTTGACGTTTTTGGATTACCCATTCCAGATGATGGGGGTTCCACTTCATTCCTTGCCGGTTGTCACCCCTTTAAAGTCTCATTAATGGCTTCCAACAAGCACAGTATGAGAGCCAGTTCGGGCGATGGTGGTGGCAGTGCTGGTGGTGTTGGTGGTGCTTGCGACAATGCTCCCCTGCCTCGACTCCCTCGAGTCCTGACCATCCTGTATGCTTTAACCTGCATCACCCAAAGTTGTTAGGGTGAGTTCCAGGATGTTTCAAATTGGTGCTACTCAAACTAGAAATAGGGTTAGGCGTAAGTTTTCTTTACTTGTCTGTAAATAGACATTACTCCTTTAGGGGATTAGCTAGGTTAGGATTAGGATTAAGCGTCTAAGCTTTATTTCTTCACCCCTATAAAAAAAACTATTGGTTCCCTTGCCCTGTAGCTACGCTAGCATTGCACCACACTTGTCAATTCCACTTGCTTACTCTCCTAGTGTGTATGCCGCCTCCTTCTCGTTGGTCCTAGTCTAAGCCCTTTTTAACTTTTCGCTTATAACTAAATATCCTCCGATGCTTGACTCATGAGATTTTCCTTGGTGCCTAGTGTTGGCGTTGTCAAATTTTGCATTGAGATTTAGCGTTGACTTTGACTGGTGGAATGGAGTGGGGGGAACTTGGTGCTTGACTCGATGAGTTGTGTGTATGGTCTCGTTAGCCTGACGCTTGGACAATCAGAGTTCATACTTGGGATACAAAGATCAACAACGCTAAATAGGCCTTTACATTGATTTCCGGTGCATTCACTAATTATGATTCAACTTGGTTAGCTGGCTCCAGATCAATAGATTAGGTAATAAGCCAGTTAGTCTTAATCTTCATACTGTATCTTCCTAATAATAATACCACTCTAATTCCTACAGTGTTACCATTAATCTAATTAAATATAAGAATTTATTTGTAAAGACTTGTAAGGGTGCGTTGGTGTTAGTGTTCTTCTTAAGGCTTGGGCTTGGTGGGTGGTCGCGGGTTCAAAACCCATGGACCCCAAAACATTTCAAATTCCTTTTATAACTCTATTTATTAATATTATATAAAAAAATTTTATATAATTTTTTTTGTTTCTATTTAATTATATTAGTTTTAAATCTTTAAAACTAATGTTTAAACTTTAAACATCTTAATAGATATAAAATATATTTATACCTTAATTTTATCCTCATTTTTTTTGTTAATAATTAATAAATTTAATTATATGTATGTATATTATATTAATTTTTTTTTTGTTAATAATTAATAAAAAATTTAACGATTTAAACCATTGAAATTTAAATTTAAGAATAATTTAAAAATTTAATTTAAATAAATCAATAAAATATCAAATAAAATAAAATAAATATTACTTAAGATAAAAAAAAAATAAAAAAATCCATACGGCATCATGGGTCCTCGCATGAGGCCCACGTGCCCTAAACTCTAAATGCACTTATCTCAATACCCCTAACCCTAATCGTCCTATAGCTTGTTTCATTTGCGATTGCTAATGCACCCTGAGCCTCTCCTGCTCTGCAACTGTAGCGGAGCTTTGGAAATGGTCGGAGCTCTGGTAATGGCCGTGGGCTATTTCTCATGGCGTTATGTGTAGGGTTGGTATTTGTTTGGGCTGAATAGGTTATAGCATTCCAATTTTATTTGAATCTTTTGTTAAATTATCTCAGAGTTTGCGGCATTTGTCCATTGATATTTTTACAGTATATTATGGCTTAAAACATTCTTTAGGTTATGAATTACAGGCAATTATAGTGAAATAGAGAAAATGATGATGGCGGATTTTCTTCTCTGGGCGATGGATACACCGCCGCCTGGAAATATCGTATTTGTTGTTGGTAATGTGGATCTCAGTTACTTGTTTGAAAAGCTTTGCCAGAGATCGTATAATGTATTTCTCGTCAGCTCGTCTAGCATTCTAGTGCCTGTAAATAATAATTTTGGGTTTCTGCAATGTTTTTTTTTTTATAGTTTTGGACGCAATGCATTTCTTCGCCTGATAGCTCCAGGATGCCTATATTCAGCAAAATTTGCAGAATTTGCGGTGAGTGTTGAAGTGATATATACCTTGAAAATTTTGACAATACACCAGTGTTTCTAAGGTGGGTTTCCAAGTCTTTGTGGCAGTTTGAATCCTCCATTTCTTTTGACCTCGTGCTCCAAATGGCCCATGTCCATCAACTCTGTGATAGGGGAGGTCTCGGTGCTGTGCGTTGGCTATTGGTGTCGAGTAACCTATGCCCATTATGGGATCCTCTTCTCAGTACTTAGTGCTTGGTCGCTAGGCTTAGATAATTGGCCTATACCCAATACATTTTGATAGCGCAAAGACCCCTTACTGTGCTGCCCTGTGTGTTACATGACTTGTAGATGCTAGGTCACGTACTTAATGCTTGGTCGTTGAGCTTAGAGAATTGGCCTGTACCAAATACATTTTGATAGCGCAAAGACCCCTTACTGCGCTACCCTGTGTGTTGCATGACTTGTAGATGCTAGGTCGCATACTTAATGCTTGGTCGCTGGGCTTAGAGAATTGGCTTGTACCCAATACATTTTTTTTTTGGTTTTATTAATTATTTTTTTTGGTAAAAAAAAATTGTTTTTTGTTTGTGAGTATGATACATCTTTCAGTTGCCATTAGCTTTAGAATCATAGAATTTTAGATTCTGCATCAGGTGATGCTTGCTTCAGATTTGATATAAAAGTCATGGACTTCACCCGATACTTTGATCAGGTTCCATCTCCACATGCGTTCCAGCATCTTGATGTAGCTATGCAGGCACTTCAAAGATAAGGATTGAACTTATGGCATTGGTGCGCCATTCGAGCAGTTTATGCGTAGCCAGGAGGGCAGTGGGCAAGTGGACAAGATGGTTCCGGGCAGTAAGTGTAAGATTCAATGAATGAATGCCAATAAGAAGATTTCTCTGCATACTATGTATTTTCTAGAGCCCATGTAAATTTTGTTGCTGGTGTGGGGTCTGAGAAGCAGACATTATGCCAGTTATAACATAATTGTGCCTTTCATATGAGTTATATATGCAGACATGCTTATGTTAATAAAACAATTCTTACAGAAAAGCACTACTTGATGTATGAAGCAATTTTTCTGAAAACATTGATTTCACACATTGGAAATATGTTGTAAAACTAAATCAGGTGGATGAGAAGGCAACAGTCAGCATCTAGCAAAATTATGGCGTTTTAACAGTTCAGATTGAGTATAATATTCTGTTTGTTCTAAATGCTAAAGTTTTGTATGATGTTTGTACAGCTCCTCGGCCATGGTTGGGTGCTACGTTCGGGCTGTGTGGTGCAAGAACAGGCCCGTGGGCTCCTTCCATTCAAAGACCACCTCTTTTCCTTATCGCGGTGACCAAAGGCTTAGATTGCAACGCGTTCACACAGATTTAAATCCTGAAAATATAACTTTTGTTTAATTTTTGGAGATTTATGTATAAATTGTGTCCAGCATACTCTCATATTTTTTTTAATTTTTTTTTTCTTTAATGTTTTTGTTTAATTAATTTTTTTTGAAAATTTATATGTAGATTGTCTAGCATAATTCCAATCCCAGTTTCCCAACTTAACTACAAAGTTTGACCATTTGTTGTTGATGCAGATAGAGGAGTTTGTTTGAATAAGAATAGACGAACGCAAAAGGAGTTTTGAAGAAAAAATCTATTTATATATTTATTTATTTTTATGTGCAATTATAATGAATTTTACAAAAATGGAAAAGTGGTTAAAGTGTCTGGTTTATAGTTTAACAATTTCTTATAAAAATAATACTAAGAAGTAGTTAAAATTTTAACATTAATACGTCCTATTAATGAATATATATACTTAAAATCAATGTATACTTGGCTTACAGGTTAGGTGGAGGTGGCGCTGGAACTTGGAGCTGGAACTTGGCCCTCAAGCCCCGATTTATCTAATTTCTGGGTGGGTACAATTCCATTACTAAATCGGGTAGGTGGGTAGGTAGGTAGGCCCTTGGTTCCAGATTTTGAACCAGGGCTCTGATACCATGTGTAGTAACCTTATTAATTTAACATCAATTAATTCCACAAACAAAACAATAACTTCTACTTGATTTATGAAACTCAGTAATTTCTTATAAATTCAGCACATACGCATATAAATTTATCAACGAATAATAAAATTCATAAAAGAATAAAACAATTTTACCTCTTCCTGATGCTAGTCTCTCTATCGACTCGGTTGTCCAGCTCGCTGCTTTGTTGTTGCCTAATGCGCTTCCCAACTCTTCCCAAACCAAGTTTCCACCCTACCAACTAGGACAGCTTCCTAGCTCCAGGATATCATATGGATATCCTGGCCCCTGTGCCCAAAACCCCCAGCAAACCGGTGCCCCCTGTACTAATCCTTCCCGACTACAGAACTCAAACTCTCCTGTGAAAATCCAAGAGAACCCTCCCAAAAATGATCCTCTCCCCCAAACAAGTAGAATGATAATAATCCCTTCTTCCGTAAACCTCCTCCACTCATATCCCTCCTTCACCGCCCTTTCTCCTCATTTATTTCCTTATCCATTCATTCATTTCTTATCTGTTTATTAATGCTCCTTATCCAATTATTAATGCTCCTTATCCCCTCCGTATACGTAATCCTTTAATTTAAACAATATAATTTATTAACCCTTTTAAATTTATTACCGTGTTCATTCAATGTGATAAGTAATTACTTTAATTAATTAATTAATTCAAAATTATAACAATTAATTAATTAATAAATATTTAATTAATATTATTATACCAATCTTTGTTTAGTTAAAACCATGTTAAGACAATTAATCACCTAATTAATTTTGCTTAATAATCCCTAAGCATATTTTCAACTAGGGTTGTTACAATATGAATTAATGCTAATGCCATGTTTTAAAATTATGATAGCAGTAATTCTTAGGATTATTCTGAGTCTAAATTTGTTTCATTGCTTAAATGCATGTCATATATATATATATATATATATATATATATATATATATATATATATATATATATATATATATATATATATATATATATATAATTAAGTATGATATTGTTATTCCGCGAAGTAGCGCCTAGTCCAGCCATGGAAGGGGGCGTTACACTTATGTCTTTTTCAATCACTGCCCACAAGCGTTCAATCTCAACCCGAGTATTAGTGGTCTCTAAGATGGTATTAAATAAGGTTAAAGCAATGTTGGTCTGATCTTTAAGACCGGGCTCAATATTGGGCTGCCTTGCAACAGGTACAATCATGAAGAAAAGAAACAATCAAAGAATCAAAAACATAAATAGAAATATATTCAATTATAATCAAGCATACAATCAACCAGAGAGATATGGAAGATCTCCCCAGTATGGTTGCCAAATAAATGTTGAGGAAAATATATAAATTTATCTTACTCAAGCATTTTCAAATCTTGCTTTGCTAAGGCAAGATAGTTGGGAATATTACCCTATGTTTATAGCCTCAAAATGTATTTCCCAATCCAAAAGTATTAATTACAAGGGTTTGGGATGACTTTTTAAATAAAAATATTGTTGCAAAATATAACATTTTTATATAATTTTATGAACATATACAGATTGCAGAAAGTAAATGTGGAGATCAAAAGCAAAAAAAATAACCAAGTCACATATTTACACAAATGATATAGAATAGCAATCGCTTTATTTCATTCCAAGAAATAAAAAGTATCTTTCTCTTTACAAAAATCCTTGTGGGGGCATGGACCAAGGTCAAACTTAGATATCCTCGATGAAAACCATACAAAAGGACTTTAACAAGAAGTAAAAACTGAACTTTAAAATCTGTATCAACTTGCCACAGACTGTTGCCAACTTGACTCTGCACAATATCCTTTATCAATCATGAAAATCAATTCATAAACATACAATTCTACACATACTATCAAAGATAGATCAACACCTATGAAACAAGCATCTAAGTGATATGGTTTAGCTTTGAAACTTGTTGTTTACAATAGGACCCTGCTGTCAAAAAGAGAATTAGGCCTTTAATGAATTGAAGAATGAATGAAAACTGAAATATCTCAGTAAAAATCAAGAGAAAACCTTAGTATGTTTTCTCCTTCTATTCTCTCCTTGTTCTTCCTTCTCATTTGGATTTTATGCATTCCAAATTAGTTGAAGTAGTTCAACTACCTCATTTATTTAAGTTAACTAAAACTTAACTAATTTTAGTATAGGGTAAGTAATAATAATAATAATAATTAAGGGTCTTTTTATTAAATAATAACTAAGTAGGTGGGACCCCTTGTGACTCCCTTTTATTTCTTTACAAAAATAAACACAATTATACAACCAATAAAACACATGCCTCCTTATGGATCCCATAATTATTTTCAAAATTTAAAATTTAAATATCAGAAATATTTCAAATTATATCGAAAACTTGTAAATATCCACAATATCCCAAAAAATAGTTTGTTGTCTAAAACTTTCTATAGTCCATTGTCCTCAACAAATTAATTATAACACATAAATAAAAAACCATATTTACCGGTTTGAGAGACAATTTTTGTCTTGTCACTGATGTCCCCTATGGACTTCCCTGAATTAGCCTTAGGTTGGGTGGAACCTTGTGGCTTGATTTGACTAATGACATGGGAGAAATCGTCCCTCAAGTGCATATGGGAGGACACTAAATTGTATGAGTCACTTGAAGGAGAGGAGGGGGAAGCAACATTTTTTCCTTTGTCATGCACATGGGGAGCCTCGGTTTTGAGTTGTTTGATTGCATGGGAGGATTGTACAGGTGAGTGTGCAGGGGAAATTTGAGAATTTGGGTTCATAGGTGGACGAGGAGGAGCTAATGACATGATTGGCCAGCCACGATGGTGGGAAAATGCCAGGTGAACAATCTCCTACCATCCATCATTCTCGGGAACTTCTGGTTGCAAAGACACATGGGGAGGCACAGGGATAACAGGAGCATTTTGGGGCTGGAAGGGAGGCCATTCTTGTCTAGGGTGAATTATCCCTTTCCCAATCCAATTGAAAAACACAACTTGAAAAATATGGTTCAACTCCTAAATATCGACATCGAAATGAATTGAGAATCTGGGCCTTCTAGGCCCTCTGTTCCAGTTACCTCTTCCCCTATTGTTTTTGCCATGACTACCTATGCTGAATAAACTGATCTTGTATGAAACAATTTATTAGAAAATATCCCTTAACAAACCATACATGACATTCTCTTAATATGAAACAAAGTTTGGCTCAGAATTTAACATAAGACCCATGCAATTCAATCCATAAAATTATTTAAAAATTTTTAAATGAGAAGGGAGTGAAATAAGGTTCATGGGATATATGGGGAGATTGTAATGAGCTAAAAAGTGATATCATGATAGGGAGTAAGAATAGGAGTATTGCTCATCAATTCATTAAACAATTGACTCTGCAAACAATACCAAATATATCAGCTGCCATCTATCTCTGTGTCATTTTTTATCACTGTCATACATGGTTTTAATTTTATTTTATTGAAGAGGGTGTGAAAAAAATGAAATTGGGATCATGAGGGGGTTTCTAATGAGATAAAAAGTGACAAAACGAGAGGAAATAATACAGGTACTTTTCATAAAATAAATTAAATCAAAAAACAATCATAACTCTGTTTCAATTACAATCCAAAAGGCATCCACTTCCAAGACCCAAAACATTTAATTGTTCCTTAATTGCATACAAATTGCTTGTTGTCTTCAATAAAGAAAATAATTCAATTTCCCAAAATTCTTCAATTATATCAATCCGTGCATACAATAAATATCATTTCCAATTCCACTGTAACATCATAAAAATTCGAGCCACAATCCTGTATGTTTCAATGTTAAACTTTTTCATTTTAAAACAAAATATAATACACACTGTGATTCCAAATATCCTATCCAATATTCATCCCTGGCAATCAAATAATCATAGACCCAGGATTAACTATCAACAATCACATTTTTAACACTGACTCACATATTCCACTGTCATCCAAACAATAATCAGGCTCGATTTAATCACACACAGGTAAAAAAAAATATAATCATCAACACCAATCTTCATCCGACAACAGATTTTAGCCAAAAACATATAACCCTGAGCTTGATATCCACATGTATAGACTTCCCTTTAAACAAAATAATCAATAAAGACAGAGCCATATAATGCATGAGGAGAACAAGACCATATCAACACACATGTGTCTCCTTTAAAATTGACAGGGAGTAAGATCATGTTTGATGAATCAATCACACACACAAGTGCATTTTAAACTTAAATGGAATCATGTTTGTGCTAGGTTTTAACATAGCGATGAGTGGAAAGACCACAATCAACCAAAAGGAAATCTCTCGAGTTGTAGGTAACCCATACTTTTGTTTTTGTTCAAAAAAACTTATCACGGAGAGGAAATATGAAGAATCGATCAAAATATGGTCTCTGAACTCAGAGAGCCTGTGTTCTCTTTTGAAAAAAAATACCACATTCATTGAACTGGTAAAAAAAAAATTTGACAGAACCAAAAGGTGCCCGAGGAGAAATAGAAGCAAGTCGGGCTCAATAGAACCAAGTCGGGCTCAATAGAAGCAAGTCGGGTTCCTTATAATTTTATTACAGAGAGGTAACGAAAGTCTGTGTAATCTTCGAAAACAAAGAGATCTCGTAATCTTTTTACCTCCTAAAAGAATTTACCGCCGAGAAGAAACCACAGGTAATCAAGTATAATCTTGGAAAAACAGAGAACAATGCTCCTTTTAAATCACCACAGTCGTCTAACTTATAACCCAAAAATATTGATAGATCCATAAAGAAAATGCCTGAGTAGAAACAAAGCAATTTGAGCTCAAAAAACCATCCACACACAGATGCCTCGTAAAATTTTATTGTAGAGAGGAAATGAGGGTTGGTTTAAAAAAAGAAAATCCTTGAAGACACAGAGGGATCGTGTCTCTTCCAAACACTAAGGAGGTCTATAACCTTCGAAACAATTTTGACAGTGAGTTTTACCAACATATCAGTCAGCCACTACAACAAAGATGAGAAGAGTGAATTCTTAAAACTCTTGTGAAAAGAATGTTAGAGCACAACCCATGGCCACTCAATACATACACATGATTCCCTTTAATATCCTAGGAAAAACAAAGATTGGACTGTGGAATGATTTCAATGATAGTGACAGTAAGAAAAACCATAACAAACAATAGCTCGGGGCTCAACCAAACAGAGCAAGAACAATACCACTATCAAAAGTTTCATTGCAACCTGGAGAATGAATCACAACAACGACCGAGACAAAAAAGGGGTGACAACAAATAATACCCAAAATGGTGGTAAAACCTCGCACGAATAAAAACAAAGCTTGTTTCACTATTGACATTATTTTTCACAGAGAACCAGAATAAACCCCAAGTTGAATGCCATTTTCCTTTAAACCAATAATCAATGCACATGATTTACAAAGCAACAACACCATTCCTTTCTTTTAAAACGCCAACATTCCACAATAATCACAGAGAACACCTTAAACACGACATTGATACCCAGTGAAAAACTCAAGAAAAACATAGAACTCATGCAATCCTGAGCCAACAAATTGATTCAAAATATAGAGGGACCATCATGGATTGAAAGCAAAGAACCAACCTAGAAAAATCGCTTCAAGGAAGAGTTGGCCTATTTTTTCCCCTTCAAAACCTGAAATCGCGGAGATTCAACAACCAATAGAGAAAAATGCAACTATGGCTAGGGTGACAAGATCGAGGGTGGTTTGGAGTGACATGTAGTAATTGCATGTTTCTTCCTCACTGGCCCTATTCAATTCAACGTACTATCTAACCATTAACATAACATCAACCATTAAATCTAATACAATAACCATTGCATAAATTCAATGCCATATCCATTATATAGTGTGCCACCTGAAACATATCAAAACTTCAATAATAAACATATGTTAACATTTCCATATGTGCTTCTATATAACTCTTCAACCAAAACGCATAGTATAACAACTAGGTCCATATTTTTGTAACAATTATATATACATTCAGGGTTTATATGTAATCATTTTTCCATAGCCTTAGGACTTATCCATAGTTTTTTTTCTTTTTGTTTTGAGATCAAGCTTCCATATCATTTAATTATCCCCTTGCATAAAATCATGTGTAAGAACGTTAATCAATGTTTAATGTATAACATAACATAACACATGTAAAACAATATAATCCTCATATCCATAGCACTGCCCTCTATTGCAAGTGAACATCAACAACAATTAGAAACAATGCATCAACCAACCATGTTGTCATACGAATGAAACCAAGACAACATCATCAACTGTAGAGGACCGTATAATAATCAATATAACAACAACAAACCTATAAGCGTAACTCATCCATCATATTGCCTCTAGTCTACAAGGGGGTCCCACCTACTAGTTAAGTATTATTATCATAAATAAATAATAGATCTTAGAAATCCTTTGCAGGTAGTATTCATTGTTGCAATTTTAATCGACAATAATAGTGAAGAAAAATTTCTAAAACTAAATATATACAATTTAATTTTATTACAATTACAAATCTCAAATAAGAATATTGTAACTGATGAAGATGGTCTTGAAGGTGTTATTCGGAAACTGGTATTCTTCCTTCCTCCCTCTTTCTAATCACTGAGACTTCACCGATACCTCCCAAACAACACTACGGGTACTCTTCTTCCCCCTTATCCCCCCAAGATGCAAAGGGGCCACACAGAAACAAACCAAAAATACTCTAGCTCCAAGCTTGCCTCGCAAGGAAGAGCTACCAATCTATCCTTAAACTTGGTATCCCAACTCTCACAAGTAAAACACATTCCAAAATGATCTTGGCAACATAACTTTACCAATAACAAGTTTGATCCATTTCCCATCTAGACCATTTGTTTTATAGAATTTTCCTCACTGACACATGTCCACATGCATAATGAATTAACTTTTTAATTAAATAGACTAGGATTATTCACCCTAACACTTGTCACACTCTCCCAAAGTTGCACACGTAATTACGAATTTTATTTTAATTAAAAAGTCAATTTCCCTCACATTCCCCAAAGTTTTCCTAAAATCGCTCTTAGTGGTCTCTTTATTCCTCAGATTCTCATTTAATGAGTGTCTCCTAACTAGATCTTAGTTAGAGTTTGATTAGGAGTCTTCTTCTAGTTAGACTAGTGGTAGCTAGACTCTAGATACCATCGTATGTGTACACATATTATCTCATATTTTATTTCTTTCTTATTTTAAATTCCCTTTTATTAATTTCATGCACACATTTTCTTTATATCTCATCTTTAAATTTTCTCAGTATTTTATTTCTTGATTTGATTTATCTCATTCCTTTTAATTTAATTAATAAATTTAATTTATTCCCCTAACTAACTTAGACTTAGGTTTAGTCTTTGAATTAGTCTTTGACTTTTATTGAGATTTATAATTAATATATTTACTCTTTAATTAATTATTTAAATCCGGCATGGTCTAAAGATTTCATGTTTTCTAGGCCACCTAGATTTATTGACACAAGTTTTTTAATTACACGACGTGCCCTTCAAGACACACTTTCATGGTCCAAGGATGTCACTCACCTTTGATTGGTTTTGGTAGTTTGTCCAACCCTTGGAGTCAACACTCCACTCGATCAACCTTGTGAGAGACTAAGGGATTCTAAGGAATAATGACTTTGCCTTATTGCGCACCCCTTAGAAATCTTCATGAGCGACTGTCTCAGTCTTCCCTCACGACAGCATAGACCTCTCGAACTAGGTAATCATTAACCTACCATTCGAGCCACGACGAGAGTGATAGTATATTGTGAAAAGGATGTTGCCGCACCTCTCCTTCAATATCTGTTTTCTGTGCATGGCCCCTTTACTCCTTATGTGAGTCAGATTAACAAGCATCGTTAGTCTACATCCATTGAGAAAACATTGTCACTGATCCATATACATAATGATACTAAATCAATCATATGACACATATGCGTAAAATGAAATACTCAAACAAAACACAATCCACTCCTTGACTCAATCCGAAGTCCAAGGAGGTCCATTGGTTCGATCAACATCCATATTTTCTCACATGTACTGCACACTCAAGTAAACTCATCAATAACATTTGTCAATACATACATACATACATACATACATACATATATAATTCACACCTTATCATCATCATCATGTATAGTCCATAATCGAAACAAAATCACCTTTTACCATAACTGGATCACTTGTACACAAGTGTCCTCAAAGAAAAAGTCGATAACATGTGCTTAGTAGAGTGTGATGTTACATCTCTTTAGTCTATATATAGGATACAAATTCTACAATTAGAATGAAATGTTACAATGAAGTGTTCTATCCAACCTACTTTTAATATTACACTATAAATGTAATAGTTTGATATCTAAGGATTAACATGCCCCTCCCCTTCAAAATGCGTTGTCCTAAACACTTGACTAATTGCAAATGTTTATGCATGAAGAACTCATATTCTTATGTCACCTCTTCCATTGGTATCTTCTTCCATTTGATGAGCTACTCAACAATTGATCAATTTTGTAGATTTTTAATCCTTGTTTCAAGGATTTGATTTCCCCTTATTTCATTAATCTCTAGTAAAATATTTTGGACTAGGATCTTATCATTGATTACTATCTTTAAGAAAGAAACATGGAATTTCTATATGTACACATGAATACAAGTGCCATAATATTTGGGTGCTAGTTTATTGTCCTTATTTTGTTTCTTGAATCACATTTGTTTATATGGTTGTAGTAAAAAAAAACACCCAACCCCCTACTTCAAATTCCCTTTCATGGCGATGTTGATCTACTTGTTGTTTCATCCTATTTTTTACAATAACCAAGTTGTCCTTCAATAGTTTCAGAACCTCTTGTTAGTACCCTATGTGGTCCTCCACTGCTTTAACCTTTTTTGTCCCCTTCAAGGGTGATGTGATGGATGGAGGATGATATCCATAAAGTTCCAGAAATTGGGATGTTTTTGATGTTATGGAAGGATGTGTTGTACCACCATTCTTCCAAGGGAAACCACTTGACCCATTTTGTTTGTTTATTAGATGCAAAGAAACAAATATATTCTTCTAGAAATTTATTCACAACATTATTTTTCTCATTGGATTGAGGATGGTAAGATTAATTGTGAGCCAATTGAGAACACAAACAAGAAATTAATTCAGTCCGAAAATTTCTAGTGAAAATTGGATCTTTATTACTTACAATAATTTTGGGGACTCCATGTATATTTTAAATTATTTTGATGAATGTTGCAACTATTGTATTTTATTTAAAAGGATGAGAAAGAGAGAAATAATGGGCATACTTTGTAATTTAATACAATACTACAAGTATGACAGTCCTTCCTTCATATTTGAGTAATCTATTATGAGGAAAATTTCTCTATGGCTAGGGGTAAACCACAATAGATGGAAATGACTACAGAAATAAACTCTAATCTCAAGTATGCTATATAAAAAAATATTCTAAAAATACAATATAAAAGGCCTACCTCATCCAAACATTCGATCAAGTCCATCGTTGAGCACTTAACCCAAAGAAATACACCTGCAACTAGTCCTCAACAACCAAGAAATGCAAGCATATGGTGATAATATATAATGTTAGCAAATTCAATAGCATAATCCATCAACATTCATAACAAATACGCCCATGGAATAATAATTCAAATATTCATAAGATATTATTGGATGAGAAAAGAGTATTTCTATTAAAATGTAACCAACAGAAGTGAATGAATTACAAACTTCTGTGTTGGCACAGTTCGGAACCAAGAAGCTAAGTTCCTTCCAGCTGGGCCTCCACCAAAGGAAAGCTCATATAAAAAATACAATGAGGTTCTCAATCATGTAGGGAAGAGCTTGGGGGATGAATAATGTGTTCAGACTTAAAGGACAAAGGGATGCAGACTCAATGTGAAGTGAATAAATTCTCCATAGTAACTTTGCTCTCAATGTTGAATTCTTCTCCTATTTTCCATAGCTCGTATTTGGCCCATTTATATCCTCCAAGTGGAACTGAAGGGTCGAGTCATAACATTTCTAGTATATGGAAGGCCAAGGATCATTGATCTTGTGATGTGACATGAAAACCCGACACTATTTTTTAGTTTTGGGCACAAATCCTGATGTACACGGGCTGTAGTTGTGCAATCTACGTATACACATGTTTTAATATAGGTAGGGAGTGTATATGTGGAAAAATCATGTTTTTAGCTCTGTGATTTACAAAAAGGGACTTCAAGTTTTCATAGGGAAATGGAAAAAGGCCTTCTGTGCAAGTTTGTATAGGGTGAGGAAAATCTTGCTATAACATATGGACCCTAATGTGTGAGGTCAGAGGAGTATCTACGATGGAAGAAATACATTATAAAACTCAGAAGTGGAGTAATGGGGACCCAACTGGAAGAACTAGTTGCTCATTACAATCTGCATTGACTTTGGACACATGGCTGCCAATTTGAATTACACTACAAATCCATGAGAAAATACACCAAACAACTGTTCATGGCCATGAATAGGAAATACAAAGGTGGCTACATGCCAAAGGTTGTCATAGTCACAAACATGGCCCAGTAAAACTAGTCTCAAAATCAATTTGAAGATATCTGTATACAACAGAGTACAATCGGATCTCCCATGATCATTGAAGTCACGTATCTTTTGGTCCAATGAAAGGTAGCAACAGCTTAGGAAAGCTACAACTATAAACTAATGTCTTCAAGTCTTCTATACAATCCACCAAAGGTGAAAGTCTACATCGTGTGAATAAAGGAGTTGAGGTCGAACACAATGAGACATCATTTGGTTACTGGTCATTGAGGTATACCATTAAAAAATGTGAGACAACCTACTGATAATGAAAGTAGGTATCAAGACACCAAGTACATTCTTAGAAGTGTGAATAAAGGAGTCAGGGTCAAACACTTGAAGAATCAATTGATTAGGATACATTGATGTATTCCCAAGTGTCGATGGCGAGAGAACCGACCACTAATGACTGCAAGCCTCTAGGTACTCAAAGAAATCTAGGTCTCATTTCCATAATAGATGAGATGAATTCGATGGAAGGAGACCCACTAAAAGGAGAGAATTAAGGAATCTCTTATCATTCAAGACGAGGTACAAAGTAGGAGCTTTATGATTTGGAGGAAATTAGAGGAAGAACATATTCATGAACCAACGACCATGTGCGTCTTTCGTGTGTGCCAAGTGCAAGCGGTACACGAAAAAGACCCTCTGAATAGAAACCAATGAGGAAAATTGCTAAAAAAGGTGACGAAACCACCAATAAGGCTAATGGAATCCAAGACACTACATAAATATCAATGTGTGAATAGATGTCTTGTTGTCGAAGACAAGGGAAACCACCCAGTCAACGACCAATAATGAAATGTCGATTGTTAGGTTCAAGGTTACCTACCAATGAGGAAAGTAGGACTACGGTGCACAATACGACTACAACTTCATGTGATTCTGAGACACACTGAGGGTATGGCCGACACGAAAAGTCAAGGGTTCTGAGGAGTGGCTGACATAGGTTGATAGACATCCTTTGAACAAGAGCATGACACATATGGAAGACTATGACATCATATACTTAATGATGAAACTTTGATATGTAAGAGGCATCAATCCAAATTTCCATAGGGACTGGAAGAGTAACCAGTTGGGGGAGTAAACTCTTTATAATGAGCTCAGCTTCCTAAGGTCATGCTAAACCAAAAATTATGATGACAAGTGGACTCAAAAAAAAAAATCTCTGTTCAAAGGTGACACAATTGCTGCCAATATAAGATAATACTCCCTTCTCGCCCACATTGTTTTGTTTTTTCATAGTCAAATTAATGTTATGATATAGAGGAGGAAACGAGTGTCGCAAGTAAAAAAAACTAGTTCCAGTAGTGGAACATACCTATGCTCAATGCAAGGGGATGCATGAGGGAGATGGACACTCGGGGGAATGTTCCCTCCTGGGTATAGGGTGTCAAGATGAAAAGGATATAAACAAGGCTCTTCTTGGTTGAGGATGAAAATTGTTGAGGTAAAGGGTTATAATGCAAAAGCGAGAACCGGCAATAGGATCAATACTGCAAGCAAGGGCATGAGATGCAATCACAACTTAATGCCAAAAAATGTCATTTTTCGTAATCTTAGTCTACTTGGTTTGAAAAAGGGGTAAAATTGCACCAAATAGATGTCCTTTCGAATCCAATTTACGAGTGTGAAAGAGACAAGTTCACTCGGAAATATTTTCACGTTTTGAAAATGAGTCAAAAAAGAGCTTAACTAAGACCCACAATATTTCAAATCCAATTAATGAGTGTGAAAGAGACAAATTCACTCATCAATCTTTATGATTTTTTAGACGAGTCGGAAAAGAGCTTAAATCATACTCATTGGGGGGTTTCTAGGTGACATGTCATGGGGGAGGCCAAGGATCCCATGAAGGATTTATGTGAAATGATAGTAACTCATAGGTAGCTGACACGAGCTTATGAAAACCCAAAGATTTCCAAGTCGAGGACGATAAAATACTTGAAGAGGTTACCTTATCTACAATATGTCGAAGAATGCCCCTTATCTAGAAGGGTGTAGAATAAGGAATCAAATACTCCATAATACCATAACAATCGAAGGGAACCTCTCTAAGACTTGGAGGGAGAGTACTCAGGGAGAGTAAGACTCTCTCTTCTGCAGAATTAGAAACGATAAGGACATGGTATAGAAGGTATAGAAATAAAACTAAAAGAGTGGGATCGACCAAAAATTTCATTGGTGCGACCACTTCTTCAACCATTGGTTGAATAGGATGTGAGACAACAAGTTCAAGAGATGCATCACCCTAAAAAATGGGACTGGTGTCGGTCGAAGATTGCATCGACATGACCGCTGGTTGAACAGGATGCAAGACAACAAGGTCAAGAGATGCATCACCCTAAAAAATGGGAGTGTGGTCAGGTGATGATTTCATTGGCATGACTGTCATGTCAATCAAAGGAGAAACTGAGTGTTGGGAAACCAAAGATGACTCGAAACCTGAAGGGCCCCTAGGTGAGGACAACGCTTTCGGTATCCTAGCAGTAGCAGGGCACAAACGAGTAAGGTGATCTCCTTCGTAAATCCTACAAATGAACTTGGGATTACATCTTACACGTCTAGGATTCTCAATCGTATGAATTTCCCCATCATGACTTGCAATGGCCAGTGACATGCTCCCAACATGACTTACAGAGGCTAGTAGAAAATCTCCAACATGACTAACAAAGGTTGGTGATGGAAGTGCAGTGTGATTGGAAATGTCTAGATTTGTGCCCCCAACATGCCTTGCAGGGGCTGGTTGTTGGTCTTCAACATGGCTTGCAGAGGTTGTTGACCAATATCCAACATCACTAGCAGAGGTTAGTGATATAATGCCAGTATGATTTGCAGTGACTGGACTTGTGGTGGCAGTTGGTTGCGACATTTGAGACCAAGGTTTTGAGAAATACTGGTTTTGAGAAATTGCAAGCCAATAAGGGTTCTGGTATACACCATGGCCCTGTCTGGAAGGATTTTATCCTCCTCTATACTAATTCATAAAGGGGTGTAAGGGCATCGACACTAAGGAAGCCGCATGCGAAGAGAAAGTGGCATGACAAGGGTTACTCATGTGAGGATATATGTTTCCCACAGACGAAGGAACTTCGTGAAGGGAGTTTCCCATACTATAAGAATGACTCCCTCTACATGGAACACCATAGGGCAGACAAAGGTCCTCCATTGGAAAAGCATTTGTAGGAACCGACATAGCGGAAGAAGGATAGGTGGACAAAGTGTAATAAGTATAATGACCACCCATTTGAGCACTTTCTCCTGGAAAAGTGGATTCGTAGGAAGGAAGATTCCAACCTCCTACCATAAGAGTTTTTTGAGGGAATGAATCCTTCCAAATGAAAAGGGAGAATAAGGAGGCATCATGCCCCCAAACCCAAGACTTGGATTCACATAAGGAGAGGAGACATAGAATGGAAAGTGAGAAGACATGTCTGGAATACCATGAGAAAAATGATTAGAGACCCAAGGCATTGACTGAGTATCATAATTTTTCATACCATTATGGAACACAAATGGATTCATCCCCATGAAATGAGTGAATTTCATGGGGGAGGTAGAATTAAATGAGGGAGCCAAAGGGACTCCACTATCCATGATAATGAAAATTCATAGCGCAATTTACAAAATCCTAAGGTCAACTAATAATCAAAGATCACACCAAGAATAGTTAAAAGGCCAATATGCACACAAACAGGATAAAGTGGTTGAAAGGGACCTCCCTCTCTAAAGTAGGTATGCCTCACCCAAGAGTGGCCTGAGACTCCTATGCTAAAAATAGGAGGTAGCATAATCACTTATAAGGACCCTTGTGGGCTTAACAACCAGTTGGTCAAATCCCCCCGGAGAGGTAATCCTCCATAAAGGTTGTGTGTTTTTCGACCCTTATCTGACCCAGGGTACCTACAGAATAACCCATGAAATTATCCTATCTGGTACCTAAGTCAAGAAACTAAGAAACCACAATATAATCGATGTACATGAGAACAATCGTAATTCAGGTCCACCGTATGGGTAGGGTAGCAAAGCCCAAAACTTTGTAATCATTGCCTCTCACTGAGGTAAGGGTACTAAGAAGATCCCCATATACAAATAAATCCCTCGAAATATATCTAACACTAAGAAGGTATTGAGGGGATATCCCTTCAACCAACCTCACACAACCTCATTCTTAACTCTAGTGTAAGAGGATCCTCCTGATATTACTGATTATACAATGTATTTCTCCACTCCCTTAGTCAGACACATATGTTGATTTAATAGCCTTGGAGAAGTTTACTCACAAAATCCTACTCCAAGGCTCTAAATCCTAAGCTAGTTTATGCACCCTAGAAAAATAAAATCGTTACTAATCAATTTTGAATTATAGAATTGCTTTTAGTGGCCATGCTTACTCAAAAAGGTGAGGTCATGAAACTAGTGTTGTTATGACTCAACAAGTAAAATAAATGAATATGAACACAATGCAAATTCCTAACTTCAATTTTCAGTAAATGATATGCTTTCCAAAATGCAATTCTCAATTTAGTTATGCAATTCTAAAATAAAAATGCAATCTTTGTTTACATGTACCAAGATTTAATGATAAAGACTCCAAAGATCAAAATGTCAATCAATGTAAAATGCCTAATATTTTTGTATTTTCAATATAAGGAAATGAAAATGAAAGGACTGAATCAACAACTTGATATAAAAATTCTACTATATGTAAACAAAGACAACTCAAGTAGGATATCAAGAAGCAAAACACCTAGCCCAAGTTGCAAGGACAATAAAATGAAAAAGATGATGAGAAAGGCACCGCCAAAAAATTCAACCAGAGAAAGGTTTCTTTTCATTCCATAGACACTTAATAGTCATAACAGAGGCCTAAGAAGACTAAAAAATCATCTAAACCTACCCAGCAACCAATAAACCCAGCAACTAAGAAAAACAGGGAGATGTACGCGACTGTTCAAGGGAAAAAGCGTGTATATACACATCTTGCAGAAGGAAAACACACATATGTACGCGACTGTTAGGAAAAAACCCGTGTATATGTGTCAAAACACATATAGGCTAAGGAGAAAGCTAATAAACTCTAACTCAGAGTGAACAAAGGTTGTCAAGAAATCATATGACAAGAAACTCAATATAAACAAGAGAAATCTAAGGAGAAAAAAACTCCAAAACCTGAAAAATAAGATTCTTCCCCAGTATGGTCGCCGATTCTGTTACGAGAAAAATATCTCTACGACTAGGGGTAAACCACAAGAGACCAAAATGAATGCATAAATCAACTCTAATCTCAAGTATTCTATATAAACAAATATGCTAGAAGGAAAAGATAAAAGGCCTACCTCGTCCAGACATTTGATGAAGTCCATCGTTGAGCACTTGACCCAAAACAATGCAACTACAACTAGTCCTCAAAAACCAAGGAATGCAAACATATGGTGATAATATATAATGTTATCACATTCAATAGCATAATCCATCAAAATTCATAACAAATATGCCCATGGAATAATAATTCAAATATTGACAAGATATTAATTGGACGAGAAAAGAGTATTTCTATTAAAATGTAACCAACAAAAGTGAATGAATTACAAACTTCCGTGTCGGCATGGTTCAGAACTGAGAAACTAAGTTCCTTCCATCTGGGCCTCCACCACTTCAATCATCCACCAATGTCAATCTCATATAAGAGAGACAATGAGGTTCTCAATCATGTAGGGAAGAGCTTGGGGGGATGAACAATGTGTTTAGACTTAAAGGAAAAAGGGATGCAAACTCAATGTGAAGTGAATAATTTCTCGAGAGTAACTTTTCTCTCAAATTTGAATTCTTCTCCTCTTTTCCATAGCTCGTATTTGGCCCATTTATAGCCTCCAAGCAGAAATGAAGGGTTGATTCAGAACGTTTTCAGTATATGGAAGGCCAAGGATCATTGATCTCATGACGTGACATGGAAACCCGACACCATTTTTTAGTTTTGGGCACAGATCCCGATGTACATGGGCTGTAGTGGTGTAACCTGTGTATACGCATGTTGGAATATAGGTAGGGAATGTATATGTGGAAAAATCATGTTTTTAGATCTGGAATTTACAAAAAGGGACTTGAATTCTGCATAGGGAAATGGAAAAAGGCCTTATGTGCAAGTTTGGATAGGGTGAGAAAAATCTTTCTATAACATAAACCTGTAATAAAATCCATTTAAAATTCTTCCCTACATTGACTTGGTATAGCTAATGGTTGTAGGAGACCCGACGTCTTGATTGTCTCTCCATTATTTTGTTGGAAAACCACACATTCATACACAAAATTTTGAACATCGGTTTTAATAAATTCCAAAAAAAAATTCTTCTTGATCCTATAATAAGTTTTCAATAACCCTGAATGTCCTCCCATAGGAGAAGTGTGCAATTCCAAAAGGACCTTCTGTTCGAGTTTGGAATTCTTACAGAAATATAGGCGATCATTATACCATAGAAAATCATTCTTCCATACCAATTTTTCTAATGCAGTGGGGTCCTATTGTGGGTGTTGAATGGTCTTGCATACCTCTTGATATAGATTAAATTATATCATTTTTTCTTCCACCCAAGCAGATTCCAAAATATAAATAGCACATAGTGAACTCTCTATTTCTTCTTCTTTCCTTGAAAGTGAATCTACCACAATATCATTTTTTCCTTTTTAGTAGATAATTTAGAAGTCGTTACCTAGCATATTTGTAACTCAATTTTTTTTCTCTTCTTAAGATAATCATTGATCTATGAAGTACTTAAAACTATGATGATCCGTTTTTACATTGAAGTGTCTTCCTATTAGAGAAGGGTGCCATTTATTGACTGCATATAGTACGATGAACCTTTATTTTTCATAAATGGGTTTGAGTAAGTTGTTTCCTTTAATTTGGATACTTTCAAAGGCAAGGGGCCTTCCTTCTTTCATTAAAACTACACCAATTCCATGGTCCGAGGAATCATACTACAAAATAAAGGTTTTTGTGAAGTCAGGTGCTTCTAGGACATGAGTTATACACATAGCCTCCTTAAGTTTTTCAAAATCTTTGGTTTCTTCCCCAGTCCAAGAAAATGCTTCCTTATTTAACAATTCTATTATAGGTGTTACTATTTGATCATAGTTATTGACAAAATTACGTAAATATCCTAGCAATGCTAAGAATCCTCTGAGTTTCTTCAAGGTTTTGGGATTTGTCCATTCCCTCATATATTAAAATTTGTTCGGGTTCACTTTTACACATTCATGAGATACAATATGACCCAAGTATTCCACTTGAAACCCAAGGGCACACTAGGAAGGATTTGCATAAATATTTTTATCTTCCAATATTTGTAATACTTTGTCAACATGCTGTACATGCTATTACAAATAGTTTTCGTAGACTAGTATGTCATAAAAAAATACTAACAAAATTTTTATAAGCAATAGTTTGAAAAAATAATTCATCAAACTTTGAAATTTTTAAGGTGCATTGGTACTTATCCAAAGGGAATATCTAGAAATTCATAATGACCTTCATGTGTTCTAAAGGATTTTTTGGGAATGTCTTCTTGCCTCATTATGATTTGATCATATCCCAAACGAAGATACAACTTAGTAAAGAAAATTACTCTGTGCAATTCATCTAATAATTCATGAATGACAGGAATATGAAGCTTATCTTTGATGGTCATTTTGTTGAGCTATTAATAAATTGGACACATATGCCATGAACTATCCTTTTTTGTAACCATCACTATTGGTGAAGAGAAAGAACTTTTTTTAGGTTGAATGATGTTGTCCTCCAACATTTCTTGGATCATACGCTCAATCTCACTCTTCTATGCATATGTATAACTTTAAGGCTTAACGTTAGGTGGTACACTTCCTAGTTGAAAATGAATATCAATGTCATGATATCGAGAAGGTGGAAGACCCTTAGGCATCTCTCCAAATAACTTGGAATGATTGTTGATAATTATTTAGAGATGCAATAGAGTAGAGGATATAGATTTTTGAACATATAGTGAGCACAATTCTACAATTACACCATGGTGTCACTTTTTGAGTAATGTATTCATGTTATTAGATCTTATCACTTTAAAGGGGTTTCCCTTGGATACCTCTAAGATGAATTTTCTTTTCCTTATAAGGAAAATCTCATGAAAAGATCTTGAAAATTAAGGGCCATCGTTCTCAATGATTATAACCATTGGACCCTTAATATAACATTAGCACCACCCATTTGGATGGAAATCATGGGACTATCCAAAAAATACTCCACCATATTGTGCTTAATACTATGACACTTCCTTGAATAGTTTATGGTACCTCCATTTTCAATCATTGATTGAGATTCTAGTGTTGGAAATACAAATAAACCAAGGTTTTTTTCTAATTTGTGATTGGTGAAGTTATTGTCACTACCATAATCAATCAACATTGTTACCTTTTTATTTTTTTATATATTCTTATATCTTGAGGGTTTGTGGAGTACTATTTTTGACCAATGGATGATAAGCTATTGTTGGAGTAGTCTCTTCTAGATCTATATATTATAATGGTCCCAATTATTGATCTTCTTCCTCTTGTTGGAGTATTGTACTTGATGTCACAATTGAAACATAGCCCAGTTTATTTCTTTCATGCATTTTTTAAGGTCTCAACCTTATCAGTGGAGTAAGGTTAGGAGAGGGAACATGGTGCTCTCTATAATTGTTAGTGGCCACCCTTATAGAAGCCATATGTTTGTTTTCAACTTTCCTTTCCATACTAAAACCTATCATTAGGGATATAGGTTGGAGGAGATGCACCTCTTGTTGAATGTTTTTCTTTAAAGTTCCCATAAAGAGATCTAACAAATTATCCTCTGGAATGTTCTTTACCTCGAGAGAAAAATTTTGGAATTGTTGAATGCACTCTGTTTTCATACCCTTTTGTCGAAGATTTATTAATTGAATAAATAATGCATTACTCTTAATATCCCCATATTTTGATATCAATTCATTCGTAGAAATGGACCAAGAGACAATAGAATATTTTTTCTATCACAAAGCCATTGATACCAAACACATTGATTATTTTCTAAATATAATGATGCAATTGTTACCTTTTGTAATCTTGTAACTTGGTGTAGATCAAAGAATTGCTCCCTATGGAATATCCATGTTATAGGATCTTTACCATCAAACTTACTCATATCTATATATGGAATTAAGTTGTTCCTTGGTTCCGCATTGAAGCCTCAATGATGTGGATATGGGCGTGATGAATAATCATGATTTTGGAACTTAATCTTTATGTTTTCTACATTTTCATGATTTCCTTCCATCTTGTTATCTTCTTTATGGACTCTCTCATCTAGGGTATGCAAGAACATGTCATATATAGACTTTTTTAATTCTTCCATATTCTTTTCCATATGCTCCCAATATTTATTCATATTTTTTTCCATATTTTCATTGATCTTCTTTTCCACCTTTTCAATTTGGTGAAAAATTTCATGTCTTTCTTCTTGAGGCATGATTTAGCTCTCTATAGGTTTAGTTAGTGAAGTAAATTTTGGAGGAAACTTTGGAGAGATTAGAGAAGATAATAATTCTCCTTTTTTCCCTCTTTTTCACAAATTTTGAATCAACCCAAAAATAGATCTTCCAATAAAACAAAATTCCAATTAGAAATTACATACGTTTCAAACCCTAATTTGGAGTATGTTTGGATGGATGACCTTTGTCCTAATATATCTCTAAACTTTGAACCCTTTTGACTCTAAAATTGTGGCCTATAGTACTTTGATATGGCTTCTTAAACTCCTAAAAATTTCACAATTTGAAACTTTATTGATAAAACATTATAGAAAAAATACCAACACGTATTGTTTAAGACTAATTTAACGATTAGTAAACAACCCCAAATTCTACTAGATATATCTCATAAATGATTGTTTTTCATTTGGTTCACGACATCAGATATCAGTGCTCGATATGTCCCCGTAAACCCCCTCGAAATCCTCTAGATAACATAGGGAGGCTGAGTATTTTCATAATATTGGGGGCTCAACAACAAGATAATATTATAGACCCATTGAGCGCACAACATGTCACTCACAAGGAACTAAAACTGGGTGGGGATGTAATGCACCTCCCGTTCGTCACGACATCAACCTCTCAACAAGTGCAATAATTTTTTTTTTGTTTGTGTGTGCGTGTGTACAAGGGTAATAAAGACATTATACTCTGCGTCGCAACACGATGATGAACATGACACATGCTACTACGACAACAACATAACAATCTAAGATGCACATCAATCATTCGGAAGCAATGAACGACAATCGATCGACAAAAATATAAGACTGACTACCCGTTCGTCCTACCCTGCAATGGTTAGGACCTCTAGGGCACATAAGCAACGCTCAAGCCCAGGTTCCCATCGATTTTGACAATTTCAGGTCTCAGGGCTGGCGACTGTTCTGAGGAACAAGGAGGTGTCTACATCCCACTAACCCAACATAAACCGCAATCCCAACTCAAGTCATCAATCTCACCTAATCATCAATTATTCATGGCACAATTAGATATTCTACTATACTTATCATTTTTCAAGCAACAATGAGTGTAAAAGAGTAAAAGACATCGCATAAGGACTCATAAATCAAGAGCGGTAATACAATTTTTAATCTTATGCAGCTTAAATATACGTCTTTTTCTTAAGGAAAAACTTCTAGGAGTGTGTAAAGAGAAGCTATAAGCATTTGTTCATTATGAGAACCCATAAGAAACTCCATTATCTTAAGAAATACAAGAATTTTAACAACACTTTTACATTATGCATCCATTATATGAAACTAATAATATCATTCATGATAGCAATAATGAGACGTCACAGGTTGACATAGATATAAGAAGTATGTACATTAATGCGAGATATAAAGTGTTATCAATCTTTACAATGTAATAGTCTATCACTAAGGTCACCATTTTCTTTTGAAACTTCAATAAAACCCTTAAGAGATAGTTATTAATAACATTCAATGCGTACAATCCTTAATAATTAAATCACTTAACTCTTCTATATATTCTTCACTTTTAATTAAGTATCCTAATAAAGAAAGAATCATCAAATATAAACAAACATATTAATGTTATCCTAAATCCTAATATCAGTAAATCTCAACTCTTGAAAACCTTCATCAAGTGCTAACAATGAGGAACAAGATTATTCCATCTACTAAGAGTGCATCTTAAGATGGTCTATCTATTTTGGGATTAGTTGCAAGACTAAGGTTTAAGGTAACTAAACTCCAAGGCTAACTTAAATTCCATTCTTAAGGAATATATAAGTCATCAAATATGCTTCCTTATTTAAAGGTAAAAAAAAAGCATTTAGAAACTTCTTAAAGAAGGTAGTTTACAATCTAAAACTTCAACATCCCAATTATTCATTGAATTCTCATTTTATTGACCATATTAGGGTAAGTTGTATCCTCAAAAGAATAGAAATCACTTAGTGAGGAATTTAGGTCGCCCAAAGTTTGTTTTATTAAAAGAAGGGAATAATAGATTTTTCCTGAATTGTTCCCCCTTAGCCCCCCGAGCCGCAAAAGGGCCACACACTATCCAGAGGGTACGCCTAGCTCCCAGATCATCTTGCAAGGCCGAGCTACCACTCCTCTCCGTACAAGTGTCCCTCATCCCCTACAATCCTCCAAGAATTAATTTCTTTATTTAAGTAATTATCTTTATTTCCCTCACCCACCTAGAGTTACTCCTAGAATCACTCCTAGGTGTCACTAGATTCCCTTACAGGTTTTAAAGGCTTTCCCTATTATGAAGTTGCTAATTTAGTTCAAATTAGAAGGTTCTTAAATGCAGATTCTTTACTAAGTTGACCTCCCGCTTTTTACCTTAAGTTCCCCTCTTTCCCTTTTTATGTTACCTCCTTTCCCTAGTTTCCTAATTTTTATATTTTCCCTCTTTCCCCTTTCTATTAGAGCTAAAAACGGTAGTTGTGCAATTTAACCTCTTTTTCCTTTTATTATTCATTTAGTATCTTTTAAACTATCAAAAGTTAAAATAATTAATTGCCTCTTTACATTTTATATCCACAGATTTTATTTAATTTCTTACTCTCCTCATGTTACCAAAAATTTTATGAAGACCAAAATTATTACTTAAGTGGTTTTTATTTTAAATTTTATTATTTTATTTTTTTTTATATATTTTTTTAAAGGTAGACAAAATTTTACCCCTAGCGAAATTTTAGACTTAGAACTTAGATTCTGAACTGGGCGACATTTAATTAGGGAAGTTGTTTTAAAATTTATTAACGTGTTATTTGTCTTAGGGCGATCTAGGTTCATCCCTCTATCCCTTCCAAAAGAATAAGGGTTTAAGGTCTGCCCTCATCTTCGTGACTCCCGAATGAGCCATGTAAACTGCTCTATGAGCCTCGTTCAGGATCAACTTCCTCAACTCGTCATTTGGCGACATGTAAATCTGACCTTTAAACCTCAATAAACCATCGCCATCAAATGAAAATCCCTCAAATCATGGTACCATCATTGTGTTTTGTCCGATAAAACCCTCAACCTCTTTGTACCAGTCATAATCACGCTGTAAAGTTAGAATCTTTTCACGTATATTCGTCTGAAGAGGCAACACTAAAAAGATGCATGGTCTCCGACTCAAAGCATCCCCCACTCGGTTCACTGTTCCCTTTATGTAAGTAATCTCAAAGTCGTACTCGCTAAGCAGTTCTGACCAACGTCGCTATCGGGCGTTCAAGTCACTTTGCATAAAAATGTGTTGTAGTCCACAATGGTCAATCTTTAGTTCAAATTTTCATCCAATAAGGTAGTGTCTCCAAAACTTTAAGGCATATACGATGGCTAATAACTCCAAATCGTGCATCGCATAGTTCTCCTCATGCCTTCTCAGTTTCCTCGAAATGTAAGCAATCACTCATTCGTCTTGCATCAAGACTCTGCCTAAGCCTTCTTTGGATGTGTCTATGCATACCAAGAAGTCCGCGTCCATGTCAGGGACCTTTAGTATCTGTGTTGTTGTCAACAATTCCTTGAGCCTCCGAAATGCTTCCGCGCATTGCTTGGTCCAAAAAAACTTCTTTTTTTCTTTTGCAATTCCGTGATTGGATTTACTAACTTCAAAAATCCCTCGACGAATCGTCGATAGTATCCTGCTAAACCCATAAAGCTACACACTTCTGGGACATTCGTTGGCGCAGGCCATTCCATGATAGCCTCGACCTTGGCTGGATCCATAGTGATGCCCTCGGCGGAGATGACATGCCCTAAGTAGTGAATCTTCGATTGATAAAATGAGCATTTGGACAACTTCCCATACAATTTGTGCTCTCACAAAAACTATAGTACCAAGCACAAGTGCTTGTCATGCTCCTCCGTCATACGAGAGTAAATCAAAATATCGTTAATGAACACTTGGACGAACTTGTCCAAGTACTCGCGGAACACCCCGTTCATCAAACTCATAAATACCCCTGGGACGTTTGTCAGTCCAAACGGTAAAACAATAAACTCGTCTTAAAGGTGGTCTTAGGGATGTCATCCTCCTTGATCCGTAACTGGTGATACCCTGATCGTAAATCGATCTTGGAGAACACCGTCGCACCCTTCATTTGATCGAATAGATCATCAATTCTCGGCAAGGGATACTGATTCTTGATCGTGGCCTTGTTCAGTTGACAGTAGTCAATGCAAAGCCTCTGCGATCCGTCCTTCTTTCGTATGAAAATAATAGGTGCACCCCACGGTGACATGCTAGGATGTATTAGTCCCAGGTCCAACAAATCCTTCAGTTGAATTTTTAACTCTTGTAACTCCGGGGTCGACATCCGATAAGGCGTTCTTTCTATAGATTCAGTCCCCGGTTTTAGGTCTATGGTAAAATCCAATTCCCTCTCCGGCGACATCCCAGGTGACTCCTCCGGAAACACGTCCGCAAACTCTCTCACCACTGGAAGGTGTTCTAAACCTTCTGATACTCCCTTCTCGTTTAGTGCAAGAATCACATAAAGCTTGCACCCCTTGCGCATGCTCTTCCAAAGTTGCAAGGAAGAGATGAACCTCAGGGAAACTTACTGGTATCATCCTACAATAACATGCCTCTGTCCCTCGTCATCGACCAAGATCAATCATTTTGTCTTACAGTTGAGTTTCACCTCATGCGATTCCAACCAATCCATACCAATCACGACATCATAAGATCCCAGGATCGTGACGTATAGGTTGGCCCTTGTGACAAACTCTCCCAGGTTAAGGGCATAGCCCGTAACCTTTCCTCCAACCTTATGTTTGGCTCTCGAAGCAATCTCTATGAAGCTAAACTCGTCGTGTTAGACTGCCTTTACCTTAATCCTTTTTAGCGCTGCACCAGAAATGAAACTCTCGGTAGCACCGAGATCTATCAAAATACTAAGGTTCTAGTCAGCGACGACACCTGTCGTCTCAAGCACAGTCGACTGATGCTCTGCCTGGCAGTTATTCACCATGACATGAATCCGATGGGCCTTGCCCATATCTCCCATGGTAGTGGGTCTGGCTGATCCAGTCACTCTGTTCCTCTCCACAGGGTAGTCGGGCTGGTAATGTGGCTCCCCACATGTCCAACACCCCTTCTTCGGCCCAATAGTCCTGGTATCTGAAGTAGAAGATGACAGCCCGTCGGCCTGGAACCCTGGTCTATTTTGTTGAACCGGCCTAAACTGCAGCTGTTGCAAGCAGCACTGCTATTGATGTTGTGGTCTCCGATAAGGTTTACGTTGCTGAGGCATCGGTCGTCGAGGTGTAGTGAAAGTGGATCCCCTCTGGAAGCCATGATATCCCAACGTATGTCTCGCTGGTGTCTGATGTTGCTGTGCTCTAGATGAAACTTTCCCTGCTGGTCTCGCTAGGGTCCTGGTATGACCCCCACTGATAAGCTACTCCTCTGCTATGAGGGCCTTCTAGATGACATCATGCAAGGTTTGAGGCATCAAAATCCTAACCTTTGCACGCAGGCTTCCATTAAGGCCGAACACGAACCTGTTGACCTTAAGTTTTTCAATGTTAAGGTGCGGAGCATACCGGAGCAGCTCCATAAAACGAGCCTCTTACTCAGGCACCGTACGACCTCCCTGTCGTAAGGTGTTGAACTCATTAAGCTGATGCTCAATGAATTCCTCTGAAAGGTACCTCTCTCGGAACCGTTCCTTGAACAGTTCCCATGACACGTCTTCGACGACAATGTTCAGTTGCGGTAAGAGCATATTCCACAATAGGAGAGCGCTCCCCTTCAGTTGAAAGACCGCCATGAAGACCTTCATGTTGGAGGTATAATCGCAAAGTGCGAAGCACATTGCCATGTTCTCCAACCATGCCTCGGCGGCTGCGCCATCTAGGGCACCAAAGAACTCGGGAAATTTGACCTTCTCGAGTTCACGGTGAATGCTACTAGTACTGACCGGAGCGCGCGGTGGAACCTCAGCGGGTGCTGGTGCCCTGGCCTCATCTCTATCCAAACGGCTGATCAGAGCCTCAGACATGTGCTGAAAATATCTCATCATTCCGACTATATCGCCAACTTCTATTAGCCCCTGTCCGAGAACCTGCTCATCTCCCTGGGGGTTAGACCCCTCAGGCATGGATTCTACTATAGGTGTCGCACCTCCTCCCCTAGCACCTCGTCATCTGCCTCCATGGTGTCCTCTAACCATGATTACCTGCATGCACACAAGTCAATTCGATCAGCAACAATATAATCGATCATATCAACAAAGCCGTAGCGATCCCAAGTCGCATGTTGAATCCGCTCTGATACCATATGTAACGCACCTCCCGTTTGTCATGACATCAACCTCTCAAGAAGTGCAATAGATTTTTTTTTTTTTTGTGTGTGCATGTGTACAAGGGTAACAAAGACATTATACTCTGCGTAGCAACACGACGACGATCATGACGCATGCTACTATGACAACAACATAACGATCTAAGATGCACATCAATCATCCGGAAGCAATGAACGACAATCGATCGAAAAAAATATAAGACTGACTACCCGTCCGTCCTACCCTGCAATGGTTAGGACCTCCAGGACACATAAGCAACGCTCAAGCCCAGGTTCCCATCGATTTTGACCATTTAAGGTCTCAGGGCTGGCGACTGTTCTGAGGAACAAGGAGGTGTCTACATTCCACTAACCCAACATAAATCGCAATCCCAACTCAAGTCATCAATCTCACCTATTCACCAATTATTCATGGCACAATTAGATATTCTACTATACTTATCATTTTTCAAGCAACAATGAGTGTAAAAGAGTAAAAGACATCGCATAAGGACTCATAAATCAAGAGCGGTAATACAATTTTTAATCTTATGCAGCTTAACTATACGTCTTGTTTTTAAGGAAAAACTTCTAGGAGTGTGTAAAGAGAAGCTATAAGCATATGTTCATTATGAGAACCCATAAGAAACTCCATTATCTTTAGCAATACAAGAATTTTAACAACACTTTTACATTATGCATCCATTATATGAAACTAATAATATCATTCATGATAGCAATAATGAGACGTCATAGGTTGACGTAGATATAAGAAGTATGTACATTAATGCGAGATACAAAGTGTTATCAATCTTTACAATGTAATAGTCTATCACTAAGGTCACCATTTTCTTTTGAAACTTCAATAAAACCCTTAAGAGATAGTTATTAATAACATTCAATGCGTACAATCCTTAATAATTAAATCACTTAACTCTTCTATATATTCTTCACTTTTAATTAAGTATCCTAATAAAGAAAGAATCATCAAATATAAACAAACATATTAATGTTATCCTAAATCCTAATATCAGTAAATCTCAACTCTTGAAAACCTTCATCAAGTGCTAACAATGAGGAACAAGATTATTCCATCTACTAAGAGTGCATCTTAAGATGGTCTATCTATTTTGGGATTAGTTGCAAGACTAAGGTTTAAGGTAACTAAACTCCAAGGCTAACTTAAATTCCATTCTTAAGGAATATATAAGTCATCAAATATGCTTCCTTATTTAAAGGTAAAAAAAAAGCATTTAGAAACTTCTTAAAGAAGGTAGTTTACAATCTAAAACTTCAACACCCCAATTCTTCATTGAATTCTCATTTTATTGACCATATGAGGGTAAGTTGTATCCTCAAAAGAATAGAAATCGCTTAGTGAGGAATTTAAGTCGCTCAGAGTTAGTTTTATTAAAAGAAGGGAATAATAGATTTTTCCTGAATTGTTCCTTCACATCGACAATCTTCAACTAAAAATTAAAAATTAATGTTCTTAGAATTTAAGGGTGGCATCTTTTCTATCATACCAGGGTTCACTTATCCTGGCCAGAGCGACACATCAAACAAAATTTCACCGTTTTATAACTATGCACACCTGTCTTATCATCAAGGATGAACCATAATGCTAACCAGAAACCACTACCACCTTACTGTCAACAAAATGTTGTCCAATCAATGAAATGGCAGTCGACAGACATTTAACTCAGCGGATTAAAGTTCACCAGGCAAGGGCAGGAAATCGTGGAGGTAAATTTGCCCTCTGCATAAAGAAAACACGGATAAAAATGCCAATGAAATAACAGTCAGTGGGATAGGTTATAAAGGAGTCTCAGCCTAGCGTTGGATGGAAATTCAAGCACACAGAGGCGAATTCAAGGGTGTCATACAAGGGGAAGATAACGCAGGCTAAAAATAAATAAGAGTCAGCAAAAGAAAAAGAGATAGCGATTACCAGGTCACGCTATAGATAGTTGATTCCGTTTGGCAAAAAGGAAAAACAATCGCAGTCAACCAAAAATCAAAACGCAGCCCATTACTCTATTAAAATATGAGAATAAAAAGGGAAGCAGACGCAGTTGTACATTAACGAATCACAATCAAGCAAGAAGACAATGGCGTAGCTGGATTGGCACACAGCACAGTCGTTACAAGGAAATATGGGCAGCACTGTGATTGACACCAGAAAATCGTTTTATTAACACAAATTGAAAATCATGGACCAATTCGTGGACCCCTACCCGTCAATCAACTCGCAATGGAATCGCTATCCTCTAAACATTATGACAACGCAGAGAAACATTATAAAAATCGCTATCCCTCAAACATTATAAAATCGTAGAGACACATTATAAAATAGCAGAGAAATCGCTGGAATATATGTAATTACTTTCTGAAATAAGGATGTATGCAGTCACTAATTACTTAAATGAATGAATAGGCATTCAAAAGATAAGTAAAGTGTAGTGCAGATAGAGGATCATGCTGGCAGAACACCAATGAATTGCACATTAGCTAAGGGATAACGCCGTCATGTAATAATAGGAAATCACAGACCCCAATGATAAGGCCTCCATTCAATCATTTACAGTCAAGTGTAAATTCAAATGCAGTCACAAACCATCAAATCAAGCTACCATACAACGGGTAACGGGCAATCGTAGAGAACAACATACCCTCTGAAAAAAAAGAGGGGATGCAAACGCAGAAGGTAACGAGCTGATCGCAAGAAGAAGGGATAAACACACAGAGGTATTCAACTCAAGAAGGCGCATGAAAATCATTCAGCCAGGCTATAAAATTTCAGTCATGGAACTAGTCAAACAATTTACCTACCCAATACACAAGCAGATCTAAAAACATACATCCTACAACATTCTATCAATCAACTGAAAAAGCGTACCATTGACTATTCGCCTGCTCTGAGTGACGTCTATGCGCTCTGTGCAACTCCTGCTCGCCGACCATCGAGACTACACCGGTACCTCCTAGCCAACGCTTGGGTTACTCTTCTTCCCCCTTAGCCCCCCGAGCCGTAAAGGGGCCACACACTATCAAGAGGGTTCGTCTAGCTCCCAGCTCGCCTTGCAAGGCCGAGCTACCACCCCTCTCCGTACAAGTGTCCCTCATCCCCTACAATCCTCCAAGAATTAATTTCTTTATTTAAGTAATTATCTTTATTTCCCTCACCCACCTAGAGTTACTCCTAGAATCACTCCTAGGTGTCCCTAGATTCCCTTACAGGTTTTAAAGGCTTTCCCTATTATGAAGTTGCTAATTTAATTCAAATTAGAAGGTTCTTAAATGTAGATTCTTTACTAAGTTGAACTCCCACTTTTTACCTTAAGTTCCCCTCTTTCCCTTTTTATGTTACCTCCTTTCCCTAGTTTCTTAATTTTTATATTTTCCCTCTTTCCCCTTTTTATTAGAGCTAAAAACAACAGTTGTGCAATTTAACCTCTTTTTCCTTTTATTATTAATTTAGTATCTTTTAAACTATCAAAAGTTAAAATAATTAATTGCCTCTTTACATTTTATATCCACAGATTTTATTTAATTTCTTACTCTCCTCATGTTACCAAAAATTTTATGAAGACCAAAATTATTACTTAAGTGGTTTTTATTTTAAATTTTATTATTTTCTTTTTTTTTATATATATTTTTAAAGGTAGACAAAATTTTACCCCTAGCAAAATTTTAGACTTAGAACTTAGATTCTGAATTGGGTGACATTTAATTAGAGAATTTGTTTTAAAATTTATTAACGTGTTATTTGTCTTAGGGCCATCTAGGTTCATCCCTCTATCATCATCAACGCGACATGCCCTTCAGGACGCACTACGTGCTCCAAGGTTGCCACTCGCCTCATCGGTTCCTTTGTGCGACGTGCCCTTCAGGACACACTACGTGCTCCAAGGGTGCCACTCGTCTCTTGACTGATTGGTAGACATCAATAACCCCTGGAGTCAACACTCTGGTAGGTGAACTTGTGGGATACTAAGGGCTTCTAAGGAATAAGGCCCTCGCCTTATTGCGCACCCCTTAGAATCATCATGAGTGACTTTTGCAGTCTGCCCTCACGACATCGTGGGTCCTCTCGAGCTAGGTAATTGTTAACCTACAGTTCGAGCCATGGCTGGAGTGCTAGTAGGTTGTGGCGGGGATGCTGTCCACACCTCTCCCTCAACCTCTCTGGTAGTCGTGTGTGTGTCCCCTTTACTCCATATGTGAGTTTGGTTGGCAAGCTATCGTCAGCCTGCATCATGAACAAATCATGTCAGAACATATCCACATCATATCATCTAATCAGATGCACTAACATCACATTAAAACAATCAAACCCCAATGGCACTCTTCCTGACTCGATTCGAAGTCCAAGGGGTTCCATCGATGCCTCTGCATCCTCAAGGTCCAAAACCCTGTACACTCAGTAAAACCGAGTCAATAGCACCTATCTATGTCAATGTAGTAAAACAACATATCATCAACCCATAATGCCTCATAATTAAAATGAAGAGTTTTAATAGCATAATAATCTGGATCACTTGCGAGCAAGTGTCCTCAAAGAATAAGTTCGCTCAGTGCGCCAGAGCGGGATGTTACAGGGGAGGCTAACAAACATTCATTCCAACCACCCAAGCTACATCCAATGGACTCTCACAAATCATAATGACTCAAAATATGAATTTTTTTTCAACATGGAATTATGTGTATCCTTAGGATTCTAAAAATTTTAGATTTTGAAACTTCACATAAATATTTTTATAACGAAAAAAAAAAATTATGACTAATTTGAGACTAATTTCAAGAATAGTCATAAACCCTAACTTTCGTATATTATATCTCCAAAAGTATAATGATCCAGAAATTGAAAGCTTTACCACACATACTATGATATGTCTCCTAAGTAACATCAAAATTTAGCTATTTGGACCATCCTAGAAAAAAATTATAGTTAAAATGAAAAGATGATTCGCTTGAAGAAAACAAATCCTAGGATCGATACTCTGGTACTAAATTTATGAACCAATGCCTTGAAAATGATGAAAAGTCAATGAATAGCAATCCACTTCAAAGATTAAACTTCCTTTTACAATATATTAAATGTACAAGATGAGCTAATAAATGATAAGGCTACGTTGACACTCTTTATCTTAAAGGATGCCATGTCTTATACACTAGTATTGGCAACACCTGATTTTGGTAAAACATTCATAGTTGAATGTGATGCATCAAGACTAGGAATTGGAGTAGTATTAAGATAAGAAGGGAGACCATTGGATTTTGAAAGAAAATGATTGAAGGGAAAATATTACGTGAAATATACATATGAAAAAGAAATGGAAGAAAATTTACATGCAATAAAAAATGACAACAATATCTCATTGGGAAGCACTTTAAAGTGAAGACAGACCATGATAGCCTAAAGTAAGTTTTGGAGAAAATATTGTCATTAGAAGAGAAACATAAATGGGTAGAAAGAATGAAAGGGTTTGATTTGTAAATAATCAACAAAAAGGGGAAGGAAAATGTAGTAGAGGATGCTCCTTCTAGAATAGAAGAATGCTAAAACTTATATCTTATTGCATCTTCCATTCTTGTGTGGATGGAAGAAGCTCACCGTGAATGACAAAATGACAACAATACTAAACAAAAAATATAATGTATAAATGAAGGGATGAACTCTATGGAACATTGGGAGTGTAAGGGAGATATACTTTGGTAAAAGGGTATAATATTTTGATTCCCTTAATCAAAGTTGAAGAAATGAATCTTAAAGGAGTCCCATGACTCTCCCATGGAAGGACATGTGGGGTTCCTTAAAACATATCAAAGGATAAAAAATGAGTTTTTTGGGGGAAGGAATGAAGAAATATATTCAAAATTTTGTAAGAGAATGTCAAGTTTGCCAAAGAAATAAAGGAGAAATAGTAAAATCTCTAGGGTTAGTTTAACCATTATGCATACCTAATCAAATATTTGAGGACATATCAATGGACTTCATTACAAGGTTACCAAATTTTTAGGGTAAGGATGCAATTTTTCTGGTCGATGATGGACTCACAAAATATGTACATTTTTGCATAACTCAAAGTACATATACAACAAGTCAACTGGTAGAAGTGTTCATGATGGAAATTCGTAGACTTCATGGTTTTCCTAAAGTAATATTAAGTGACAGAGATCCAAAATTCACATGAAAATTTTGGAAATAATTATGGAAGATTAGTTGAACAATACTAGCAATTTGCTCATCATATCATCCATAAATAGATGGTCAAACAAAAGTAGTTAACAAATTTTTAGAGGGTTATATGTGATGTTATTCTTCAAACAAGCCATCTCAATGGATAAAGTGGCTTCCTTTGGTAAAATAGTTTTATAATACTACCTATAACACATCGACTAAAATGTTCCCATTTGAGGCCCTTTATGGATATCCATCTCCCAGTATCTCATACGTTTTGCAAGATAACTCTGAAGTAGGAAATATAGTCACAAATGGAGAAGACCAAAGAAACTTTGACAGTTCTTAAGGAAAAGCTTCAAATGGCACAAAACAAGATGAAGCAACAAGCATATCAACATAAAAGTGAGACAATTTGAGGAGGGATATTATTTATTCTTAAGACTACAAAATTATGAACAATCAACACTCAAGAAAAAGAAGAATAAAAAATTAGCTCCAAATTTTTATGGACCCTACAATATTATTTGTAATATTGGATAGGTGGTGTATGAGTTAGATTTTCCTTCTCCTTGCATTCATAAGTTTTTTCATATATATTTCCTAAAAATGTTTTTGGGACAAACCATGCTAGTGCAAATAGAGTTTCCAAAATTAGATGAAGAAGGGAAGTTGGTTCTTGAACCAAAAAAATTTATAGATCAACATTCTCTATCTCTTTGGAATAGAACCAATATGGAGTGCCTAATCAAGTGGAAGAATATGCCTATCGAAGAAGCTACATGGGAAAATGAACAGTTCATTAGGAAACACCTTCAATTACAAGCTTTCAGTTTTTTTTTTTTTAAAGAGGATGCTTATGTTAAGGCCCTTGGTCCCTATGTTAAGGCCATAATAAGAATTCATTATTAGCTTATTTGTTATAATGGTAGGCCAACTAGAACTTTTCATTGCACCATTTCATTATAATTGTACCCTTTGTCTCCTATTTATATATAAAGGAGACATAGACTTATGATCATCATATCTTTTCTTGCATTTAGTTCATTGAATTTTTATCATTTTCAAGGTACTTGGTTCATAACATTGTCCTTTCTACAATATTAAGCACTACCAAAAAAACAAAATATATATAACAATTAGAGAAAAAATTACTAGAATTATACTTTAAATAAAAATAGAAATGAAAAGAACAAACATTAAAACATTGATAACTAATAAAGCATGTTCATGTTTATGGTGTTCAATTGTTTTTCTAATACAAGAACACAATTCTGATATATCAACCATAACACTGATCAATAAAAGCAAATCCAATTTATTATTTATATCAATACAAAATTAAAAAATATATATATTAAAAAAAAGGAAAAAATCAATTATTTTATCGACACATTTAATTATAAGTTAAATCAACAAAACTATTTTCTAGATTGAACATTATTTATTATAAACATATAAACTATTCAATTAAAATATGAAACCATCAAGTAGAATATGAATGTTCCCATCATAAACTACCAAAAATAGAATTTGAATATTTTCCAAATAAATCATAAAAAACAATGTACTTTTTTTTTATGTGTATCATGTGTACATTTACACAATACCCCGATACATAGTTGCATACAGTAGGCAACACATTTCCAAATGTACGTGATTAAGTGGAAGGGTGTTGTCTACTAGCAAAGGCCACATAACACTAGCATGTAAATTATTATTATGGTTATAAAAATTGTTTTTTTTTAATTAACTTTTTGCAAAGTAAATTCACTACTATTTTACATTTTATAATTTACAAACAAAGTCAATTTAATTACGTCGAAAGGCGTACACCTATTGACAATGGGTACATTTAATGATCTTTTAACCTTAAATCCTAATCTTATGGCCACAAATTGAAGATGCTGGCATATTCTTAATCATCCTCCCAAATCAATGAATGAGATTTACTCTTCATAACTTCCTTGCATTTATGAATACATGGGTTAACATGTTTACTTTTTCACATTTACCTAATCATATTAAGAAATTAGGCTATATAATTGCCACGTTAAGATGATTAACAAAGATTATTATCTATGCGAAATTTTATTGCCAAGTTTGGATGATTATCAAGCACTACCTCAAATGAATTACACGTATAACTCTGGGATGTGAATAGTGGCCACGTTTGGCCTGCGTTGTGAACCGTGGAAAAGCTTGGCTTGTGTTTTATGTTATAGTCGTCTTTAGTTAATGCGGGATGTGCGATTCATTTCACTATCCATCAGTTACAGTATAGCCGCCGTCATTAACTAATGCGGGATGCGTGATTCGTTTCACTATCCATCAGTTACAATAGACATTAACATTTGCGATTCGTTTCACTATCCATATACATACGTTACAGTAGACATTAACTATCCAACTAGAACCTCAGTTGCCCACCTTCTCTTCAAGTGAAGAACGAGCAAGGCTGCCTGTCTTCTCTTCAGGTGAAGAACGAGCAAGGTTGTGTCATGGCTTGTAAGAGTGCCTTCTTTTCCTTCAGTACGCCTCAGTATTGTTGCACGGGTTCCTATGGCAATCCCTAGACGTGCAAGCCTACTTCTTTCTCTCGTCTCTTTAAGAATTTTTGTCCCAGAACTTATAGTTATGCCTATGACGATCCAAGCAGTTTGGTTACATGATCTGGGGCTGATTATCTCATCACCTTCTACCCTCATTGACAACAGCGCTACAAACACTTTCCACTTTTGAGCATTTAAGAGAAGTTATTTGGGCATGTAGGATCGTAGCTGCCTATTGAAATGTAGTTCTAATCTTTGATCACTATATCGTTGCCAGCAATATCTCTATGTTTTTCGTCTTTTTATTTTAATCAAGTAGAAGAAAAATCATGCATTTTTGTTCGATAGAGTAAAACATCGTATGTTGTAGGTGTAAGGGTCTGCAGCAATATGTAGAATGCAATGTTATTCAAACGCAAAAAGAATCATGTGTTTATTCATCAGAATTGTAATAGAAGTTGGTTCTTCGGTTATTTATAGTCTCTTGTGGACGCGGGCAGGAGTAGAAAGGGGCCTTTATATGTGCAAAAGTATCTTCTTTCTTAATAGTTTTTATGCGTTTCAGAGTTTTCCGAATGAATTGAATCTTCGTTAGCAGCTCTGAGACTAGCTTTTGACAAAAATGAAAGAAGTAAAGTCATATCATATAATATCAGATTAGAATGTTCAATCTCCCGAAACTCTGTTTAATAATAGAAAAGCAGAAAAAACGACAATATGGAGGTTTCTGTCATCATACAGTTATTCCAGCTTACAGAAATTATAATTTCTCTATGACTGAATCAAGCGCTCAATGAATGGTAGTCAATGCAGAGATTGATTGTTTGACATCTTGCTCAGTTGGGGAAAGAAATAGTACAATAGGTTTTTTCGACATCAACAATTAATGTTTGTAAATGGAATAAGCCTTTCGACGTTTATCAGCCACAATCATGTGGCTGTGCTAGTATTTTACCATTTAACATAACAGTAGCACGTAAATTATGTAAATTATTATTATTCTTATAAAATTTGATTTTTTCTAATTAACCTTTTAACCTTTTGCAAAGTAAATTTACTATTATTTTACAATTTACAAACAAAGTCAATTTAATATTTTACCATTTACCAAGTTAATTAGTATTTGACAAAGCAAATTGCAGAATCGATTACTGCTATAAAATATTATTTTGAAAAAATACACTATATAAACATTAAAAACCTATATGAAAACAAACTATTTAAACATTGAAAAACTATAATATCAAATTTCGATATATTAAAAATTTCATTTAATTGTACCGTTACTTTTTTAATACCGAAAAAAAAAGAAGCTAATACGCTAATCTGGCTGGGCGAATTCAACTATAGCAAATACGAAACACAAGCCTAGAATTGCATCGACACGGAAATTAAAGTACAGTACACATAGAATGATCAGACAATACTGTTGGGAATTGGTAGGACTGGATTTAAATGCTGTGCGATATGCACATCTAGCTTACCCACTTCCTGCAATTATAGACAGAGCAGTAATCCTGTAAACAGTATCGCTGCAGCTACCAGAGATGCGAATTTCCACGACCTGAATATATGGTCGTTCACGAACTCCAGCATGACAACATTCCATTTTCTATTATAATATCTATTTAAGTCCTTCATAACTTTGTCCAGATATGCAATGTTTGAGGGACGAATACACTTACCCATGCTGTTTCATTGGCTCGCAACCTCTCCATCGCTTTTCAGTTGGTTGGAAATAATTCCACTCTCTCTAAGAACTCTCACATCTTTTTTGCAGTCAATCAATCCGTTCATGAAATCTGTGTATCCTCTCAAAACAGGCGCACCGGGAGCTGCAGAAGCTTCGAATGCCACCAGATTTCTGAGGATTACCTCTGTGTTGCTGTCCAACATTACGCTGGGGAGGTAAAGCGTTGCCGTTTCCTCATTAAATTTGATTGTTGTGAGGTCGCCACTGCTAGGAGAGAATTTTACTCCTGCAAAATATAAATCCACGACCGAAGGAATATTCAATTCGTCTCGAGAGGGCGGTGTGAGATGAACAGAGGACTCTTCCGCAGTTTTTATGGCATCTTTATCGAAAAAACGACCAAAGGGTCTCTGGAGCAATTTCATAAGTCGCGCGGGCCTCCTTGTTAGCGCTCGCTGATGCAACTCCTTGAGAAATAGAATGGGTCGAACATTAATAGAGGACTGGAGGCTTCTGAAACAGTTGACATGTCCACTGTATCAGATTCGTCGTTTTCTTGATCCACGACATCTAGAATGTTGGAAACAGGGACTATAGCATAGTACAACGCCTCCAGTACATGCCCTCTCTCGTTTATATTCTGCTCCAATCCCTCAGGCAACTTGAAGCTGAAAGGTGATAATTCCTCTCACACCAGCCTTACCAGCCTGCAGAGCGTCTCCTCTGCCTCGGCTTTAGAACCCTTCTGCAACTCCAAAAGCTTTTGCAATAGAAAGAGCTGCGGTTGATTTTCGAGCATGATGATGATTATTATGATGATTAACTTCCACTAAAACTGAATTGGTAGAGGTTAGGAAGGTCTGTAATATGATAAATATGTTGAAAATGAGATTTAATATGGGTATGAGTTGGACAATCTAAGAGAGTGATTTTCATCTTCAACCTTCTTAGTATGACAAAAGTGACACACTCTTTCATCCTGAGAATTTGTTCTTATCTTAGCAATGTTTTCTTTACACTTGGCAAAACAGATAGATAATTTTGATCTTCTAGATTAGGATTGATTACATTCTTATAATACCTTAATTTTATTTTTTCCTCTAACTCTTTATCACACCACATTTTCTCCTTAAATTTTGATTTGACCATTTTTTTAATAGTATCTTTATTCTGCAAAATGGTGTTCCATGATTCCCCAATAATTGAGTAGATGGTGGTTATGACTAGATTTTGAGGCAATTTTAGAAAGCCTCTTGTCTTCCATGTTGTTCTTATACATTAGGTATCTAGTCATAGCCATGCTCTCAATGGGGGAGAGACTTATTTCTAAGAGGAGGATGGGATATGGTGTATTTCCTTTAATTTTGAGATTATAGGTTATAAAATTCTTATGTATTTTCTCTTTCTTTATTCAAGATTTACAAGAGTTTCAAGCACATAATAAGCTTTCCATCCCCCAATAATCATTTTCTTAATACTATAATTCCAATTGAGCTTGTGGTGAATATCAATTCCAAGATATATGTATGAAGTCACTTTCTCCAAGTTATTGTTGTCATATATGAAGATATCATAAGTAATCTTATTGGATTTAAATTGAGATTTGTTAACTATTTAAAGAGTGTTTTTTTTTTAATTTTCATTTCCTTTAATATTTTACATTGAAAATTTGTATATTTTGGAAAATTTTGTTTTTACAATATTTAATAAATTCAAAATTAAAATAAATAAGTAATAATTTATTTTTTAATAATAATATTTTTTATTTTTTATTATTACAATAAAAAAAAATTTAATTAATTTTTTTTTAATTATTTTTTATATTATAAATGTTATAAATATATAGGGAAATAATACTATGCACCTACAATATTCATAGACTACAAACAACTACAAAAACCGTACATACTTTGTTGCTTTAAATGGTTGACATCTTTGGTTTACGAATTATTTTTTTAATGATATGTTAATTTTTTATTTAAATTAATTATTTTATTTATATAAATATCTTTTATTGTTTTTTATAATTTTCATAAATTTATATTAATTTGAAACTTATTAAATATTTAGAGAGATTAATTTTTTTAAGCCTACATTTTTTAATATATATTAACTTATGGTAATAAATTTGATATTTCAAATTCTTAATAAATTTAAAATTAAAATAAATATATATTAGTTTTTAGTCCGTGTCAAAGAAGGGAATATAGTGATTGATTTGGTCAAATTGAGTTGACTTATCAATTTTATTGACAAATTTTTGTAATGTTTGTTAAAGTTTTGGAATTTTTAATTATTAAAATGATTTTCTTTTTAATATATATATAGACTTTTGATATTAAGAAATTATGAAGTTTTGATTGGCCAAGAAGAATGATGGGACTAATAAGCCCTGGTTGGAAGTGACTATTATAAAAATATAATTAATAAAAAATACATAAAATTTTAAAAAATCATAAAAATGGCATGTGTAGTTTTTTATTAATAGTTCATTGACTAAGTAGTGAGGTGACTATTATAAAAAGATAATTAATAAAAAATACATAAAAGTTTAAAAAATCATAAAAATGCCATGTGTAGCTTTGCATTAATAGTTCATTGACTAAGTACTATTTTTCACTGTTTCTCTTCTCCAGGAGAGTGAATGTCATTAAATTAGATATCAATATCACAGATTTCAAGTTTAAAAAAGAGTTTATTTTTTGTCTTAAAAGAAAGTTTCTCAAAATTTAAAAAAAAATTCACTTTTATATGAATCATGAACACATAGGTTTATGTAAAGCATTTGTAATCTTTTCTAAAATACTAAAAGTTGTTTTCTTTAATAATAACTTAATTTTTTTTTAAATTGTAAATCACCATGTAAAATATCCAAATAAAATTACTAGTACAATTTGTAATGTCAAATATAGTCATATTTTTTAAATACATTATTTAAAAAACACAAAATTACAATTTTAAGAATTTTAATACTTTAAAACAATTGCTCATCATAAATGTGATTATTATGATGATAGAGATAAAAATATTGTATAAGTCCCTTCTAGAAAATTAATAATTTGTAATGTTGAAAACATATTTCAATAAAATATTCACATTACCACTTAATGATAGTATAACAACAATACATAACTTATCTTCCATTAAAAAATGTTTAAAATTTAGACATTTGTATAAAGAAAGAGAGATAGAATATGAATCTCCATGAATTTAAATATATATTGGTGTTAGACATACAATATCATTCAATAACTTACTCTTCATAGTTTTAATGAAAAAAAAATTTCATAGAGATTTCTAAATTCTTATAGGTGAAATGCCCATTTTTATCATTGATAAAGATTTAAAAATAAAAATAGGTATTTTACCATTTAAAAATTAAGTTTATGATAAATAAACTTGATAAAGATTTAAAAATAATTAAGAATTTAGAAATAATTAGGGTGGTTCAGCAGAACTTGATAAAGATTTAAAAATTTAAATGGGTATTTTAAATAAAAATAATTAAGTTCATCCATTGATGTGGAGTGTCTTTGAACAATTTCAAATTTAAATTCATTTTTTGGTGTAGTGGTGGCTCCAAATCTAAATTTAATTAGGTTTATGTGTTGCTTGGAGGTGGCTTGAATGGTTGAACAATCTTCAAATTTAAAACTATTGACACAATTGAAATTGACCTTTTGGTGAAACTTAAAATAACATTAAACACAAAGAATGGATATAATTAAACACTAAATAATTTAAAAACCTTTATTGTATTTATCAATTAACTAAATAAAATGTAAATATAATTCTAAGGAAGGGACTAATTGCTTTGTAGCTATTGTCTTTATTTATTATAATAATCATTTTTTAATTTTTATTATATTAAGGAAACTTATTTTTTATTTATTGTTTTTAAAAATATTATTTTTTCCAATCTATTTTATTAAAGTTATAAACAAATATACTTAATTATTCTAGAAACAATATTGTGCACCTAACATATCAACTAAGAAAAACACACATATTTACTACATTTATGCTTAAGCTCTAAACCCTTGTTTATAAATTAATAACAAGTATAATTACCTTACAATAACCATATTCCAAAAAATGTGGATTTAAAAAGAGTGATCACTATATCTTGCGGTAATTAATGTTAAGAATGTTATTTCCATTAACACTTAAGGGTGAAAATTATAAAGAAATTAAAATAAGAGTTTTAATTTATCTAATTCAATTCTACAACAAAGTTTGAGTATTTTTTTGGCCAATAATTAAAAAATCATAATTTTTAATAATATTAAATTATAAATTTAATATTATATATTTTTAATTTTATTTAATATTATAAATCTAATAATATTAAATATGTGTTGTTTTGAATGAGAATAATATTTATTTATTTTATCATAATAATTTTTGTAGTTTCTTTGGGTTTTGGATCAAATAATAATATTATTTGATTCAATTTTAATTTAAAATATATTTATAATTTATAAACTTGTGAAAATTAAAGAGATTTAAATATATTTTATTTTACTTTTTTTTTAAGTTTCATAAATAAAAATTGATTTGAAAGATAATAATTAATATTATTATTATTAATTAAAAAAATTATTTTGCATTTTTAAAGTGAATCCAAAATAATAATTGTTACATTTTTTCTCTTCTTTTCAATATGAGCACTCCACCACCTATTCCAAAAACTCATCCTAACAGGGGGAGGCCCCCCAAAATCACCCTAGAGATCATTTACGATTATATGGAATCAGTAGAAGAAAAGAGAGAAGAGAGAGATGCCAAAAGACAAATAGAGTTAGAATCATTAGAAAAAAAAAGTGAGGAAAGAGACTTAAAACTCCAAATAGAGCTAGAAGCAATGATTGAAAAAAAAATTAGACTCTTCAAAGATACTATTCAAAGTCAAATAGGGGATAGATTCTTAGGGTTCAAGAGTGAATTGCAGACAATGAAGGATATGATGCAAGAAATGGAAAAACATAAACAATCAACCCAAGAAGGAGAGGTTGAAGAAAATCACATCTTGAGAGATAGGATTAAAGGTCTAGAAGAAAAAATAACCAACAATTTGACCCTAAGCAATATGGAAAACAAATTGGATATCAAACCCATCAAAGAGGAAAGGAATAAGCTAATCGAACTAGACCATGAGCATAACAAAAGATCCTTGAACCTCATAATTTTTGGTGTAAAAGAACAAGAAGAGGAGGGTACCCTAGCAATAGTAAAAGAAGAATTAAATAATAAATCACAAATTGATACAACTTACCTCATATAAGCAAAGAGGCTAGGAAAAATAATTGATCACAAATATAGGTTGATCCGTGTCAGAGTAAGTTGTAATGACCATAAATATAACATACTCAGTAAATCTTCGAGCTTCAAAGGGTGAGGGATATTTATAAATGAAAACCTCATTCCTGAAGACCAGGATGAATTAAGGAAGGAAGTTCAAAAGGTAAAATAAGCCAGGAAAGAAGGAAAATTGACAATAATTAAAAATCGAAAAGCTATTATTAGGGATAAAGACTAGAAGGATAATAATAAATAGGAATTTGAGACACTTGAGATCCTTTTTTAGAACTGTCCCGACTTTCCATGGTGCAAAGGTCCTATGATAAGTTGGATACCAAGGGATATTTATATTATTTTTCTATTTGAAACTTGGGAGCATGAGGAGTCTAAGGCCCCTGACATAGAAGGATTTGTCTTGTGGTCGACATGGAACAAAAAATCCCACCATAGAGGGATAGGAGGCATAGATTGTTATAATAGAAAGAGAATTTCTCCTCACATTCAACTTCATAAGACTGACCCTCTCAATCAGTACATTTGGATAGAAATTTTAGACACCAATGCTAAGAAGATGTATATAACAATTTTCTATTTTTCACCTATTAATTCTACGTTTTATAAGAAAAACAATCTAGATAACAATTGTCCCTAAAATAATTTAGAACAAGATGTTTATAGTTTGAAAAATGGAGGTAATATCCTCCTGCTAGGAGACTTTAATACTAGGAATGCAACTAAACAAGATACTCTTTTAAGTATTGATTCCAACCATAATCCTTTATGGCTAGATGAGGACCTTGTTTTATCTAATTGATACAAAATAAGCTCTGAAGACCTAATTGAGAATTTGTTTGGAACTGAGTTGGTCAAGCTCTGCAACTCTCAAGACCTAATAATTTGCAATGGAGTAATGAAGTGGCCGAACTCCAACCAGATGACTTGTATTCATGGGCTAGGTAGTAGTGTCGTAGATTATGTGATATATGATATCCCCGTTTCCAACCAAATATAAACTTTTCACCTTTTAAATGACCATGAGCCCGACTCTGATCATAAACCTTTAACCCTAACTCTAAACTTTTCCATGCACAGGATCTCCATTGAAGAGAATTTTGACAATCAAAGGAATTTGCGCTTTGACAAAAGTAAAGTTGACCTTTTCTTAAAGGATGTAAATAGTAAATTAAATATTGTAACTTATAAGGACAACATTGAAGAACTCTATCATAATTTTACAACTACCCTTTCCACTTCTATTAACAAGTTCTCTTTCGAGGTGTCCTATAAAAATAATAATAGAAGGAACAACCCTTGGTATGATAAAGAATGTAAAATTGCTAGGAAATTCATTAGGGATGCTTCTAATGAGTACTTAAAACTCTATAAGATCAATACCTACAAAGCCCTAATTAAAGGGAAAAAATGTACTATATCAATAAAAGGCAAGATAAACTTTCACAACTATATAAGTTGGATCCGAAGAAGTTCTAGAGCCAAATTCTAAACCACAATACTAAAGAAAATAATAGGATTCCCTTAAGGGACTGGAATTCCTACCTTAAAAGTCTTTACGAGTTCCCTAATGCTATGGACACCATTCATATTGTCCCTACAGAGGAAGAAGTTTTTTTTTTAGATGACGTAGAGTTTGGGGTTAAGCGACTTGCAAATGGGAAAGCTAAGGACATTGAAGGCTACCAAGATGAAATTTTTAAAATCGAAGGGTCTATCCTTATCCCTCGCATACACAAGCTCTTAAATTTAGCAATCAAGCAAGGCTTCCCTAAACCCTAGACGCAAATCCTCATTGTTCCTATTTTTAAAAATGGGGATAGAAACATTCCCTCTAATTATTGGAACATTATGATTATCCTGATTTTAGCCAAGCTTTATGGAATTATTTTGGAAAAGAAGATTAGCCTTTGGCTAGAAAGTCATGGTAAAAGAGATAAAGGCCAAGCCGGGTTTAGGAGATATCATTCAATTATGGACCATCTTGTTACCTTTAGGATCATTGCAGAGGAGTTCTACAATACTAAAACCAATATGTTTTGTTGTTTTGTTGACTTCAGAAAATCTTTTGACATGGTTCCTGGGAAAAACTTTTGGAATAGGTTGGAACAGATAAAAGTGCCTCTCAAGTTGAGGGCTGCCACAATAAGGATGTATAAGAACGTTATTGCTAAGATTAAAAGCATTCAGGGCTGGTCAAAAGAGATTAACTGCAATATTGGAGTCAAACAAGGTTGTCCCTTGTCCCCTACCCTTTTTGGCATATACATTGACAAGTTAGAAGATTGTTTGGAAAAAACAGGTTGTGTCGGGCCTAATCTCATTGGTATAGTCATCAATGTTCTTCTTTATGCCGATGATATCGTTTTTATGGAAAGGAGTCCCCATGATATTGAAAACCAACTAAGAATCCTCAAGGATTTTTTCTCCAATATGGGTATGACTATTAATACTGATAAGACTAAGGTCATGATTATTAAATCCAATAAGATCACTTATGATACCTTGGCATATGACAACAACAACTCATAGGAAGTGACTTCATACAAATATCTTGGAATTTATATTCACCACAAGCTCAATTGGAATTATAGCACTGAGAAAAGGATTATTGGGGGATGTAAAGATTATCATGGGCTTGAAAACAATTGTAAATCAATTGATCTTTATAGTTGGGATAAGAAGAAACTCCTATTTGAAACTCTTGTTACACATGTTATTCTTTATGGATGTGCAGTCTTGGGTTGTAGTATCTCTTGTGAATCCTGGAGAAAGATAGAGCAAATACAAAATAATTTTATAACCTATAATCTCAAAATTAAAGTAAATACGCCCTATCCCATCCTTCTCTTACAAACAATCCTCTCCCCCATTTAGAGCATGGTTGTGACTAGATACCTAATGTATAAGAACAAGTTAAACAACATGGAAGACAAGATGCTTCGTAAAATTGCTTCAAAATCAATTCATAACCGCCATCAACTCAAGCGAGCATGTAATAAATATTCCCGGTCTTGGCTAAACAATTGGGGAATCATGGAAGACACCATTTTGTAGAATAAAGATACTATTAAAAAATTCGTCAAATCAAAATTTAAGGAGAAAATGTGGTTTGATAAAGAGTTAGAGGAAAAAATAAAATTAAGGTATTATAAGATGCAATCAAACCTAATATCGAAGATCAAAATTATCTATCTGTTTTCCCAAGTGTAAAGAAAAAAATAAGCATTTCTAAGATAACAACAAATTCTCACGAGCTACATAGTGAAACTGGGCGTTGGTCAATTTCTAAAACACCATGGGATGAAAGAGTGTGTCACCTTTGTGACACTAAGAAGGTTGAAGATGAAAATCACTTTCTCTTATATTGTCGAGCCTATACCCATATTAGATCTCATTTTAAAAATATGTGTCACACTACCAACATTCCTAACCTCTAAACTCAACAAAAGTATGGTGATCTTGGAAAGCTTCTCTTAATGCTTTTTGAGCACAGAAACAAAATTCTAAAGAATCGCAAGTAATCACTTACCCTCTTAAGGCATGATAGACCAATTCGATCTTAGTGGTTGTTAATCATCATCATCATCATCATCATCATCAATATTACATTTTTTAACTTTATTTATGTTTCTCAAATTTAATGTATATATTTTTTATTTAATCTAATATGTATATATGTTTTGTTTTTATTTATGTTTCTCAAATTTAATGTATATATTTTTATTTTTATTATAAATTAACATTATATTTATTTTTCATAATAGATATTATTTTTATTTTTATTTTATATCAATCAATTATTTGAACCATTATTATCATTCAACAAAATCACTTAAAATAAAACTAATATAATCATTATCTAAATGTCACGTGATCAAACTTTATCTTTCCTCATGGAATAAGAGAATTATAATGTACCTTCTTTCATGCATTTGGTTTATAATATGAATGATTATTTGCTAAATGAAGAGATATAAATATTATTGAATTATCAAATTATTAAGTAATGCTATATGTTATATTAAGTAAAATTACACATTATATTATTAAAATTAGTGCAAGAAAATAGTTTGAGGAAATGTTAGGACATGTCTCTTGTCTTGTCTCTTGTCTTCCATGTTTCTTATCTTGTTTTTGTACATTAAGTATTTAGTCATAGTCATGTTCTCAATGGGGGGAGGACTCGCTTCTGTGAGGAGGATATGATAGGATGCATTTACCTTAATTTTACGATTATCAGTTATAAAATTCTTCTAGATTTTCTTGATCTGTCTCCATGATTCACTAGATATGTTTCAACCCCAAACTTCAGAACCATATATAATAGGAGTGACGAGAGTCTCAAAGGGAAGCTTATTTTCATCCCATAACAAAAGGTCCACTAATCTACAATTGTTTTAAAGGCCAAAATAAGTTTTTTGTTAGGCTCTTTCCCTAACCACCAAAATAGATAGATAGGTTTCTATGTTTGGAATATGCCTCTAGTAAATAAATCCCATGTATTAGTGTGAAAGCAATAAATGCAAGTAGGATTATTAGAAGGTTTTTCCTACTAGAAATTTCCTCCTGTAGAATGTTCCTATGAGGTAGAAAAAACTATATAAATAAATAAAAGCAATGTAATGAGGTGTCTCGTAATGTATGTTATAGTCGAAGATCTATTATTGGAGGTTATTCCCTCAAAGCGGTAAGTGAACATTCCTATGATCAATTAAAGGTATAGAACTGTGTAGTATATTTTTTCCTTTATTTTATACTGTTGTTGTAATCTATCATTTGTACAATAAGTCTAGTTAAATTCTATTATTTTTTCTCTCAATCTTCCAATTTACTAATAAAGAACACCACAAGTGGTATTAGAGAACTTTCCTGAGCTAATACTTTAGAGAAACTTTTAGGAGAGAGATGAATTCCAGTGTCTACGAATAACATAGTGATATATCATTCATTGGATAAATCTATGGAATTTAAAGAATAAATATAATAAATGCAAGCAATTTCACTTGGTTGGAAACCCTTGTAACCCTTTTTGTTTCTCGCATGAGTAACATTGCATCAAGAAACCAATGTATATGGAATTTCACTTCTAGGTATGTAATACCCCTAAGTTCTAAATGTACATATGCTTTATAGGCTGGTGAGCCAGGATGTTTTGGCATAGAGTGTCGATATCTCTCTCTATGTGTGCGTGTGTGTGCGCGTGTGCACACACGTTCATTTGTGTTTTGGGCTAGAGTGTCTATATTATTATTAGGATAGAGAGCCTATATGTTGAAAGGTCAGTGAACCATCATTGTAAAATGTAATCACTTGGATATATTAATCAAATTCATCATTGTTGTAGACCAAGTAAGATGAAAGAGTATGGGGGCCTAGGACTCCAGGAGAGGGAAATGGGGCTAAGGGATTGAGAAAAGGGACTATATCAAGGGGGATTAATCCAAGGGAATGTTATAATATATTCCGAAAGTCCCAAGTCTTATCATATGATTTTATCTTAAGTTTCTAGGGGGTGGAATGGATTACCAAGTGGAGGAAAAGGTATTTCTTTGTGTTCCATGTGTCAATGTGGGAACATGCATATTTAAAGGGAGAATTTAATGTAATTTTCCACTTCCTTCCATCATTCTTACATTGTCTTGGAGATTGGGAGCTATAAAGTTGTTGTTTCAATGTTACCTTATGTAACCCTATAAATCCTTGGAGTTTTGGGTTTGAAGAAGCATGTTGTTAGTCTAATGGAGCATTCTCTTTGGGTGAGAGAATTGTTGGGAATAGGTTTCCTATGTGCTGGCCTAGTGGGTGCCATAACGCTTTGAGTGCAACCTTGTGTTCTAAGTTCCATAGTGCTCTGTGACTTCTTGGACGACCTATTGTTGAATCCCTAGAAGGGAAGTGGGATAGCCGAAGGACCGTGGATAAGTGAAGGGGTACACTTGCTTAGGTGGGATAGGTTGTGGAGAATGAGAGGTTGTGATGTGGAACTATTGTTAGAGTTGGTGACATTGGCCTTGACTTGTTTTTTTTAGTGTTGTATGAACTTAGTGGGAGTGTTTAGATTACATTTTCCCTTGTGGAGTCATAGCCCTAGCTTGGCGGTGACCTATTGTTGAGAGTGAATGAACAACAAAGTTTATGCCTGGGAGGAATTTCTAAGGTCTGCAGCCAGTTGGTGATTTTCAATAAAAGATAGGTGTTATTTTATGTTTGTTATTCTGTTGAATAATGTGTTTATTTATGTATAATTTGGTTATGATGTAAGTTTTAAAATTATGAATGGATTATATGTTATAAGACTACATAATTATGTTCATATGTAGGTCATATTAATTAATAAATGGTATTAAGGAATTAATGGGTTGAATTAAAGAAAATTTAAAAATTCGGTGCCTGACAGAAGTAGTGGATTTAGTGATGGTACACAGGTGGGGTCCTAGGTATGTTACAGAGTGGTATCAGAGCCATAGGTTCAACACTGATCCTGCATGGGCCAAAGTCCACACACAGAATATGAATTTGCAAATTTAAAGTTCATATCATGTCTATAAATTATTTGTCAAAAGTTGTAGGTAGAAGTTGGGGAATTTGCCTATAAATTTATGAAATTTGAGATCAAAGAGTTAAAATTCCCAATTTCAACCTCCGATTGAGAATTTTTTGGCCTGTAATTGGTTAAATTTTGGAAACTGCAGAGTAGCTATGGTGAAATTGGGTGGAAATTGGAAAAAGCCACAATTTCTATGGTGAAATTCATTGAGAATTTGATGAAGGAGTGTCGAATTTTGGGTGGAGAGTTTGAATTTACATGAAAATGGATGAAATTAGCTATAAGAAGCTTAATTTTAGATCTTACATGTTGGCCATGAACAATTTTTTAAAATATGCATTTTTGGAAAATTTGGTAAATTATGAAGTTGGGAAAATTTGAGGATTTTTCGTACATGATGTCTGTAGTGACATGGGGGCCACATGTCAGGTGAATTGAATGTGGTAACATGGAATTACATGGTGGAAGGTTCATGGTACCAGGCCCATGGTGGAGGGTTAGTGTTAAGGTGGTAGACCACCGTGGTGGGGCAATGGGCCATGGTATAGAACAACACCATAAGTTGTATCACATGGTTAACAAGTGGTTTTGAAAAACATTTGTTGGGGATGAAAAACCAATCAGGGAGAGCCACATATCCCTAGGAGGTTTTTGGTATCACATTGTAGAGGAATGATAACTCTCAAGCAATTTTATCATAGGATCTCAACCACAATCATTAATCTTCTGATCATCTCCATTGTTTGATCTGGGAGCATGCAAGTTCACACGCTGGGAAAAAAGGGTTTGGTATGGAACCTGCCAATCCATACGGACAATGAAGGTGCACTAGGTGGATGGACGACCGAGGAAGTGGGACCCCTGTCCCATCCATGGTCATACATGGTACCACGTGGGAATCCATATATAGTGGGGCTTGAAGGATAAAGGTAAATTAAATTAACATAAAATAAATAGAAATATGAAGAGAGAAGAAGAGTCAAGAGACAGATAAGGAAATGGAATTTGAGGGGACAGGGCTATGGTTTCCAAGAGGATGACATGGAATCACCTCAAGGTGCCATATGGACCCATAATTACACATCAGTAGTCACATCAACTAATATGCCACATAAGCAAAATTGTCCTATAGTTTAAAGAAAAAAAACCTAGTCTTAAGACAAACTCATATTTTGTCCATAACAAGATCATAATAAATTAGAAGAAGATAAGATTTTATGGTTTTTTTTTTTGTAGTGTCGCGGGCTACATAAATTCCAGAGGGGGAAACTGGCCAATTATGCTCTGGTTTTCCAAAAAAAGAAAATTACGGGTTTTTGAAGATCAGGGTCAAGCTTAATGGCAACAACACAATTATTGATGAGACTTTTACATAGTGTTTTAAAAGAATAAATGAATATATTGTGTGAAAGGATTGGTCGTATTCTAAGGGGTTTGGAATGGGGATGCTGAAAGAGGCCAAAATCCACTATTTTGGGCCACTTTTTGGGGATTTTTTGGATTTTCAGAGGAGGAAAATAGTCCCTAGATGGGGATGCAAAAAAATTCTAAAAAATATATATTTGGGGAATCCCTCCCCCCTGTAACCCCTTGTATCATGGGGGGGGATACCTGGTGTAGTGAAGACATTAGGTTTCATCGTGAAAAGAATAGAACACATACCCAAAAAAGGAAAAATCAATATTGAGTACCTTAGTTCTTTTACTTGCATATTCATTTAGATTTCATTTCAATTTCAATGTCATTTATTTTTAGTATTTTAATTTTTGTCACATTACAAGCACACAAAGCAAACCCCAAGAAATATGCTTGGTCCATGATGCCAACATCAGCCTTAAAATAAAATACTAATTAAACACACATGTAATCCTCCTTGGGCATAAAAAAAAAATTGTAGGTAAGTTAGGATGGTGATGATAGGAATCCAAATAATTCCCCTTAGTCATTTAAATTGAGACATAGAGGTTAAATTTTTAGGGAACCAAAATCCTTTCTATCATACATAGTCTCAACCTATTTGGTAATAGGCACACTCTTTTAGAGTGGATAATGCAAAGGTCTATATTGGAGGTGTAATTGAGAATCCTTTCTCTTTCACTACCAAATATATCCACACCATTTGATTTTAGCAGGAGGGAAAGGTAACCTATTACACATGCCCGTGAAGACATAGTTTAGTGGCCAATCTTGGGAATCCTTACCCAAGTCGGTCTCACTGGAGGGAGGAAACCTAAGACATATTTCAATAGGCCTTTGGGAGCTCCCACTACCCATTACTCAATAGTTATAATTTTCTCTTTTGCACCTTCACTCAGTTATGTAGGTGACCTCATCTCCCCATGTTGTTAGTTGTTTAGTAGGCCCCCATCCATAGCCTAGGTTTTTTTCGGGAAATTTTAGTTGATCTTATAGGATATATTATTTGTATATTTATAGGACAAAACTACTTAAGTTAGGGTTTATTCAATTTTTCATACACACTTGAAACCACTTATGCACCACCTGAGCACATAGTGTGTGTGTGTGTGTTTGATTAGTAGATTATTAATTCATCTCTTCTTTAAATTATCCTTTTGATTAGCTTTTTTATTAGGTAGATACTTCCCTTAAGAAATTGTAGATTCCCATAGGATATAGTCTAGTAGGCTACAAGGCATTTGACCTAATTTCCCCATTATATGCATTATCCTCTCTACTCAATGAAATATCGCCCCCTTCCCTAACCCACCCTCAGGTTCTATCTCATCTCATTTAGAACCCCCTCCCCATTGATGGGTATTGTTGCATTCAATTCTAGGCCCACTTCTCCCCTAATAGGTCCTTCATCCCCATCTAACCCAAGTTCCACCATGGTTGGATATAATCCAATACCCAATTCTAATCAAACTTCTATTTATTTTATGGCTAGTTTAAATCTCCCTAATTTTAACATATTGATTAATGATCCCATCCACCATGATCCTAATTGTCCCAATATGCCAAACAAACTTCCCTTAGATATCCCAAAGTTTGATTGTAAACCTGAAGATGATCCCTCTAACCATATCATGTAGTACAACCTTTTGGAATTCCTCTAACTCCATGATGGATGATTCAATAAGGTTAAGAATTTTCCAATGCACTTTGATAGGTGTTGCTTCCAACTGGTATATATAATAATTTGATGACACCCATAGAACCTTTAAGTTCACATGAAAGGTTTTCCATACCTTTTTCCAGCTCTTAGTTTTCTGTGACATAGGGATATAAATCATAAATATTTTTCACCAAATGAATACTACACACATCTTAGATCACATATATGAGTGGCATAGAATATAAGGCTTATGCAAAGTTCAAATCGATGGTTCTTTCCTTATGGAATAGTTTCTTAAATCCCCCCTCCTATCACCAAGGAGGTATCCATGACGGTACCTAAGAATGAGGAAGAATCCATAAAAAAATCCCAACAACTTGATCTGATATATTCTCAATAAGGGTGCCTTTATACAATTCTCCTTGTTTCTCCTCACTCTCACTTAGGTGACTTGTATTTACCAGGGGCATCCCATGCAACTGATGGCCTTATCGGATCTATTTCCCACACCTATCCACACCTAATCCTCTTGGACCTACTGGTTATGGAAACCATTATGGTGGGGTCAACACTTCCTATGGATATACAAACGTCCCTCAGAATTATTCCCATTGTTCATGTAATACCCACAGGTTTTTCCCCATATTGTAAATGTACATATGTTTTAGATACTTCTCATCCAAGATTTTTTTGGGCCAAGATTTTTTTGTACATATGTAAATTGTATAACACTTTGATATATTAATAAAAATACATCACTACTACATACCAAGTTAGACGAAAGAGTATGGGGGCTAGGATTCCATGAGAGGGAAAGGGGAATAGGGGATTAAAAAAAGAGGCTTATTCAAGGGAATTAAGCCAAGGGAATATTATAATATATTTCTAAAGTAATAAGTCTTATGATATGATTTTATCCTAATTTCCTAAGGGGTGGAACATATTACCAAGTGGAGGAAGAGGTAGTTCTTTGTGTGCAATGTGTCAAGATAGGCACATCCATATTTAAAGGGGGGAATTAGTGTAATTATATATTTACTTCCATCATTCCTATGATTTCCTCGAGAGTTTGAGCTATAATATCATTTTTACCTTATGTAACCCTATAAATCATTGGGGGTTTGGGTTTTAAGAACACTCTTGTTAGGCTTGTGGATCATTCTCTTTGGGTGAGAGAATTGATAGAAATAGGTTTCCCCTATGTGTTGGCCTAGTGGATGGCATAACTCTTTAAGAGAAACCTTATGTTTCACGAGCCATATAACTCTAAGACTGTTGGACACACCTACCACACTTAGAGGGGGGGTGAATGAGTGTGGGGCTCTTTTTCCCAAAACTTCCCTCTTTCACAAAAACTCATCAATTAGCATTCAACATTTATCCATTACCCATTGTTGTCATTTATAACCAGTTAGATGTGAGCACATATCACCAGCATATATCAGCAATATATCATCCACAAGTCATGAACACAAGATGTATGTACAAAGAACACAAGATGTATGTACAATTTTCTTTTTATTACGGACTACAATCCTTGGGGTTTATCAGCAACAACTGAATAGAGTACAACTCTACAAGAGCACCAGCTCTATATGCAAGACTCAGCTTCCATTCTCAGCACCAACTGAGATGAGGCAACAATCCTCAAC